>CM019064.1:160793957-161123273 GCA_009667805.1 Leptobrachium leishanense
TGAAGGGGAACTGATTGAGCCAGAACCAAAACGCTCTATTCGACCGCCCCAGAGACTCACCTAAGACTCACCAGGACATAGCACTGAAGAGGCCGTCACCACAGTGCGAAGGTTGCCTGAAGTGTCTGCTATGTTAGCTGAGGTAGTCAAAATCATGAGTCAACTTGAGGAAGTGTATCTGACCCATTGTATGCTTGCTGCTGAGTCTGTATATGTTGCCTAATGTTATGTTGAAATGTAATGCAACTGTTATACCTCCTTGGAGAGACCCAAGAGTTCTAGGAGCGGGAGAGTGTAGCGCTGGTTTTAAAACACTGTCGTTGTAGTACTTGTTTTTGGCCACCAGAGGGAGACAAGCGCAATGTAAGACATTGGACATTGAGACTACATTTTCCAGCATGCTTTGCGGGCGGGAACAGGAAGTGGGTGGGAAAAGAGACACATCCGCAGCCTCGTGGAGAGAACCGTCAGAGCGCGCAGAGGAGTGAGAAGAGCAAGACACAAGTGCCGGAGATAGCGATCGCGACCAGGCCAGAGTGCTGGTGCGGCCTAGCAGAGATGGAGATCGGTTTTCCCCCTCTTACTGGTCGAAGACCTAGTGATCCACCGCTAGTAACCCTACACAGATACAGAGTAAGCTAAAGGACCCTGAGTTAAGAGACAGCAGACGATCTAACAGGGAGTGCAGGCGGTGAGCTGGACATCTTGTGGCAGACACAGACAAGCAAGACAGCGGATCCGGTGGCACAGAGAATCCCAGTCAAAATCAAGCGGAGAGACGTCCTGGGTCGAGCGGAGCGCAGAGTATCTGGCGGATGGGTGAGAGGCCTTCCCGGCCACTGTAAAGTAATAAAGCACGCTGCAGTTTTGTCAAAATTTACAGGGCCCCAACGTGACTAGTCGATGATACACCTGAAATCATTCACTGGCCAGTTGAATATTGTACCCGGGTACCAATACACGCATACACTTACATTTTCTTGGAACATAACCTTTACGGGACTCACACTCCAACCACGAAGGGTTAAAATTCATTTTCCTTTTCCGCTACGCGTTTCTCGCATTACGAACTACTGTAAATATATATACGTATACCGTGTTACTCTTTATATGCCAGTTTATTCAGTAAACTATATAACTTATAAAATCCACAACAGTGCTGGAGTATATTTATTCCCTAGTGCGGGGAGACTGACCCGAGGTTCAAATTCAGCGGCTCCTCTGGGAGTGAGCGCTACAAGAGTTTTTATTGAATAAACGTAATTTATTTATTTATAAAGGATTTTACCAGGAAGGATACATTGAGATTTCTCTCGTTTTCAACTTAGTATGTCCTGGGTTCAAGAACATTGACGTGTTACAGTTACAGAAATACAAAGTAATACAATGCAAGATATTAAGAAACAACACAAATATACAGATTAACAGAAAATAAATATGTAGGAAATATAGTCACTATGTTACATGTTTACAGGCGCATTCTGGAAGTATGTTAGTATAGTAAGGAGCTCTTGAGTGACTTGGGGGAAGATTTGATGGTGTCTGGGAGGTTATTCCATAATTGTGGTGCTCTGTAGGAAAATGAGGACCGAGCCACTGTCTTTTTGTATTGTGGTATTGCAAACAAGTAAGGTGCTAGTCCTCCTGGATCGGAGGTTATAGGATGAGGGAGCTGCTAGGGGAAGCAGTCTATTCAGGTACTAGGGTGGCAGCTTCCCAGAAATGCTCTTAAACACCAGGCTGGAAATGTGAACTAACTGAAGGGTGTGTTTAGACTCCAGCGATGGCCAGTCTAGCTCTTTTAACATGTCACAATGGTGGGTCATGTAGTTACATTATTGTAATGCTGCAAAGCGGCAGAATGCGTTATACAATGAATGTAGTAAGTTAAGTTTCTGAAGGTGTGTTTGCGGGGCCGCTGCATACACTACATCTCCGTAATCAATAGGGCATAAGCATTTGTTGTACAATCTTACCGCAGGGCTCAGGCAGGATTTGTTTCTATACAGGGCACCTAGTAGTTTGGGGTAAAGTTTATTAGATGAGAGTTTTTCAATGTGGGGCCAAAGGATAGATTAGGGTCCAACCACAGATATTTGAGAGAAGTGACTGACTGTGGTCAGCGAGCGTGCCATTTGATTTTGTCTCAACACATAGATAGGGATTTTGCAGTTTGTGCAATTGTGTAGTTTAGGTTTTGTTCCAAAGAGCATCGTTACAGTTTTGTCAGCATTTAGAAAATGTTTGTTGTGTTTGATCCACTTTTCTACCTCTGAAGGGAATTGTTTTTGCAGCACGGCCTCCAGCTGCGGGAGATTTGGTTTGCTGGTATAGATTCAGTGTCGTCTGCGTAGTTACATATTATGTACAGTTGAGGCTTTGCAGACATTGGGCAGATCATATCATTTAACATTTATGAATATTGTGAATAGCAGGGGGCGTAGTAGTATTGAGCCTTGGGGTACACTGCAAGTGACTGGGAAGGGGAGGGAGGAGCTGCCAGAAATTGACACATATTGTGATCGGTCGGCGTAATGTTTACTTCTGATTTTTTTTTATAATTGAACCGTAATATATATATGTCTATAGTATATGTGCAGGCCAGGGGTAAATAATAAATAAATATTTTGTGACCTCACTGACTTTAGAACTATGAGATCATGGGAGTAGAGTAGTAGTGGTGGGTCAAGCTGGTAGTGGGGTAGTGGTGGAGGAGGGGTGTCGCAATACGTTCGGCAATATAGTGTATATAGATATACCATTTTTCCAGTATGCATATTTACGTGTTATTCTATTTTTTGGATTTGGCAGAAAACAGGAAGAAGGCAGCAGCGACTCATGCCACGGCGCAGGCGGCGGCAACGGCACGCGGCAGAACCGAGCAACGGGCGACCACCAGCTCTGGTATATATTATATAGTAACTATACTACTGTTTTATTTTGCAACGACTTTTGCTCAAAAACAGAAACCTTTTTTGTTTACTGTGTATTTTCATTTATTTTTTTTATATATAGCAGCACAAGAGGTGCAGCACGAGGAGGAGGATGATGATGACGATGACAAGGGAGAGAGGGAGCCGCAGGAGGAGGCCGCCAGTCCAGGTTTTTTTTTTACTGTTGTATTTTGCAACGACTTTTGCTCAAAAACAGAAACCTTTTTTGGAGGAAGGGGAGGGAGAGGAAGGGGAGGGAGAGGGGGAGGAAGGAGAGGGAGAGGAAGGAGAGGAAGAGGGAGGAGAGGGAGAAGGAGAGGATGAGGAAGGGGAGGGAGAGGAAGGGGAGGGAGAGGAAGGAGGGAGGAGGGAGGAGGAGGGAGGCCGCCAGCACTGGTATACTGTTATATTTTTTAAAGACTTTCAGTCAAAAATAGAAACCTGCTTTACTTACTGTATTTTCCTTCTTTAATTTATTGGATATATAGCAGGAGAAGCCAGACCTGACAGGTCCAGCATTAGGAGGGCAATTGGGGAACTCCAAGCCATTGGGACCAAAGTCAATGCCATAAAGGAGTTGCTCCAGGACTTGAGCGAGCACCTGGACAACGCAGTCAAAGTGCTGGAAAGGCTCTCTGAGTGACCAGCCTCCTCCTCCCCTAATTTGTTTGTTTGTTTATTTGTGTCATTTTTTCATTTCTTTTTTTTTTCTTGTAAATAAATGTTATATTTTTTCACTATTTTCCTGTGTGCGTTGCTTTTCCTTACTTAATTAGTTAATATATATTGCTTTGTTTCCACACTGTTAAAATTATATGTACATAAATTTATTGACATTTCTATGGACCTTTGTCATAAATTTGTCAACATATTTGTGGCCATGAATGTGACTGTGCATGTGCACATTACATTACACTGCCTCCCTGGCCAAAAAATGTCACACACTATCACAACCTTGTTGTACTGCCTTGAGATTTGATTACATTTTACCGTGGCATGGTTTTTTTAAGCTTATTCGATGTCACAACAACATGGATTTTTGTCCACTCCGCCACAGTCACATTCATGCATTGTATAACCAAGAATTTATCAAAAAATATTGATGGCAGCACTGCGTGAAGTCTTCTCCGACACAACCCAAAGATTCTCAGTGCGGCTCAGGTCTAGTTTATATGCCCCTGTTCGCGGCTTCATGCAACATCTCCTCCCAGCTATGAGCTCTCTCTCTCCCACCGCTGCCCGCTAAGACGCTGCCCGCCAATATGGTCACGTCTTTGCAGGAAGACAACAGTGTGGGGGAACGGCAGCTGCCGACAGTCCAGCCAAGACCTCATCGTGTGAGGGGTGTGTGAGGGCATGTGATTGTTGAGGGGGGTGTGAGGGGTGAGGGGTTTGGGGCGTGTGAGTGTTGTGAAGGGGGAGGGAGGCGGGAAGCGAGAGAGAGGTGGCGTGATGTGGATGATGTGAGGGAGAGGGGTGGGAGGATAAGGGAGGGCAGTGGCAGTTCAATGAACCCCCATCTCACGATCCGCAGCAGCTATTGGTTAATGTTTGGTATCGTTGGATCGACCAGAGCCTTTTCAACGATACCAAACATGACAATGTTAAAAAAAATAATTATAAAAATATACTAAATAAATATTCAAAAAAATAATCAGGTTTTTGTTTTGTTTTGTTAATGCAGCAATATTGTTGCCATTTCAATTATAATGTGAACAATGATGCTGCACTAAGGATTTTTCTATGGGGAGCGTTTGTTAAAAATAGTGTAATTTATTTTTCACCCAAAAAAATGTAACAACTAGTCCCCATTTCAAATTTTTTTAACAAGCGCAACTCATATAAAATATAACCGCAAACGCTCGCATGTTAAATGTGAAAAAAAGCACTTTATTTACACCTTGTAAATTATTGAAAATTCCAATTTTATTGCATTTTTATTAATAATATAAATACAGACAGGACATGACGCATAGTTTACATATATATATTCATATAATAATGATATATTATGAATCTGCCGAATCAGCCGGAAAGAAGAACGATATATAACATGTCTGGGACTGGGTCATATAATAAAATAAGGCTTCAAAACGCGTTTAAACATGATGAGCGAAACTGTTAAAAAAAATTAGCTCAGCAGCACAGCACACAAGGTGTGAACCGTGAAGCCGTGAAATGCCTCAGCAGTGAAAGGGTTAAAAAATTTGTGTCTGTTTTAAATCATTTTATTTGTTGGGGTTTTTTTGAGTTTCAGATAATTTTTTGATCAACTATTAGTATTTTTACCTTTTAAAACCTTTTGTTCTGGTTTTTATTTTTAAAGTCAGACGGTCAGTTTTGCATTTTTTAAATCGTTTTGTTCATTTTTTTATGTTCCATTCATTTCATACCATTTATTTAATATGATTAAATAAATTTGTGAAATGCATATTCAAATTATCGTATCTACAGAATTATCGTATCGTATCAACCAGAATTATCGTATAGATACGATTATCTGGCATCTCCTCCTGGATGGCCTCGCACCACCTAAAGATCAACATGTCCAAGACTGAGCTCCTACTTATTCCTCCCTCTAATGCCTCCCCACCTCCTGACTTCTCTATCACGGTGGAGGGTATCACCATCTCCCCATCAAACCAAGTTCGCTGTCTTGGAGTTACACTTGACTCTGCTATTTCCTTCATCCCCCACATCAAGTCTCTTTCCTCCTCCTGCCGCTACCAATTGCGTAATATTTCCAGAATTCGGCCATTTCTTACCGCTGTCACCACAAAACAACTCATATACGCCCTGGTAATCTCCCGACTAGACTATTGCAATAATCTCTTATCTGGCCTCCCTCTGTCCCGCCTCTCCCCCCTACAATCCATCCTGAACGCCTTCGCCAGGCTAATTCACCTCACCCGCCGCTCTGTCTCTGCCGCTCCCCTCTGCGAGTCCCTTCACTGGCTCCCCATCCACTGCAGAATTAAGTTCAAAATCCTTATCCTTACCTACAAAACCCTCACTAACTCAGCTCCCCACTACCCGTCCTCACTAATCACCAAATACACCCCAGCCCGCTCCCTAAGGTCAAACAGCGACCTGCGCCTAGCTTCTCCCCGCATCACCTCTTCCCATGATAGACTGCAGGACTTCACACACGCAGCCCCCATTCTCTGGAACGCTATCCCTCGTACGGTCAGACTTTCCCCTAATTTCTCTTCCTTCAAATGCTCCCTTAAAACATTCCTATTTAGGGAAGCCTACCACCCAACTCACTGACGCAACCATCAATCACTCTCACCTTGCAGTCCTCTCCTCCTGTTTCCAACCCCAACCCTCCCAGATTGTGAGTTCCAATGGGAATAGGGCCTCATCCCCTCCTGTACTGTTTGTCAAATGTTGTTCAATGTATTGTAACCCGTCTATACTGTGCCTATTGTACAGCGCTGCGGAATATGCTGGCGCTTTATAAATAAAGAATAATAATAATAATAATAATATCGGATCCGAAAAACCAACAAAATAATTAATATATATAATTTTATAAAGTACTATTTTAATTTTATTGTATTAATAATTTAATATTAATTATTATTTTTTATATTTTATATTATATTTAGTTTACTTTTTATTATAATATTAAAAATTAAAACAATTTAGTACAATTTAGTACAGTAACTACTATATGTACTATGTGTAATAATAGTACAGTTGTGTTCAAAATTATTCAACCCCCAATGCTGTAAAGGGTTTTAGGGAATTTAGTGTACATTTGTAATTGTATTCAGAATGAAATCCTACAGGGACTTTTTAAAGAACCATATGCAACTAAAATGACATCAATTGGTTTTGTAATACAGTAGTAAATGTTTCTTTTGTGAATTCTTCATTGACAAAATTATTCAACCCCTTAAAGACTACCACTCTGAAGAACAGAGGTTCATTCAAGTGTTTTCAATCAGGTATTGAAAACACCTGTGGATGTCACGGAGCAGCAATAAAGCATAATAAGCACCAATTAGTCAGCTTTAAAATGACTGTGATACTCAGCTCCTTCTAGACATTTACTGGTGTGGTTACAAACATGGTGAAGTCAAGAGAATGGTCCAGGAAGACAAGAGAAGAGGTGATTACTCTTCACAGGAAGGGCAATGGCTATAAGAAGATTGCAAAGATGTTAAACATACCAAGAGAGACCATAGGAAGCATCATTCGCAAATTCAAGGCAAAGGGCACTGTTGAAACGCTACCTGGTCGTGGCAGAAAGAAGATGCTGACTTCTTCTGCTGTGCGCTACCTGAAGCGTAGAGTGGAGAAAAGACCCCGTGTGACTGCTGAGGAACTGAGAAAAGATTTGTCAGATGTGGGTACTGAAGTTTCAGCTCAGACAATACGGCGCACACTGCGTAATGAAGGTCTCCATGCCAGAACTCCCAGGCACACCCCCTTGCTGTCTCCAAAGAATAAGAAGAGTCGACTGCAGTATGCCAAAAGTCATGTGGACAAACCACAGAAGTTTTGGGATAGTGTTCTGTGGACTGATGAAACAAAATTAGAACTGTTTGGGCCCATGGATCAACGCTATGTTTGGAGGAGGAAGAACAAGGCCTATGAAGAAAAGAACACCTTGCCTACTGTGAAGCATGGCGGGGGGTCAATCATGCTTTGGGGCTGTTTTGCTTCTGCAGGTACAGGGAAGCTTCAGCGTGTGCAAGGTACCATGAATTCTCTTCAGTACCAGGAGATATTGGATGACAATGTGATGCAGTCCGTCACAAACCTGAGGCTTGGGAGACGTTGGACCTTTCAACAGGACAATGATCCCAAGCATACCTCCAAGTCCACTAGAGCATGGTTGCAGATTAAAGGCTGGAACATTTTGGAGTGGCCATCGCAGTCATCTGACTTAAATCCGATTGAGAACCTCTGGTGGGATTTAAAGAAAGCAGTTGCAGTGCGCAAGCCTAAGAATGTGACTGAACTGGAGGCTTTTGCCCATGACGAATGGGCGAAGATACCCGTAGATCGCTGCAAGACACTTGTGTCAAGCTATGCTTCACGTTTAAAAGCTGTTAGAACTGTAAAAGGATGTTGTACTAAGTACTAAGATTGAATGTCACTTGGGGGTTGAATAAAACTGATAATGATGTGAGCACAGAAAAGACATTTGTGGTTATTTCATTATAAATGTTATGTTATATTTGTATGACCTACACGTGCCTCTTTGATTTAATTGTAAGCAAGATGACTGAATGATCAAAATCAATGTCAAACTGGCCAAAACACTCAATTTCAGTGGGGGTTGAATAATCTTGAACACAACTGTATGTATTGTATGTATGTACTATTAAGTATATAGTTGTTGTTGAAGTGTGTGTGTGTGTGTGTGTACTGTTGTACTACTACTTACTATAGTAAAGTAAACTATGTATTGAAATGTGTGTAGTACTTTTGTTTACGTCAAAACGAATAGACACAGCAGTCACTGTCACTGTGATGAAACGAGGAGAACAGACTTTCCGAAAAACACGAAAATTTCCGAAAGCACGAACAAAAAGTCCATACAAAACACGAGCAGACCCGAAATCTCGAAAATGACCGATATCCCGGGAAAAAAAGTCAATACGAAAAAACGAATTGAACCGAACCGAAACAGAAAGCTACCGAAACGAGTCGAAACGAAAATTTACAAAATCCGAACGAACCAAACCGAAAAAAAAAAAAAACGGTGCACAAGCCTCGATTTTGCCAAAGCTTTTGACACAGTTCCACATAAGAGGTTACTATTTAAATTAAGAGAAAATGGTATAGATGAAAATACTTGTTCTTGGATAGAAAACTGGCAAAAAGATAGGGTACAGAAAGTGGTCATAAATGGTAAATTTTCAAGATGGACATCAGTGGTAAGTGGTGTCCCTCAGGGGTCTGTCAATTCTATTCAATTTATTTATAAATGACCTTGAGATAGGCATCGAAAGTCAAATATCAGTTTTGTTTGCAGATGACACAAACCTAGGAAAAGTAATACAATGTGTGCAGGATGTTACTTCGCTGCAGAGGAATTTAGATAGATTGGGGAACTGGCACGTAAATGGCAGATGAAAATTAATGCAGATAAATGCAAAGTTATGCAATTTGGAGAGAAGAACACACAAGCAACTTATACCCTAAATGGTACTGAGTTAGGGAAAATAAAGTAGGAGTAGGATTAGGGAATTATCATAGACTTCAAACTACGTAACAATGCCCAATGTCAAACCGCAGTCACCAAGGCCAGTAAGGTATTGCCATGCATTAAATGGGGAATTCACTCTCGGGATGAAAACATAATTTTGCCTCTTTGTAAATCAATAGTAAGACCGCACCTTGAATATGCCTTGCAATTTTGGGCACCTGTCTTAAAGGATATTATAGCGCTAGAAAAAGTGCAGAGATGGGCAACTAAATTAATAAGGGGAATGGAAGGGTTAAGTTATGAGGAAAGACTAACAAACTTAAACCTGTTTAGTTTAGAGAAATGGCGCCTTAGAAGGGATCTGATAACTTTATATAAATATATACGATGCCATAATGAAACCTATTCATTAATAGGACTATACAAAGGACACGAGGTCACCCATTTAGACTGTACAAAAGTAAATTCGGCCTAAAGCTTTGGAAGGGTTATATTACGGTGAGAACAATAAAGCTTTCAAATTCTCTGCCTGTTGAGATGGTTGGGTCAGAGACTGTACAGACTTTTAAACAATGACTGGATGACTTCCTGCAAAAACATAATATTAAAGGTTGTAATATTTAATATGTGGGTAAAAGCTTCTTGATCCAAGGAGAAATCTGACTGCCATTCTGGGGTCAAGAAGCATTTTTTCCCCAGTATGTTGCATATTGGCGAGCGCTTCAGACTGCGCTTTTTGCCTTCATTTGGATCAACAGCAGTAGGTGATGTGTGAAAGGCTGAATCTAATGGACGCACTTCTTTTTTCAGCCTATATAACTATATAATCATACTTAACTTCTCCTTTTCTAACAGTTCAGTCTGTGAATCATTAACTGTGTGTAATCTGATCCGAGAGTGAATGAGTGGCTTCTGCTGGTTCTTACCTGCAATGTGTTACAATGTAAACAGTACAATGACTCAGAGATCCGTATAAAACCAGTCTTTTAGTCATTAGTTAAACGATTCAGCGAATCAAACTAAAAGAACTGCTCTGAACATGCTGGGATATAAACTGTGCCTTGTGAGTTGCCCATTAACCCTTTCTGGGATATAAGACGTGCCCTGTGAGTTGCCCATGAATCTCTGCTGGAATATAAACTATGCCCTGTTAGCTACCATTAACCCTTGCTGGGATATAAGCAGTGCCCTGTGCGTTGCCCATTAACCAGAGCTTGGATATAAGCAGTGCCCTGTGAGCTGCCAGTCTCTCACAGTTATCAGTATTAGGAGGTATCTTTGTGTTGACTTTGTCATGTGGTTACTTGTCTGGATCTGGAAGACCCTCCTCGGCAAAATTATTACATTTCTGAGGCTGTCTGTGTGGATTCCCACGGACGGCATGACAGCAGGCAGTGCAGGACGTTTATCATCTTTTTTTTCCTCTAAGGGCCTCAGCCTGGACTAAAAAGGGGGGGGGGGCTGTTGCAAGAAATAAAAGTGAATGAGTGTCTAGTTTAAATTTGTTAACATAAATTCCATCGATATAGTCCGGTCATGTTGACTGGTGAAATTTTAAACTGACTTGAGAGCCATCGTAAAAAATTTTAAACCCTGTTAATAAAATAGTCAAACAACTCCATAAACATTCATCACCATACCCTTTCAACTGAAACATAGGCGTGCAGATAACGTGTTGGAACTAACTATATTAAAAAAAATAAAACAAATTAAGTTTTATTATTTTTTTGGCAATAAAAAACAAGGATACAGAAAAGACAAGGCGAGAGGGGGGAAAACCTAACCAAGATGTACACCACAAATATAATATTACTATAATGACTACAGTTTTACGTATATCAATTGCCATCAGCAAAACCTGTTTAAGGAAACTGCCGGAAATAAGTAAAGCAGAGGGGTTCTGTGGACAATAATACAAGATGCATTGAGGTATAATAGGAAAGGCCATTGTCTGAATTTAAGTAATGATCCCAAATGTACAAAATTGGAAAGAAGACAAATATATATATATAAAAAAAAATATATCAAGCCTTCTGTTAAAGATGTGTACCAGATGTGTTCTCCGCTACTCCATTATAGCTCCACCACAGAGCTACATTTTCTCCTTTAGCTTATCTTGCCTGAAATGGAGGAAACATGGGGCCACATTACATTCTTGGTGCTAACGTTAGCACTCACCTGCGTGAGCGTTAACGTTAGCCCTGGTGGTCCTAATGCGGGCTAGCCATATTACAATCCAAACGTTAACAGGTTAAAAAACCCATTAGCGTTTGGTATCTTGTGCTGTACTGCGCAAGGTTACTGTACTTTGTGTTCCCTATGCTTAACATGGGGAGCGCAAAGAGTTAATTAGCGTTAGTATTACAATATACTAACATTAATTACCGTCCGGCTGCGGTTACCAGAAAATTAAAGACAGCCTGAACTTGGTGCTAACAGATTCCGCTTCTGCAGAATTCGTCAGCACCAGCAGTAACCCCCCAATGAATTCAGATACTCACCTCCCATCCCACGGCGAGGACCGCGACTCCAACCGCCTCCACTGTCTGCCAGGAGCAGGGAGAGACTGGGGGAAAAAATTCCCCAGTCTCTCTGTAACAGATCTCTGTGCCCGGACAGGGTCACATCTGTCAAATGCTGCTTCCTCGCTGGACACCCAGTTTCTCCTTGTGACTCTCATACCTTTCTCTAGTACCTTAGCAGCAGTTTAAGGCCTGGTGCATGTAGAGAGCCTGGCTAGCACCCCCAGAAATAAGCCGTAGCTGTAAACCTGGAGCCTTTCCTTGGCACAGCGGGCAGAGGATTCCTGGTACCCCAAATCATGAGTCGTGACTTCAAGCTTGGTCAAAATAGAACTGGTTTATTCAAAGAGACACACAGGTACAGTCATCAACCACCAATCCATTATTTTTTTTTGAGAAAGTATTTTACCAGGAAGGATACATTGAGATTTCTCTCGTTTTCAAGTATGTCCTGGGTGGTGAGTATGTACCGTTAGGTGTCTTGCCTAAGGACACTTACTGGAGAGGTACTCTTGCTGGGATTGAACCATGTCTCCACAGGCTCTCTCCACGCAGAGCAGTGATGTTACCTGTACTCCACCTATCTGCATACAATCAAGCAGATGGCTGCACAGATCAGATAACTACACAGGACCTTCAAACAATGGAGAATGGGGAAGGAGAAAGAGGGGAAGCAAAAGGAATTTCTTACAGAGAGAATTTACACAATAGAGAAAGCAGGCACTATACAGAGATTACACTATACAGAGAAAAGGTTAGATATTTGAGGGAATGTACGCAATAAACACAAGAGACTATACAATAAATACACAAGGGAATAACACACAGACATCAGAAATCTTTAGTTAACTGGCAGATATATAAAACAGTGAAAACCAAATATATTTAAAAAGGTCCACCAGTTCCCCCAATAGTCACGGGCCATAATCTCTGGGTAGGAGGCTAGCGCACAGCCCCCTCGAAGTCGCACAGTGACCACGTGTTCTATCATACTCCCCCAGCAGATCACTCGCGAGGTGAGATCTCGCAGGTCATGTGACCGGTGCCGTCTGCCTCAATGAAGTCCTATGGACTCCATGGAGAGGATCCGCATGGCGGTGCTTAGCGCTGCCGCATGCATCCCGGGACTTGGTGCCAGATAACAATGCAGGCAGCTTTTTTAGTGCCTGCATTATATTATCGCTCTAAAACGGGGACGCAAAAGAAAAACCTGCAGGCGCAGGTTTTTCTCCCTAGCGTCCCCCTTTTAGCGCGATGATTGTAATGTGGCCCATGAAGTGTGGTGACCATTGCCGGCTTTAGTGTTTGCGGGGCCATTTGCAAGGTAAAAAGTGTGGTCACTTTTTATAGGAATGAAAGTGACTGAATGTGAGAAAATGGGGGGCTGAGTAGCATGGGTGTGAGCGCGTGTCATAGAGATTGAAGAGTGAATTTGTGATTGCGCGATTTAGGAGTGAGTGATGGCTGAGCGTGATAGTTACAGTTACAAGTATTTATAAAGTACCAACAAATTCCATAGCGCTGTACAAGGGGAAAAAATATATATATATATACATACGCATTACACACACGCAGCAGTATGAGGGAGGACCCTGCTTGAGAGCTTAAATTCTAACAGGAGAGGGGTGTCCCATTATTTGGGGGTGAATAAGGTAAGTGAAGTGACAGGGTGCATGACGGCTAAATGGGAGGAGGAGCAAGAAATGACAGTGGGGAAATCATGGAGTCAGCCGATAGGCTTCTCTAAAGAAATGCATTTTCAAAGACTTCTTGAAGGACTGGAGAGGCTGGGAGAGCCTAATGTTGTGGAGGAGGGAGTTCCATAGAAAGGGGGCAGCTCGGGAGGGGTTCTGAAGGAGAGAGTTGGGGCTGTGGGTACGAGGAACTGATAGCATCAGACCATTGGTAGAACAAAGTAGTCGGGATGAGATATACCTGCTAATAAGGGAGGAGATGTAGGCAGGGGTGTGGAAACAGGGAGCCAGCGTAGAGATTGACAGAGGGACGAGGCGTGAGAGGTGCGGGAAGTGAGGTGTGCGAGTCTGGCACAGGAGTTAATTACAGACTGCAGAGGAAGAATCTGGGATTGCTTAAAGACAGAGAGAAGGAGATTGCAGTAGTCAAGGCGTGAGATAAGAGCTTGGATGAGTATTTTAGTAGAGTCTGGTGTAAGAAAGGGGTGTGTGTGTGTGTGTGTGTAATGTTTTAAGTGGAAGTAGCAAAATTTGGTTAGAGATTGAATGTGAGGAGTAAAGGATAGATCAGAGTCCAAGAGGACCCCGGGGCAACGAGTCTGAGAGGTAGAAGTAATGGTGGCACCATTCACCTGAAGGGAAATGGACGCAGGAATGGAGGTCATATAGGGAGGGAAGATGAGAAGTTCAAATTTACGAGAGGTTGCGCTTTAGGAAACGGGAAGTCATACAGTCGGAGATAGCCGAGATGCAGGCTGTAACACGGTCCAACACAGGAGGAGAGAGATCGGGAGAGGAACGGTAGATTTGGGTGTCATCAGACACATGCTCTAGACACGCTTGCTCCTCCTCGAGTCTGTAAGGCCCCATGCTGCCAATGTCAGCTCTGGCACACCCTCCAGACACGCTACCTTCAAAGATGCTCGAGCACTGCAGAGCGTGCCTGGAGGAAGTCCCATTCTGAAGCGTATTTCACTCATTTCAAGTTTATTCTGCGGTCTTACAATTCAGCCCTTCACTTAGCCAAACAAGCCTTCTTCTCAAATCTCATATCTACTTTGTCCTCCAACCCTAAACCACTCTGGTCCACATTTAACTCCGTTCTCTATCCACAACACAAACCATTCTGCCGTTAAACACGCACAAGTTGCCCCTTTACTAAAGAAGCCCTCCCTCATTCCCAACTCTTCATCCAACTATAGTCCTGTATTCCTGCTTCCTTTTACCTCTATGCTCTTGGAAAAACTAGTTTTCAACCGCCTCTCCCTCTTCCTGTCCTCTAATTCCCTACTTGAACGCCTGCAATCAGGCTTCTGACCCCTACACTCAACTGAAATTTACCTCACCAAAGTCAGCAACGACCTCCTAACTGCTAAAAACCACAGCCACTATTCTATTCTCATCCTGATTGACCTCTTGGCTGCTTTTGACACTGTCGATCACCCCTTCTACAGACTCTCAGCTCTCTCTGTATCTGACACTGTGCTCTCTTGGATTCACTCTTATCTGTCTAACAGGTCTTTCTCTGTATCATTTTCTGGTAATTCCTCTTCATTGCCTTTATCAGTTGGTGTAACTCAAGGCTCTGTCCTAGATCCTCTGCTCTTCTCTATCTACACCTTCTACACACAGCTTTGCTTTAATTTGCTCCTCTCTGCTGATGATACTCAGATCTACCTCTTCCCCCCTGATATCTCTCCTACTGTCTGAAAGGTATTTTAATATGATAGGTAGTTTTTTAGTTCACGGTATACACATTTTTATATTCTTGTAATATTTGATAGCTATATAAATATATAGGACCTGACTGTCCAGCAAATATTTAATTTTGCCTATTGTATTAATCAAGTGTGATGCTGAGCCTGGTGTTTCTCTTGGCTTCCTGAATTTAACATGATGTGGGCAGATTTTCTATTCAGCCCTACTTCCTCTTGAAAACTAGCCAAAGAGGGCTAGCCGAGAGGGAAGGGAGGGATACAGATGTCCATTGTTAATACATCCTATGGAACATATTGGCCAAAAGCAGTATATGTTTGTGTTGTCTATGTAGCTATGTAGCCTACTGGGCAAGGACAGAAAATGTTTGTGTAAATCTGGGGTAGCAGCCATCGTCTGCTTGCTGTGCCAACGAAAGGCTCCAGGTCTACAGCGTCGGCTTATTTCTGGGGGTGCTAGCCAGGCCTTAAACTGTGGCTAAGGTGCTAGAGAAAGGTGTGAGAGTCACGAGGAGAAACTGGGTGTCCATTGAGGAAGCAGCATTTGGCAGATGTGACCCTGTCCGGGCACAGAGATCTGTTACAGGCTCTATTTCGACTTTTCCTTTGCTGCAGCATTTCCCTTGAAGGTTTTGTGAGGTCTTATCTTCTGGAAAATGTAGTGCATTGCAGTTGGTACATGTCACGGAACGGACATGAGAGCTCTTTTCAGCGAGCAACAGGACTAAAGACTGAACCCTTTTTAAAGACCATTTTTCCTGTTTTCATTTTGGTTTTGCGTGTGAGCCTATGGACCTCTTATTTTATTGCTAGATGTGGTTTTATTGGTGTAATGTAATGAAAATGTACCCTGTATGATGTGACTGTAAAAGTATGAAAGAAACCGTTTGTATGTGTTTTTCCCTGTCGCCATTTTGCTCATCCCAGCATGGTTTCACAGAACAAAGGATCTCATGCCCCAAGATGGAGGATGCAGCAGGCCAGAGGATTGGAGGCTTTTCCAAGACCTCATCTGCCTAATCCCCTGGACAATGGAGGAGCCTGAAAGGGCAAAATAGAGGATACAGCAAACCAGCTGATTGGAGGTGTGAAGGAATGGCTCAGCACCCTCAGCCAGAGATTGGTTTTCAGGACACTGTTATTTCATGAACATGTGTTTGTGCCGTTGCACCAACGTTCCTGCCTTCTAGCTGACCGAAGAATGACCTGTAAACAAAAGTGTTGTTGTGTAATGAATGCCGTTTCAAATTTGCCGCCTTTTTTTTGCCGCCTTATTTTTGAATCAGACCAGCTGGTCCCAAATCGGCAACGCCCCGATGCACTTTAAAGCCAATGATACCTGTGGGGGCGGGCAGGGGGTTTTCCATGTGGAGCTCAGGTTGAAAGTATAAATACAGATGTTGTTCTAATTAAAAGTGTCCTTTGGTTTGAGTTCATGCAGCTGCGTCTCGTGTCTCTGTTTGCCAAGCGTGCCTGACATCCCTCGTGGTTCAGCACCCCGGACGAAATACAAGTCTATCGTGCGCCGCTGCTGCGCGATCCGAATACTCCTAGCCGACTGAACGTGTCCAGCTAACTACCGGGAGATCCGAAGAATTCGTATCTTGTAACGTGTGGGCGCTTCGACCGCCGCACGATCCGACTCCTGCTGTCGAACGAATTGAGCTGTCTCTAGTGAGGGTGAGATCCGAACAGGTTGGTGCCGTGCCGCGGATGTTTCTTCGACCGCTGGGCGATACGAATACCCAGACGATCGATCGTCAACTAACTCGCTAGTGGAAGATCCGAATCTTCGCAGAATCAAGCCGTTCCGATCTACGACCGTAAAGGTCTGTGTACAGATCCGTGGCCAGCTGCTCGAGACGCTGAGTGACACTTCTCAGTAGTCGGGCTAGGTATACCTCAAGGTCCCCTTGGCTGCGTGGGTCATCCAGATCGCAAAGACATACCCGGCCGCTCGAGACGCCGAGTGCCACAACCTTGGTAGTCGGGCCGGGGGAAGAATCAAAACGAAAGGGGGAACACACCTGCAGATTAGAGCACACCCGCAGGCGGACGATAACATCAGGTTCCGTCACACTGGTGGCAGCGGTGGGATAGCTCTCTGCACCCCCCCAAGAAGACCCGCACCATGGTGGTGTACGATCACTACACCAGGGACACCCTGCGTGACATGATGGAGGACCGGGGAGGAACGCCGGGTAACAAAAAGAAGAAAACCTTAATTAAAGAACTGACCAGGATGGATCAGAACAGGGCGACGACACCCGTACTCACCCCTGTCCTCGCAGAAGAGGTGGAAAGTGCCGTCATCCGAAGGGTGCGGCAGCGGATCGCCCTGCTCGGAGCTGCCCCATCGGAGGCTGAGATAACAAAGGCGATCCAGGAGGCCCAGCAGGAAGAAGAACAAGAAAAGGAACGTCAGCACGAGCTGCGATTGGCAGCGCTCCGTGAGACAAAGATTGAACATTTTACCCCTGACCCTTATTCCGTAGACCCCTGGGATGAGGAGTACAGCTCGACTGGAGCTTCACCCTGGAATTCTGCACCCCCCAGCGATACCCCGTACGGGACTTACAGCTCGACTGGAGCCTGTATTGGGGAACCCGCACAGCCCAGCGGACCTTGGATAGAGACTTACAGCCCGCCTGGAGTTACATCCGAGGACGCCACATTCCCCGTCGAGAACATGGAGGGCGACTTTCTGAGAAGGCTGCAGAGAGCCTGGATCAATATTTCGGGTCCATGGTGGAGCCCACTGGACTTGAGTGGCGGGACGAGGTCCGCCAAGAACTTCGGGATGAGGCGCTGCCCCCTGAAAGAAACTGCGAGTTTTGGGAGCCCGAGATGTTCCCATGGGTCCCTATCGGGATCACAGTAGAGGAGCCGGCCCGGTCAGAAGAGGCACAGCAGGTGCCAAGTGTCCAGGATGGGCCGTGCGAGGGGCCCGAGGGGTCCCGGAGGAAATGGCCCTCCCAAGGCCGCCAGAAGACACGGTGGCCGTGTCCGCGGGTCCAGCAGAAGAGCTGGCCACGGGGCAGAGTGCCGGTAGCCTCTGCCCACTCCCCGTCTGCCCTGAGGAGCCGCAGGATTTCTCCGTGCTGGCGACCCCGCAGCCATCGTCCCCTGATCCCCTGGATGTCAGTGTTGCATCCCACCCCCCAGCAGAAGAGCTGGCAACGGGGCAGAGCGCCGCTGGCCTCTGCCCACTGTCCGAATGCCCTGAGGAACAGCCAGGTTCACCCCAGCTGTTCGGCCCGCAGCCGTTGTTCTTCCCCGACCCCCCGCAAGTTGTGCCTACATCCAACCCCCCAGTGGAAGAGCTGGCCACGGGGCAGAGCGCCGCTGGCCTCTGCCCACTCCTCGTCTGCCCTGAGGAGCCGCAGGATTTCTCCGTGCTGGCGACCCCGCAGCCATCGTTCCCTGATCCCCTGGATGTCAGTGTTGCATCCCACCCCCCAGCAGAAGAGCTGGCAACGGGGCAGAGCGCCGCTGGCCTCTGCCCACTGTCCGAATGCCCTGAGGAACAGCCAGGTTCACCCCAGCTGTTCGGCCCGCAGCCGTTGTTCTTCCCCGACCCCCCGCAAGTTGTGCCTGCATCCAACCCCCCAGTGGAAGAGCTGGCCACGGGGCAGAGCGCCGCTGGCCTCTGCCCACTCCACGTCTGCCCTGAGGAGCCGCAGGATTTCTTCGTGCTGGCGACCCCGCAGCCGTTGTTCCCTGTTCCCCTGGATGTCAGCGTTGCATCCAACCTCCCAGCGGAAGAGCTGGCAACGGGGCACTGCGCCGCTGGCCTCTGCCCCTTTCCCGACTGTCCTGAGGAGCAACAGGGGTTTTCCGAGCCGGTGACCCCGCAGCTGTTGTCCTCACCCGACCCTCCGAAAGTTGTTTCAGAATCCACCCCCTCAGCAGCAGAGCTGCCCACGGGACAGAGCGCCGCTGGCCTCTGCCCACTCGCTGCCGTATGCCTTGAGGAGCAGCCTGATTCACCCCGACGACTTTGCTGGCCGCCATGGTACGTCCTTGGGATGGAGGAAACCATCCTCCCACCAGGGGACACACACCCAGCTGACGCGCTGGCCGCAGGGCAGAGCCTGCTTCCGCTCTGCCCATTCCCACAGCCCTTTGGCCCAGAGGCCCCGCGCAGCCACGATTTTCCCCTGCGGTTGGCCCAGGTACTCGGGGCGCGTGCAGTTAGCACCCGTTTTCCCCGGGTGCGAGATAGTCCCGGAGGGGGCACAGGGGGTGCTCCTCCCCAGCCACAGGACCCTTTTGCCGGAGGGGGTAAACCCAAACCCGCGTGGCCTCCACCCACTTGGTACGGCCGCAGGGCCAAATGGAGAAGCCTGGTGGCTCGGCCTCTCCCAACTGACTATGGACCTGAGAGCACCGACTTCCCGGTACGACCCGTTGGGGTCCAACCGGGTTCGTCGGACTTCGGGGAGGGGGAGGAATGTGAAGGAATGGCTCAGCACCCTCAGCCAGAGATTGGTTTTCAGGACACTGTTATTTCATGAACATGTGTTTGTGCCGTTGCACCAACGTTCCTGCCTTCTAGCTGACCGAAGAATGACCTGTAAACAAAAGTGTTGTTGTGTAATGAATGCCGTTTCAAATTTGCCGCCTTTTTTTTGCCGCCTTATTTTTGAATCAGACCAGCTGGTCCCAAATCGGCAACGCCCCGATGCACTTTAAAGCCAATGATACCTGTGGGGGCGGGCAGGGGGTTTTCCATGTGGAGCTCAGGTTGAAAGTATAAATACAGATGTTGTTCTAATTAAAAGTGTCCTTTGGTTTGAGTTCATGCAGCTGCGTCTCGTGTCTCTGTTTGCCAAGCGTGCCTGACATCCCTCGTGGTTCAGCACCCCGGACGAAATACAAGTCTATCGTGCGCCGCTGCTGCGCGATCCGAATACTCCTAGCCGACTGAACGTGTCCAGCTAACTACCGGGAGATCCGAAGAATTCGTATCTTGTAACGTGTGGGCGCTTCGACCGCCGCACGATCCGACTCCTGCTGTCGAACGAATTGAGCTGTCTCTAGTGAGGGTGAGATCCGAACAGGTTGGTGCCGTGCCGCGGATGTTTCTTCGACCGCTGGGCGATACGAATACCCAGACGATCGATCGTCAACTAACTCGCTAGTGGAAGATCCGAATCTTCGCAGAATCAAGCCGTTCCGATCTACGACCGTAAAGGTCTGTGTACAGATCCGTGGCCAGCTGCTCGAGACGCTGAGTGACACTTCTCAGTAGTCGGGCTAGGTATACCTCAAGGTCCCCTTGGCTGCGTGGGTCATCCAGATCGCAAAGACATACCCGGCCGCTCGAGACGCCGAGTGCCACAACCTTGGTAGTCGGGCCGGGGGAAGAATCAAAACGAAAGGGGGAACACACCTGCAGATTAGAGCACACCCGCAGGCGGACGATAACATCAGGTTCCGTCACAGGAGGTTTTTCCAAGACCTCATCTGCCTAATCCCTGGACAATGGGAAGGCTGAAAGGGACCTGATAGGGAACAGGAGGCTGGGAAAGGAGCCAATCAGTGCTGGTTGTGTGGGTGGGGGAGTTGGTAATCTGTTTGTGTGAAGTTGTATAAATGACCCTGTTGAAACCCATAAAATTCAATTCACTGTTTTAAAGCATACAGCCGCGTCTGGTGTCTTCATTTCAGAGCTACAATCACTATTGCAGGAGACACTCAGTGGTCTCCTGCATCACCACTCAACCCAGGAACGGGATCCCCAAGGCAACACCGCACCATCTCTCCAGATGCCGGACCAACCAAAGGGGGGGGGGTCAGATAGAGCAGGACCGCAGGCGGACTTCCATCCCGTCACACTGGTGGCAGCGGTGGGATAGCTCTTTGAACCCCCAGAAAAAGCACTCAGCATGGCAGGGTACACCAACTACAAAAAAGACACCCTGCGGGGCATCCTGGAGAGCTGAGGAGGCACCCCGGGCTCAAAAAGTAAAGCCGCCCTGATCGAGGAACTGCAGGAAATGGACCAGGGAGCCGTGGGCACGCCAACCTTACCACCCACCCAGGCATTGGTCCCAGAAGATCCCTTCCAAAGGAAAGTGCGGCAGCGGCTAGCCCTCTTCGGAGCCGCCCCGTCAAAAGCCGCTATACACAACGCCATCCAGGAGGTCTGGCAGGAAGAGGAGCAAGAGAAGGATCGTCAGCACGAGCTGCGGATGGCGGTGCTCCGAGCAAAAAGGACTGAATACCCTGCCCCTGAACCCTACCCCGTAGAACCCTGGTTCGAGGTTGACAGCTCGACTGGAATCTACACCCCCCAGTGATACTTCTTTTTGGACTTACAGCTCGCCTGGAGTTTTAATTGAGGAAACCTCACATCTCAGCGACCCTTGGATGGAGGCTTACAGCGCGCCTGGAGCTGCATCCGAGGATGCCACACCCCCCATCGAGTGGTGGTGCCACTGTTCCAGCCCCCTCGCAGACATGAGGGCTGAATTCCCTAGAAGGCTACAGGAGGGCCTGGATCGGTATCATGGATCTACAGTTGAGCCCTCTGGGCCCGAGTGGCGGTACGAGATCTGCCAAGAACTCTGGTACGAGGCACTGTACCATGAAAGGGACTACCATGGTGTCAATGTTCCCTCCGACGCTGCCATCTACCAAGTGCAGTACAATGCCAGAGCAGCATTCCTGAAAGGCCGACCCCCAGAGGAGTGGGAGTCAGAGCTCCAATACCTGGTTCAGCAGGAGATCGCACTGGATGCCGCTTACCGGGCGTCCCAGTGGTTAATAGGCCCCCTGCTACCCCGCACCATCGACGGCACCTCCACCGCAGGCCTCCACTACGGCGGCACAGGGCTGCTATACGAAAGGATGGCCAACGACCCCGGGTTTGGAGAAGAGTCGGAGTGGCGGTTGGAGGAGATACTGGAATGCCGGGAAGAGTAACTCTCATACGAGAGCAAGGACTTCGAGATAGAGGAACTGGAGTTCCTGGTAGAGCGCGAATGGGAGCTTGAGAAGGCCTACAGAAGGTTGTTGGACGACGCTCCGCAGTCAGGCCTAAGCCCCATGACCTGGGACTGTCTGGCCGAAGAAGCAGACAGTCCAAGTGACACGGAAGTATTGGAGCCCGAGATGCTCCCACAGGTCCCCGTCGGGACCACAGTAGACGAGCCGGCCAGGTCGGAAGAAGCACGGCATGTGCCAAGCGACCAGAATGGGCCGCGTAAAGGGTCCGAGTGGCCCAGAGAGGAAGTTATCCTCCCGCCCCCGCAAGAAGACACTGTGCCAGTGTCCGCTTACCCAGCAGAAGAGCTGGCAACAGGGCAGAGTGCCACTGGCCTCTGCCCATCCTCCACCATCTGCCCCAAGGAGCAGAAGGGGGATACCCTCGAGCTGCTTATACCGCAGCCGCTTACCCCATCCAACCCCCTGGACTTTGTTCCTGTACCCACCTCCCCAGCAGAAGAGCTGGCAACGGGGCAGAGTGCCGCTGGCCTCTGCCCACCCTCCTTCGTCTGTCCGAGGAGCAGAAGGAGGATTTCCACGAGCTGCTTATCCCGCAGCCGCTTACCCCATCCAACCCCCTGGACTTTGTTCCTGTACCCACCTCCCCAGCAGAAGAGCTGGCAACGGGGCAGAGTGCCACTGGCCTCTGCCCATCCTCCATCGTCTGCCCTGAGGAGCAGAAGGAGGATTTACCCGAGCTGCTTATCCCGCAGCTGTTGACCCCATCCGACCCCCTGGACTTTGTTCCCACACCCGCTTACCCAGCAGAAGAGCTGGCAACGGGGCAGAGTGCCGCTGGCCTCTGCCCACCCTCCATCGTCTGCCCTGAGGAGCAGAAGGAGGATTTACCCGAGCTGCTTATCCCGCAGCCGTTGACCCCATCCAACCGCCTGGACGTCGTTCCTGCGCCCACTTACCCACCAGAAGAGCTGGCAACCGGACCGAGTGCCACCGGCCTCTGCCCAACCTTCACCGCCTGCCTCGGGGAACAGAAAGAGGATACACCCGGGCTGCTTATTCCGCAGCCACTGACCCCACCGGAGATGGAGGACGCCATTCTCCTGCCCGGGGACCCTTCCTCGGCCTTGAACCCCCCAGCCGATGCGCTGGCAATGGGGCAGAGCCTGATTCAACTCTGTCCATCTCCACACCCCTTTGGCCCGGAGGCCCCATGCAGCCACTGTTTTTTCCAACGGCTGACCAGGGCACTCGGGGCGCGTGCATTTAGCACCTGTTTTTCCCGGGTGCGCGATACCTCCGGAGGTGGTACAGGCAGTACCCCTCCCCGACCACAGGACCCTTATTCTGGAGGGGGTACCCCCAAAGACTTGTACCCCCAACACGCCAGGCACTGCCGCAAGGACAAATGGAGAAGCCTGGTGGCTCGCCTCCTTCCCACAGACTATGGGCCACAAAGACTGCTCCGACTCCCCCGATTCGACTCGTGTGGGTCCAACCGTGTCCGTCGGACTCTAGAAGGGGGAGAAATGTCACGGAATGGACATGAGAGCTCTTTTCAGCGAGCCACAGGACTAAAGACTGAACCCTTTTTAAAGACCATTTTTCCTGTTTTCATTTTGGTTTTGCGTGTGAGCCTATGGACCTCTTATTTTATTGCTAGATGTGGTTTTATTGGTGTAATGTAATGAAAACGTACCCTGTATGATGTGACTGTAAAAGTATGAAAGAAACCGTTTGTATGTGTTTTTCCCCGTCGCCATTTTGCTCATCCCAGCATGGTTTCACAGAACAAAGGATCTCATGCCCCAAGATGGAGGATGCAGCAAGCCAGTTGATTGGAGGCTTTTCCAAGACCTCATCTGCCTAATCCCTGGACAATGGGAAGGCTGAAAGGGACCTGATAAGGAACAGGAGACTGGGAAAGGAGTCAATCAGTGCTGGTTGTGTGGGTGGGGGAGTTGGTAATCTGTTTGTGTGAAGTTGTATAAATGACCCTGTTGAAACCCATAAAATTCAATTCACTGTTTTAAAGCATACAGCCACGTCTGGTGTCTTCATTTCAGAGCTACAATCACTATTGCAGGAGACACTCTGCGGTCTCCTGCATCACCACTCAACCCAGGAACGGGATCCCCAAGGCAACACCGCACCATCTCTCCAGACGCCGGACCAACGCCATTTCATCCTCCAGGCCGCTCGAGACGCCGAGTGCCGTGCCACTCGGTAGTCGGGCCGGACGCCACCAAAGGGGGGGGGGTCAGATAGAGCAGGACCGCAGGCAGACTTCCATCCCGTCACAGTACATATAACATTTAGTTCTCCACAATGATGGTGATGTAAGGAATCATCATATAGTTGGATTGAAGCTATGTGTTTTTGAGTAATTTTTTTTGTTCACGCAGTTTTCTATGTGCAAGGGTAATTTTTTTTTTCTTGGGTAATTTGAATTTCGGTCATATTAGCGCGTTTATGTATTTTTTGAACTTTCTTTTTTTCTCTAAATCGTGCCCTTTCCTCATCAGTCATATTTTTTTTCATCTTTATCATTTCGTGTCCTTTTTGCTTCTTCTGTGTTGTTGAAATGTGACTTTCTTTTAAGGGCCATTTTTGTAAAGGTAATTTATTTATTTATTTATAAATAAAGGATTTTACCAGGAAGGATACATTGAGAATTCTCTCGTTTTCAAGTACATTGAAGTGTTACAGTTACAGAAATACAAAGTAATACAATGCAAGATATTAAAAAAAAAAAACACAATCGGGCACTCTGGTAATCTGTGGAGACTTAAACATGGGACTAGATCCCTTAAAAGACCGTTCGTCCACGGTTACTTGTAGACAGCATGGGACCTCCTCCCAGAGATTTCGCCAATTGTTAAATAGATACAATCTTTACGACGCGTGGCGTCTCCTACACCCCACCGAACGGGATTATACATTTCGATCAAGAGTCCACAATAGTTATTCTAGAATAGATTATTTTCTGATAGCGGGTTCAGCCCTTCCATACACAATAGACTGTACTATACTGCCCCTTACTTGGTCTGACCATTCTCCAGTGATATTGACGTTAGGCGACGCTTATCAGACTTCTGCCAGGCCCCCTTGGCGACTTCGAGACGACCTTTTACTTCATGAACCGGCGCGAATAGCTATACAAGCAGCCTTAGATAACTATTTTAAAGAAAACGTGACGCCTGATGTACAACCGCCTTACTATCTGGCAAGCCCATAAGGCTGTAATAAGAGGGGAATGTATAAAATGGGCGACTCATCTTAGGAAGCAATATGTATCACGCAGACTAGACCTACTTACTAAATTACAAGATCTAGACACGCGCAATAAAACAGCCCCGTCTCAAGAAATAATAGAAAATATAGATTCCACTATGGGTCTGTTGAGAGATTTGGAGGCGGAGAGCTATTTCAAGGCATTGACCAAGCGCAATGCTATGTATTACGCTCTTCGAAACAAACCTGGTAGATTCTTAGCTCGCAAACTTCAACCAGTTAACACGCCCCGTAAACAAATTACCGTTAAATCCCCCACTGGACTTATTTATGACCCCAAAATTATAGCGAATGAATTTGCCACCTATTATGAAAGTCTATATAATTTGGATGCGAAACAGACAGTCCATTGCCCTACAGTGGCAGATATAGATACCTACCTGGAGCGGGTTCATCTTCCTTCGTTGTCCCAGACACATATTGCAAGTTTAACCACACCCATAATGACAGAAGACATTTTGAAGGCTATTAAAAACCTCCCAAAACGTAAGGCCCCGGGCCCTGATGGACTTACGGGATTGTATTACTCCACCTTCGCTTCCCAACTAGTACCACATTTAAGTGCGAGCTTTGACGAAGCGTGGGAGGGTGGCTCCTTCCCAGTAGACATGTTGAGAGCACACATTATTACCTTGCCCAAACCGGGTAAAATTGCTGACCGTTGCCCTAACCTACGCCCTATCTCTTTGCTTAATATAGATGTTAAAATATTCAGCAAAATACTAGCCAACCGACTTCAACATATTCTTCCCACTCTAATAGGTCTAGATCAGGTAGGGTTTATATCAAGGCGCCAGGGAGCTGACAGCACTAAAAAACTGGTTAATTTACTTGGCCTGAAGGGACGTGGGGACTCTTCAAGCTTGATTCTGTCATTGGACGCAGAAAAAGCCTTTGACAGGGTTCACTGGAACCTTCTGTATCGAGTTTTACACAAGTTCGGATTTCCACCCTCCTTTATAACTGCGATACAGGCTCTGTATGATTCTCCCTCTGCTAAGGTACTCTGCAGCGGGTTTGTGTCGGAGGAATTTGTAATAACTAATGGGACAAGACAGGGATGCCCACTTTCCCCACTATTATATGCCCTGGTTTTGGAGCCTTTGGCGCAGGTCATACGACAAAATGATTCCATTTGTGGAATACAGGCAGGCCCGGTGACTTATAAACTCAACCTATACGCGGACGATATCCTTTTAACCTTGACTGACCCGGATCGTTCTCTCCCTTCCCTCCAACAAGAGTTAGACTTGTATAGTCAGGTTTCATATCATTTGGTGAACATATTAAAAACCCAAGCACTCCCGATTAATATATCCCATCACCACCTGGAAGCCCTTCGAGCCAGTTATAAGTTTGACTGGCGAACTGATTATATTGTGTACCTAGGTCTTAAAATAGCTAGAACTCCAGAAAAACTGTTTAATTATAATTATGATAGATTACTGTCAGAGGTGAAATCACAGTTATATCACTGGAGACTTCGGGAGATCTCATGGCAGGCAGGATGGCGGCGGTGAAGATGATGGTGTTGCCAAAAATTTTATACGTTTTTCGTACTCTCCCCTTGCAGCTGCCCACGTCCTTCCTAGATACCTTACAATCTATCATAATGAGATATATTTGGAATCATAAAAGGACCAGAATACCGAAAAAACTATTGTATTACCGCCATAGGGATGGAGGCCTTAACGTTACCCATATACATAACTATTATTGGGCCACATGTTTGGCATCACTAGCAGAACTGGTTCACACCCACCCTATGCCTCAATGGCTGGTAGTGGAATACACTTTTATTCCCGGACACACTTTGGCCGACTTATTATTCGTGCCTCGTACAAAGAGACCACGTCTGCCGGAGATCCTACCCTCCACGATTTTGTATGTTAAGGCGTGGGACCGTTATGCCCACTTATTTCAAAACTACAATCCAGTATCCATGGCCACACCTCTCACATCTATGTCATACTTGCTGCCTCACTTTAGAGCGGGGCCCTGGATTCAATCTGGGGTCACGCACCTACACCATCTGTTTTCGCTGCCGGACATCTTGTCCTTCCAAACTTTACAAACGAAATTTAAGATACCATCCTCAATGATTTTGTCATACATGCAACTCTATTCTTATTTCAAATCCAATGCAGTAATATCTAATTTACGTACCACATTGCCGCTCCTCTCGGACACTGAACTATTTTGGCTAGACCCGCACACCACCACGAAACCCATCTCGTTGTTTTATCGATTGCTTAATACCCCGACTGGAATAACATCGTGGAAGTTTCACAACACTTGGGAAAAAGACCTTTCTATGCAATTTACCCCCTCGCAATGGGCCATGGCACATTTGTTTTCGTCTGGAGCCTCAAGGTGTGCAACGCTGATTGAAACACAACGAAAAGTTCTATAGTGTTGGTATCTTACGCCCTCAAGGATTAGCCGTTTTGCCCCAAACACTTCGGACGTCTGCTGGAGATGTTTGTCTGCCCCGGGTACGATGGGTCATATCTGGTGGCACTGTCCACTGATAGCACCATTATGGAAAGATATATCTCTTCTTGCGTCGGAAGTCTTGGGCAGTCAGATACAGTGCGCACCGGAGATCTTATTGCTGGGAATGGTCCACCTTCCTCGATCACACCTCAAAATGTTATTTATAATTGTCTCTACAACAATGTTGCTTATTGCCCGGAACTGGAAATCGACCGCTGTCCCAACACAAAGACAGATAGCTACGTTACTAACACAATATCGTTCCTTCGACTCCAAAGCTACCTCGGCGTGGGGTTTTCGCCCCACTAAACAAGACCCATGGGCTATCTGGGACATTCATAAGATTTATGAGGCGTGTGGTTTGTGATAACAGTGTTGATAGAATTCTGGTTCTAGGTCACTTTTATGCGAGGTTTAAGGAGAACTCCTGGTGCACTCTCTGCCTCAGAGAAATTGCCTTCTCCTGCTGATCCTGAGATCCCCTTCCCTGTTTGTTAGGTCATTTTTTATTTTTATGTATTTCCTTTATTTTTATGTTATTTTATTATAGTTTACATGTCCTTACAAAAATGTTTGAGAGATACCGCTGCAATCATACCAGATTATTTCATACGATGGTTGAATGTTATTTACAGTGATTATGTTGTAAACACCTCTCAATAAAAATATTTTGAAAAAAAAACACAAACATACAGATTAACAGAAAATAAATGTGTTTTGTCAGCAGGCTCCATTTGTCCCATTCAACTTGGGCTCTTTGTCAGTCAGTGTATGTGGCGTGGATTTGTTGGTAGAGGGAAGTAGTTTGTTTTTTTGGTCTTGGTTAACCCTCTTTGTCACTTACCGCGGGGCTGTCACCTGAGCCAGTTGGGAGAGTGATGGAGACACACTGTTCTTTTTGGGTGTGTTTTTTATTATTATTATTCTATATTTATAAAGCGCCAGCATATTCCGCAGCGCTGTACAATAAACACAGTATAGACAGGGTTACAATACATTGAACAACATTTGACAAACAGTACAGGAGGAGATGAGGGCCCTATTCCCGTAGGAACTCACAATCTGGGAGGGTTGGGGTTGGAAACAGGAGGAGAGGACTGTAAGGTGAGAGTGATTGATGGTTGCGTCAGTGAGTTGGGAGGTAGGCTTCCCTAAATAGGAACGTTTTAAGGGAGCGTTTGAAGGAAGAGAAGTTAGGGGAAAGTCTGGCAGTACGAGGGAGAGCGTTCCAGAGAGTGGGGGCTGCGCGTGAGAAATCCTGCAGTCTAGCATCGGAAGAGGTGATGCGGGGAGAATCTAGGCGCAGGTCACTGTTTGACCTTAGGGAGCGGGCTGGGGTGTATTTGGTGATTAGTGAGGACAGGTAGTGGGGAGCTGAGTTAGTGAGGGTTTTGTAGGTAAGGATAAGGATTTTGAACTTAATTCTGCAGTGGATGGGGAGCCAGTGAAGGGACTCGCAGAGGGGAGCGGCAGAGACAGAGCGGCAGGTGAGGTGAATTAGCCTGGCGGAGGCGTTCAGGATGGATTGTAGGGGGGAGAGGCGGGAAAGAGGGAGGCCAGATAAGATATTATTGCAATAGTCGAGTCGGGAGATTACCAGGGCGTGTATGAGTTGTTTTGTGGTGACAGCGGTAAGAAATGTTTGAATTCTGGAAATATTACGCAGTTGGTATCGGCAGGAGGAGGTGTTTGTATTATTGCCACTTGTTGTTGACCTGAGATATTGGGGAAAGGGATGAAGACGCACTGTTTGATTTAGTCTTGTGTTTTAGTTTTATGCCACCTGCCGAGAGGCTGTGACGTTACACATAGTTTTTAGAGAGATGCACTTGTATTTTTGTTCTTGTGTTTGCCACTTGCCGTGGGACGGTCACCTCAGTTTGAAGAGAGACACGGATTCTTTACCTTGTGTTTTTTTTGCCACTCGCCGCCGGGGTGTCACCTCAGACTGTATATATATATTTTTGCCACTTGGCGTCGGGCTTTGACCACAGACAGTCGGTTGTGGCACTTTATTTGTTTTTGTTTTTTTGCCACTCTCTGTTGGTCTGTAACCTCAGGCAGTTAGGAGGAAGGAGCTATTTTTTTGCGTTTGTTGTTTTTGTGTTATGGCGACTCGGCTGTGACCTCAGCCATTTGGTAGAGTGATGGAGAGGCGATGATTTGTGTTTGCGTTACTGGCACTTGGGTGTGAGCTAAGCGATTCGAGAGAAGGATGGCGAAGAGCTTTTTTTTAATTTTATTTGCACTTGTGTTAGCGTTTTTGCCACGGGGCTGTCAGCTCAGTTTGAAGAGAGGTTGTTTTTTTGCTTGTGTTAGCGTTTTTGCCACTCGCCACGGGGCTGTCAGCTCAGTTTGAAGAGAGAGGTTGATTTTTGCTTGTGTTTGCGTTTTTGCCACTCGCCACGGGGCTATCAGCTCAGTTTGAAGTGAGAGGTTGTTTTTTTGCTCGTGTTTGCGTTTTTGCCACTCGCCACGGGGCTGTCAGCTCAGTTTGAAGTGAGAGGTTGTTTTTTTGCTCGTGTTTGCGTTCTTGCCATGCGCCACGGGGCTGTCTGCTCAGTTTGAAGAGAGAGGTTGTTTTTTGTTCGCGTTTGCGTTTTTGCCACTCGCCATGCGGCTGTGACCTCAGGTTTAAGAGAGAGTGGCTTGTTTTTTTTTGCTTTTGTGTTAGTGTTTTTGCCACAGGTCTGTCACCTCAGTTTGAAGAGAGATTGTTTTAGGGTTGTTGTTTTTTTGCTCGTGTTAGCGTTTTCTCACCGGACTCCGTTGGGAAGATGGGTTGGGCACAGTGGGTATTTTTTTCCTTTTTTCCACCTGACGCCGGGCCGTCACTCCAGCCAGGGAGATTGATGGAGAGGCACTGTTGGTATCCTGTTTGTATGTTGGTGTTTGCCTTCGGGCCTTGAAATTTTTGTGGCCCTCACTACATGCTGTTTTTTGTGGGAGACTTGCTTTCTTGGGTTTGCTTTTCCAATTATGGGGTGGGTTGTGTGGCTTAACCAATTTTGTTTGTGTGTAAATGGTGGCTCGCCGCGCATTTATCTATGTGGGTCCCCTTTTTTTTAAAAAAAATAAATTGTGCCTTGCGTGCGCATTATGGCGGGTTTGTCGTCATTTTGAAACAATGTGCCTCGCTCGCGCTGCCCAGCAAGATGCAGGGTACGCGCGCAGCATATAGCCGGCTGCTGCGTGCACATCCTGGTCTACTGGATGCGCGTGCAGCCTCTACCTGGCCGCTGCGAGCACATCCAGCTGTACAGGATGCGCGCGCAGCTAACACTGACACACGTCTGCTGCGTGCGCATCCTGGTCTCCTGGATGCGCACGCAGCCAACAGAAACCGGATGCGCGGCGACGGACAAAGGATTTTATAAGTATAGATATTTAATACATATGACACATAATAAAGATCATGTTACTCTTTAACATTCATATATGAAACATATCCTGTTACTCTGTATATTCATTATATCCTTAGTACATTTTAATGTTTGTCTTTTGCCATTTTCGTTGATGATATCCATAGATAATAGCAAAATTCACTTTTACCCAAGGGGGGGGGGGGGTTGGATGCTCTGCAGATTACTCAAGTGAAGCTGTGGATAGCAGTCGTATCACCCAGGTTAAGCTTCAGACTTTTATCTGAACGATAACAAAATTTGATTTTAATCAAATGGGGTTGGATAGTCTGCAGATCACCTGGGTAAAGTGTGAATTTTTCAGCTCTTCCAGACTAAGATTACCCGAGTAAAGTCCGAATTTATCATTTTTTTTGCAGTTTTACCCACCGGTTTTGGATAATGTCAGGATTACCCGGGCAATTTTAAGATTAACCGCACTTCAGGCTTTAACCGTAACCTATATACATACACACTTAGCTATATTTATTACGAAATATTTCATTTTGCATAAGACTGGCTGTGATTGATATTTGTTAGATAGATCTTATAAATGAATTTATATCAAAGAAACAGGAACTTTAACAAAAATTTTTAAATTTATGTCCATTTCTAGAATATCTTGTGGTGCTTTACAATGAAATAATTTTAATGCATGATTACTTCATTTGAATAAAATTATTGAAGTAATATTTATCTTGTGATAAGAATAATATTCCGGACACCAAACAAACATGACATCACTTACTCGAGCCATATCAAGAATAAAGTTTTCAAAAAGATTCCATATATGGTTGCTGGTATAAATCTCCTTCATTTCTACTTCAGTGTCCACATAGCAATGGTTTACAAAATTCACATATGACATTTTCACCTATAATAAAGAAGAAATATTTGAATTCACTAATTGCCGTTTGATTGAACTATAGCTCCATGTGATCTAGGGAAACACATTGAAACATTCAATTATTGTTTGACCAGGTTTCATTGTAGCTAGGAAATTTCACCCTTTTTTTTCTCAAAACAAGACTGCTTAGTCCTGTAACCTCCTTATTTTAACCATACCCTTTCCCCCCCAATAATTACACAGACACTTTATTGGAAAAGGGCATGGCCACGGCTTTATTGAAAAATCTAACATGTAATCCTCGTTTATTCCATACTATATATTTCTGACCCTACCGCGCATGTCCTGCGGTGGGCAGTTCCCCCAAGTGTTAACCATGAGCTCATCGCCCCACCTGACCTGATTCAAGTGAGGGTCGTCTCCCCAATGCCCACCCAAAGGCGGTGTATTCTTTATCTGTTTTGTTGCTGGCAAGGCATCCCGCAGCTGTGACTTGAAGCAAAAGCACCGAACATGGGCGGGTGGGTGGGAATTTCCTACCACACTGCATTGTGCCTGACCACATAAAAGGTAAGACCCTCCCATAGGGGACCCTATATACCTGGTGAATGCAACATTGTTGCACCCACGCCAATCACTTTCCACAGAACATTCCTGACTGACCAGCCCAGTCCAGCAGTCATGATCCTTAAAGGTACAGAGGATTACTTGACTGCTTAGGCCTGTGACCTCCTTATTTTAACCATACCCTTTTCCCCCCCAATAATTACACAGATACCCTCTTTATTCTAAAAGGGCATGGCCACAGCTTTATTGAAAAAAACAACATGTAATCCTCGTTTATTCCATACTATATATTTCTGACCCTACCGTGCATGTCCTGCGATAGGCAGTTCCCCCAAGTGTTAACCATGAGCTCATCGCCCCACCTGACCTGATTCAATTGTGGGTCGTCTCCCCAATGCCCATCCGAAGGCGGCGTATTCTTTATCTGTTTATTTGCTGACAAGGCATCCTGGCAATGCCAGAGGCTGCCGAACACCCCAGCGGCAGTCTCTGCACTCCCTCCGAAGCCAGCACCCTCTCAACACCACCCATAAAACCAGTCTATAAGATATCGAGCCCGATATCAGACAAATGAACTCTGTCATGACGCTTTAGGTTCCCATTATCCCCCTCCAACTCAGTGTGAGGTACCGCAAACAACCCCAACTGTTCCACGAAGCGTGAAACCTCACGGTTATTCCTCCACCGGACCCCCAGAGCTGCAATCGTGTCCCAGCGGGGCTGCAACCTTCAACCAAATCAAGGAAACACCATCAAACAGGCCAAAGCAATGCGCTAAGTCCTGTTTGATAGCTTGCAGTAAGTCCACTGACCGAACGACCCCCAAAGTCATTGCCCCCCGCGTGTATCAGAAAAATAACATTACGTGGAACCCTCCAAGATAACAACGGCAATTCCAGAAAAACTGTGCCCACCGCAAACCCTGGATACCTAACCATCAAACTTTTCCCAGGACCGACAGGAAACCCAGGTTCCTCCCGTGCGGCCGCCGTCCAGCCTGTTGCACCGCCCAATGGACGTATGAGTGACCAAAGATCCACACGAACCGATGATCACCTGAAATTATAATAAATTAGAATGGACATATGACACATAGCGTTCCGACCGCCACCTACCAAGGCGCCGCAGCATTTCCGGAGAAGCACCTGCCCCAGCAGCGACTGTCGCTGCGCCAATGCGGAAAGAGTGCGGCGCATAACCTGTTGGGTCAAAGCCCAACTCCTCCAGGCATCTCCAAAACACAGCGGTAAACTGGTACCGGCTCAGGGGAACCCTGCCCAAATGCACCAAAAATGAACTGTCACCCCGCAGCCACAGAGCCAAATAACTTTTGGTCAACTCCCAAGGGCAACCAGCTCCAGAAATCCGACTCAGGGTCATCAAGGCCCCCATACCCCGCTGATCTATCTTAGAGCGCGCAAGAAAAATCTGCACTCCTTCGTCAAAAACCACCACATGGCTCCCTAACAGAAGAGAAGCAACCCCAGAACTACGCGCCACGAGCTCCCCCACCCGAAAAGTCCAGGTAAAAACAAAAAGCGAAAGAAACGAAACAGCGCCACGTCGTAAGACAAAAATCAAGTCGCTGTCAAAACCTGTAAAACTCCAAAAAATAAATCCTCCGATACAGGCCTGCGCCACTCTGGAGCACAGCCCTGGCGCCATCCAGCCACAGACTTCGGCAACCAGAAATCCCGACCGACATCCTCCCAACCCATCAGTCAGCACAAAAAAGACAGAGCATACAAAGCCTTCTGAGCCGTGGCTCCAGAACACCCCCGGTCCTGCAAGTCAGAAATGAAAACCAGTGTTGCCCACCACCGATCCTCCAAGGACAACCAACCCCTCTCGCCCGATGCCACCGATTATCAAGACTGCCAGACCTGCATGTAGGACCGCTAGGTCGCCTCCGCCAATGCTCCATCCACCATCCTCATCAGTCCGGCGAAATGAGGCTCCACAGCCATGATGGAAAAGGTGTCGCCGTCACAGACGCCTGGGGAGCCACCTGCCAAAAACAGTCCCACTGGACCTGGGAGAGAGAGCCAGTGATGACATTGACCACACCCGGCACATGCGCTGCCCCAAAAAGATGTTACATTCAAGGCAGCGCAATACCAAATGGCGCAGCAAAGCCAAAACTGGGGCAGAACCAGAAGTTGAGCGGTTCACAACGTGAACAACACTCATATTATTGGTCCTAAAAAGCACCCGCTGATTCGCCAATCTCTCTCCCCACAATCCGAAAGCGCTCCAAGAACGTCAAATTCCGAACCAAAGAGGAATCAGACCTGGGCGCAGCAATACCCCTGGAAATAGGCCCCAAACCCACCTGAACCCGAATCGTCCGTGAACAGCTCCAGGGACACATTATCCACCTTAGCCTCGCACCAGTAAGTACGCCCATTCTAGGCCGCCAAAAAGGAGCGCCACACGGCCAGGTCCTCTTTCAACGATCGCGTAATGCGCACAAAATGATGTGGCATCCTGACGCCGGCTGTCGCCAAGGACAACGACGACAGAACGCCCTCACCATAGGCATCACACGACACGCAAAAGCTAAATGACCCAAAAGTGACTGCAAGTCCTGTAAACGCAGCTTCGAAGTGCCTAGGGCCCGCACCACCAAACTTCGCAACACCTCGATCTTATCGGTTGGCAAGCGGAAAACCCTCTCCACTGTGTCGATTTCAATCCCCAGAAAGGACAAACGTCTACAGGGACCTTCAGCCTTTTCTTCCGCCAGCGGAATATCAAAATCCGCCGCAACCTCCCGAAACGCAGCGAGCAGTTCAGCGCAAACCGTAGAATCACCCGGTCCCACGAACAGGAAGTCGTCCAGGTAATGTACCACTGAGTTCTCACCTGCCCGCTGACGTACAACCCAATCCACAAAAGACGCGAGAGTTCGAAATAATGACAGGAGATGGAGCACCCCATCAGCAGGCACCTATCGAAGTAATACACCCCCCGAAAAGAGCAGCCCAGCAAGTGGTAGCAGTCAGGATGAATGGAAACCAACCTGAAAGCCACCTCCACATCCACCTTAGCCAACCAACACCAGCATCCCTGACCAGCTGAAGCGGTTCATCAAACGAGGCATACCTGACCCGACAAGCATCTTTGCCTATGCCATTGTTAACTGAAGCCCCAGTTGGATATGACAGGTGGTGAATCATCCTGAATTTAACTGTCTCCTTCTTAGGGACCAGGCCCAGAGGAGAAATCCTCAAGTTAGGGAAAGTTAAATCCACGAAAGGGCCCGCCATCCTCCCCAATTGCACCTCCCGCTCCAACTTCTCCGACAACACCTCTTCATTGTCCCTTGCCGACACCAAATTCCCAGAAAACAACGGGAAGTCCGTCGGCTCATGGGGAATCGGAAAGCCCATGGAAAACTTATCCTGCAGAAGCTCAGCCACGTGAAACAACTAGAAAATTTATCGAGCCACGGGAGCATCGCGTTAACGCGCACTGGCGAAACCCCATCCACCAAACTCGTCCCGACCGGCAGGCTTAGCCGCCGCACCCGATCCTTTTTTAAAACACCAAAGCAAGGGATGGGGGCCCCCACACCCGGAACATTAATGCCGGAAACAGTATGCCGACGCCCATCTGCAGTGCGATTCATTGTACAGTCAACAGCACCCTTTATGTTCGACCGCTGACCCCCCCCCCCCGGTGCCCTGGGGACAGTGGCTCCAAGAAAGGACGGAACCCCAGGACGAGCCGGCGTCATCAGTAAAAGCCACAAATTGGTATCTTGTACTTCAAACTGCATTCCCGGACGCACCGCCATTTTCTGACGGAACTGCTGATCATAGTGGAACCAGCACTGTCCACCATACACTTTGTAAGCCCCCCAAATAAGGTCCAGATACGTGAACAAAGAGACACTATACTCCGGATAACGCTCACATAGGATGCCACGGTACGCCAGGAAGCCCTGCATCCAATTCCCGAACGGAATTTTTCTTTATCCTTCCTGTCATATCCAGACTCTGGCTTCCTAGGACGATCCACGGACTCACTATCAGTGGAAAACATAACAAAGAAAAAAATGTCATCTGCGCTAATTCCCATTATACCGTGTGAAACTAAACACAATTAGAGGTTTGGTTTCTTATCAATGGCCATTATAAGACTAAGCTCGCCCGCCAAACGTCAAGGCACCTCTAATAGGGCGAGTCCTATCCAAAATTGAAACCACAGGCTGCTGCATAGCAAACCATACCTGCTCATGCTGCTTGTCAAACATGAGGTAGACTGGCGGACCTTTATTTATGCTCCCCAGGAAACAAAATCCACTTTGGGATCGAAAACAAAGACACGGAGCGGAATCTTGCTGCAGGGATGACCTGGCTGGAAGTACATTGAAACATATAGTACAGGAGGGGTGTGGTCTACCTCATGTTTGACAAGCAGCATGAGCAGGTATGGTTTGCTATGCAGCAACCTGTGGTTTCAATTTTGGATAGGACACGCCCTCATTAGAGGTGCCTTGACGTTTGGCGGGCGAGCTTAGTCTTATAATGGCCATTGATAAGAAACCAACCCTCTAATTGTGTTTAGTTTCACACGGTATAATGGGAATTAGCGCAGATGAAATTTTTTTCTTTGTTATGTTTTACACATGTTGTTGGGCTGGATGCATTTGGTGGTTGCAGCCGCCCCATCGGGGAATAGGCGCGACCCCACCCCTCCTGTACTATATGTTTCAATGTACTTCCAGCCAGGTCATCCCTGCAGCAAGATTCCGCTCCGTGTCTTTGTTTTCGATCCCAAAGTGGATTTTGTTTCTGGGGGAGCATTAATAAAGGCCCGCGAGTCTACCTCATGTTTGACAAGCAGCATGAGCAGGTATGGTTTGCTATGTAGCAGCCTGTGGTTTCAATTTTGGATAGGACTCGCCATCATTAGAGGTGCCTTGACGTTTGGCGGGCGAGCTTAGTCTTATAATGGCCATTGATAAGAAACCAAACCTCTAATTGTGTTTAGTTTCTCACGGTATAATGGGAATTAGCGCAGATGAAATTTTTTTCTTTGTTATGTTTTACACATGTTGTTGGGCTGGATGCATTTGGTGGTTGCAGCCGCCCCATTGGAGAATAGGCGCGACCCCACCCTTCCGTCACTATCTGGGGAGACCAACGACAAGACGTCCACATACTCCCCTTTCCATATCTTTTCCTTGACGTCTGCCATAACCTGCAAACCAAGCGGCAACAAATCGCACGTTGCCCCGCCACGCGAATCAGGAATAGACCCCGGCAAAACAAGTGGGCCTCCACAATCTTTGACCGCGCCACCCACCGACACATCCACCACCTCCGTCTGCACTTCTGTAGAAATACGCGCTGGCAACACGGCCGGTGCAGGCGCACTCCTATCCTCACGAGCCACTGGCACATCCCACCAGCACTGAAGAGCTGCAACCAGGGCCTCCACCAACCCCACCGGTCCTGAGCCAACACTCACAGCAGTGCCCGCACCAGCTACGCCCTGCAAAAGAGTAACAGCCCCAAATCAGACTCACGTGCAGCCAAGAGTCTAGACGGGCCTCCAGGCGCAGCACCAGCAGCCGCAGCAGCTCCTCCATCCCGTCTCCGATCATCCAGTGCTGCAGCCAACAAGCCACTCCTTCCAGAGCACTGAACTGCAGACTCCTGTGCCGGTCCACGGGGGGCCACAGGACGACTGGCAAGATCTGGAGCCCGGAACCTGTCCTGCAATAGGGTCTCTTCAGCACCCTAACCACTGGAGACAACGACCATCCATCTGCCACCATCATCATCCGCCAGACCCACCGGATCCCTTGTCTGGCGGTTTGCAGCAGTGCCAGGAGGCCATGTGTTAAAGTGCAGTGGCGTTCGAACGTCCAACTGCTCTCTGCCAGCCACCCCTTTGATCCGTTCAGCACCACAGCAGGTGAAAGGGCCGAAATCAGTGTTCCCAGGTCGCCGGCATGGGCGCCGCCATGTTGGGGGCGCAGTCATCACGGCGGGCTTGATGTCGACGCCACACGACGTGCAGGACATCGACAGGGACAGAGTCACATGCGCGTGAAGACTTATGCTCCACTTTGCCAGCAGCCGCCGGAAGTGCAGGACACGATCTCGGGCTCCTCGACCGGACATCCTGCGAACCTTCACCACGGCCTCCTCTCATCCCACCAGCGCTTCCATCTTGGGGTCCTCCATCCTGAGCTCCTCCCCGGTGGCAATCTTGAAGTCATCCAGCCTGATCAGCCTGGGCCCCAACCTGGTGGCCATCTTGGTGCTCCCGACCAGCAGCCTCCGACGCCGAAAGCCTCAAAAGGGTTCCCCGCTCCCGAAGCCTCATGGAGCAGGAGGGCCCTGGCGGTGTATCAGGAACCACAGAGCCCATCAATATGAGGGATCCCAGCGTCACCTCACAGGTATCCTCCGGTCGGTCCACATCGGGGGCCCGAGGCCCACGACCTCTTAGGGGGCCAGGGCTTAGCCGCTGCGGAGGCCTTGATTGCCGTTCCCTCATCCATTGCCTCCGTTCAGGAGGCCCCGGAGACAGCTCTCGGCTCGGTCCAGGCACAGCGCATAGGAGATCCAGAACTGTAGACCCTTGAGCCGCAGCGTGGTCCCGCAACTGATTGAACAGGGCCTGCACCTCAGCCGAAGCCATTGACATGGTAATCTCCCTCCTCTGAATAACTCAACACTGACAGACAATTTCTTTTCAGGGAAAGATGAAATTTGCCAGGTGAAATCCGTCCAAGCAAGAATTTCCGACCACCACGCACTGTGCCTGACCACATACAGTCATGGCCGAAATTGTTGGCACCCCAGACATTTTTCCAGAAAATCAAGTATTTCTCACAGAAAAGTATTGCAGTAACACATGTTTTGCTATACACATGTTTATTCCCTTTGTGTGTATTGGAACAAAACAAAAGAAGGGAGGAAAAAAAGCAAATTGGACATAATGTCACACAAAACTCCAAAAATGGTCTGGACAAAATTCTTGGCACCCTTAACTTAATATTTGGTTGCACACCCTTTGAAAAAAATAACTGAAATCAGTGGCTTCCTATAACCATCAATAAGCTTCTTACACCTCTCATCCGGAATTTTGGACCACTCTTCCTTGGCAAACTGCTCCAGGTCTCTCTTATTGGAAGGGCGCCTTTTCCCAACAGCAATTTTAAGATCTCTCCACAGGTGTTCAATGGGATTTAGATCTGGACTCATTGCTGGCCACTTCGGAACTCTCCAGCGCTTTGTTGCCATCCATTTCCAGGTGCTTTTTGACGTATGTTTAGGGTCATTGTCCTGCTGGAAGACCGAAGATCTCGGACGCAAACCCAGCTTTCTGACACTGGGCTCTACAGTGCGACCCAAAATCCTTTGGTAATCCTCAGATTTCATGATGCCTTGCACACATTCAAGGCACCCAGTGCCAGAGGCAGCAAAACAACCCCAACACATCATTGGACCTCCACCATATTTCACTGTAGGTACTGTGTTCTTTTCTTTGTAGGCCTCATTCCATTTTCGGTAAACAGTAGAATGATGTGCTTTACCAAAAAGCTCTATCTTGGTCTCATCTGTCCACAAGACGTTTTCCCAGAAGGATTTTGGCTTACTCAAGTACATTTTGACAAACTGTAGTCTTGCTTTTTTACGTCTCTGTGTCAGCAGTGGGGTCCTCCTGGGTCTCCTGCCATAGCGTTTCATTTCATTTAAATGATGACGGATAGTTCACGCTGACACTGATGCTCCCTGAGCCTGCAGGACAGCTTGAATTTCTTTGAAACTTGTTTAGGGCTGCTTATCCACCATCCGGACTATCCTGTGTTGCAACCTTTCATAAATTTTTCTCTTCCTTCCACGCACAGAGAGATTAGCTACAGTGCCATGGGTTGCAAACTTCTTGATAATTTTGCGTACTGTGGACAAAGGCAAATCTAGATCTCTGGAGATGGACTTGTAACCTTGAGATTGTTGATATTTTTCCAAAATTTTGGTTCTCAATTCCTCAGACAGTTCTCTTCTCCTCTTTCTGTTGTCCATGCTTAGTGTGGCACACACAGACACACAATGCAAAGACTAAGTGAACTTCTCTCCTTTTTATCTGCTTTAAGGTGTGATTTTAAATTGCCCACACCTGTTACTGGCCCCAGGTGAGTTTACAGGAGCATCACATGCTTGAAACAATCTTATTTATCCACAATTTTGAAAGGGTGCCAAGAATTGTGTCCAGCCCATTTTTGGAGTTTTGTGTGACTTTATGTCCAATTTGCTTTTTTTCCTCCTTTTTTTGTTTTGTTCCAATACACACAAAGGGAATAAACATGTGTATAGCAAAAGATGTGTTACTGCAATACTTTTCTGTGAGAAATACTTGATTTTCTGGAAAAATGTCTGGGGTGCCAACAATTTCGGCCATGACTGTAAAGGTAAGATCCTCCCATATGGGACCCTATATACCTGGTGAATGCAACATTGTTGCACCCACACCAATCACTTTCCACAGAACATTCTTGACTGAACCACTGCATGATTTATTCTCATGTAACCAGATAGATCATAAGTATTCAAAGATGAATTCCTAAGCTGCTGCTGCTATTACTCAATACAAAAATCTATTTAAGTGCTAGAAATCCTCTGTAGTATTATACACATTAAATGTAATATTATTTTTGCCAATGTCTGCCCATCTGCTCATTTCCCAAACCAGTCCCGGACAGCGTCAAAAAATAGGCCCAGCTATAATGGAACTAGATTCCTTATTTGTTTCCACCCTATGCTTTTACTTAAGAATGGATTAGTCCACCATGTCTAACTCACATAGTTAGTTTGGCCCAGTTCCATTTCCTGTACAGCAAAGCTTCACTTCCTGCATTCTAACCATGGAGGCTTGTGAGTAGCATCCTGTTTATATTGGGTACCTGCATTCTGTTTACCTTCCTCTCATACCAGAGCACACTACCAAAGAATCTTCCTCCCAAACCAAAGAATACTTCAGCAGAGAAGCTCTGCCTACCCACCTTCCTCCCATAACAAAGCATTCTAAAGAGAAGCTCTCTACCCACAAGACACAGCAAGTTACTTTCTCAATAAAGTAAAAAAAAAAAGAAAGAAGGACATTGTGTGCTTTCAAAAGAGGATGAATTAAGCTCACTTCAATCATATCCTGCATGTGATATTCACTTTTTGCATGTGACCGTGGGGTTACAGAATACCGGGCATTTTAAAGTGAGCAGCTCACTTTTGTCTACTGCTATACAGAAACACAAACAACATATGTTTATACACATCTCAATATGCACCCCTATACTTAAACCACTGTACCTATTCCTACAAACACCTATTATATACCAATAGTGCACTTACACACCCTTATTAAATACCTATACCAGCACCTACACACTCTTATTATATAACTATATGGATGCCTTCACAGCCCTATTATTTACCTACCCAGGCACCTACACAGCCCTATTATATATCTGCTAGGTGTTAAGCCTGCCCGAAGGGCAGTCTATTGTTGTGGAGGATCTGGCTGCTTGGTGCTCCCCGGGGATCTGGCTGCTCGGCTCTCCCCCGGGATCTGGCTGCTCGGCGCTCCCCTGGGATCTGGCTGCTCGGCGCTCCCCCGGGATCTGGCTGCTCGGAACTCCCCCGGTATCTGGCTGCTCGGCGCTCCCCAGGGGATCTGGCTGCTTGGCGCTACCCGGAATCTGGCTGCTCGGCTCTCCCCCGGGGATCTGGCTGCTCGGCGCTCCCCCGGGATCTGGCTGCTTGGTGCTCCTTGGAATCTGGCTGCTCAGCGCTCCCAATAATGTGGTACTCAGCGCACCCAGGATCTGGCTGCTCGGCGCTCCCCAGAATCTGACTGCTCTGTGCTCCCAATGATGTGCTCCCAATGAGGCGACTGCTCAGCGCACCCAGGATCTAGCTGCTTGGCGCTTCCAATGATGTGGCAGCTCAGTGCACCCAGGATCTGGCTGCTCCATCATCCCAAGGATCTGGCTGCTCCATCATCCCAAGGATCTGTCTGCTCAATAATCCACAGGATCTGGCTGCTCCATCACTCACAGGATCTGGCTGCTCCATCATCCCCAGGATCTGGCTGCTCCATCATCCCCAGGATCTGGCTGCTCCATCATCCACAGGATCTGGCTGCACCGGCCGCCACAGGATCTGGCTGCACAGGTCACCCCAGGATCTGGCAGCTTGGCTCTCCCCAGGATCTGGCTGCTCAGACTATACTACTCCTGAGTGTGTGTGTGTCCTCTCCAGTCACATGGAGGTGTGAGCAGTCTCATGGAGCCCATAGTAAAGGGCCAGGGCTGGACATTCCCTGCACATCCTCAGCTTCTCCCACTCACCATCCCCATACATGGTGTTACAGGAGATATAGATATGTATATATGTATATATATATATATATATATATATATGTCACATACATACACCATGTTAAATATATATGTGGGTGGCATGGTGTGTATGTAAACATATATACATGTGGGTGCCATGGTGTGTATATATACATATATACATGTGGGTGACCTGGTGTGTGTATATATACATGTGGTGGTGACATGGTGTGTGTGTGTGTATATATATATATATATATATATATATATATATATATACACACACACACACACACGGGGCTATTTTTATGCTTTTTATGAGCTATATATTCATTTAAAAAAAAAAATTCCTCCTGTTTGATTTTAATCTCCCACACAATACATTAGAGAGGGGAGAAGAGCCAGAGGATCCTCCAGGAAAACTGCAGGATCTCAAGCAGAAGAACCTTCCTGGTGCACAGCGAAGCAGACGACCAAGAACGGTTGTTCCAGCTTCCCGCGTGTGGAGTACGGTGCCATCCCTTTAATCGGCACACCGCACTTATACAGAGCCAATATTTTTATATAGACTCTGGGCCACGTGAGTGATGACTGAGGAAGCCAAGACCCATCGGTGAAATGCGTTTCAGGTCTTTTTATTTCCCCTAAATAAATGCTTTTTATGAGCTATATATTCATTTAAGAATTTTAGTTTGCCCAATTTTCATGCAGTTCAAGCAGTACTACCACGTCACTGTTGCATTCACACACCCATTTAGGTCCTCAATGAATCCAACCATTAATACATGATAACCTGAAAAAATTGTAGAAACGATATAACAATAATGCACACGTACAATTAAATTCAGTTCTATCAGCTATGTGATACTGACCTCAGTGATGCAATTCTCATGTGTTACGACCCGAACCACATCCTCCAGCGGTAATAGGGAAGTGCATTTAATTTCAGTATACACATTTTTTCCCTCTGCACATGCAGCCAGTAAATCAACAAGAGTAATATGGTAAATTAAAGGACTATCCTCTTCCATGCCCTCATGGGCTGCTGCCATCATATCCAGCATCAATATAAAAGACGCTTTGTCATTATAGAAAACCACAACATCATCTCCAGCATTGGTAAGCTATAATAAAAAGGAGGAGGATGCATTTGTTTAGGTTGTAATGCAATCACATGAACATACAAACTATTTTCAATTTAATTTATATTCATCATATTAGTGACTTGCACTCCATGGTTATAGTGAACATATGATTTTTGTATATATAATTCATTAGTGAATAAAGAGTATACTAATAGCCACAGACAAAAATCAAATTGGCAGTACTGATCATCTAAGAAAGGACAATCATTCTACTATGTCAAAAAATAATGGACAATGGAACATCTTACACTGGGTTAATGTGTTCTATGTACAACAGAATAAAAGAGGATAAAGTTGCAAATGGGTTCATACCTGCCCAAATCCTTTGTAATATGATATGCCAGTACTCTGTATGTTGCACATTGTGCTCTGTTGATGGTTCCTGTTATTTTCTACTACTCACCTCTACTTCTGAGTTGCTCTATTCACATGCCTTTCTGTGAGAATGCTCACTCTTTGCTTTAGATGTCTTGGACTTCTGCAGGGCCGCCACCAAGCGGGCCACCTCCTCCTCCGAGATGGGTTTGTTGAGTGCTTCCCGCTGGACCTCTGACAGCCTCGGCAGGTCCCCCACCTCCAAAAACTCATGGAGCTCCCCCGCCGAGGGCGGGTTGGGGCCTGTGGTGTCCCCCCCCCCATATAGCTTCCGTATTACTCCCGAAAGAGTCCTGAGATGCGGTGCGGGTAGTACGACAGCTCCCCGTCCTCCTTGCGGAGCGCAAGGACCATCCGTTCCCGGAGCCGTTGTTTCAGACGGCAGGCCAAAAGGGCGTCTGGTTTGTCGCCCTTTTCGAAGAATTTCTGGCCTGTCCATTGAAGGGCGACCTGCACCTGCCTGGAGTGCAGGAGTTTAAGTTGACCCCTCAGCTCTGTGATCTGGGGGAGGAGGAGTGGGTCCCCGCTCTGCTGGTGAATCCTTTTTAAGATCTCTCACCTTTGCCGTCAGCTCCACCATTTCCCTGAGCCGTTCCCACTTACGATGAGATGCTGCTCGAATCACGCGCCCCCTTATGACCGCCTTGTGGGCTTCCCACAAGTTCACTGGGCCGATATCAGGCGTCTGATAAAGGGCGAAATATTCCTCCAGATCCTCTCGCAGAGTCGAGGAGAACCCCGGGTCGAGCTGGAGAGAATCGTTAAATCTCCATGACGCCCCCATGGCCGCGCCCCCCTCCACCCGCATCTCCACAATAGCGTGGTCAGACCAAGAGATTTAGTGTATTCAAGACGAGAAGAGTCTGGGGACCAGGTCCCTACTGCAGAAGATGTAATCCAGTCTGGAATACATGTCGTGCGGGTGTGAGTAAAAGGTATAATCTTTTTCTTTACGGTTAAGCAGGCGCCATGCGTCATAAAGGTTCAGCTCACTTTCTAGGTTGCGTAGGGGCCTGACTCTGCTCACTGGGTAATTAGCTGAAGCGCCCCAGCTGCGGTCCATGTAGGGGTCCAGCGCAACGTTGATGTCTCCCCCTACGCACACGTGTCCGTTCCGTAGTTCGGATAGCCTGTCAGGACTCTGTAAAAAGAGGCATCAGGCGGGGAAGGGGAGTAGACGTTAACAAAGGTGTAGGAGTGACCCCCTATCCTCCCATCCACCCGCAGGAACCTGCCCTCCATGTCGGCCCTGGTCCGGGTGTGTTGGAAATTAAGTCCAGCTCGAAGGAGGATCGAGACCCAGTTTTTCCGTGTAGGGCCCATGGAGTGGAACTGCACAGAGAAACCGCTTCCCCAAAATGTAGGGGTTCTGTCTCCAGCAAAGTGGGTCTCCTGTAGCAGGACGACATCCGCCACCAGCCTCTTATAATGGCGGGCCGCCATATGCCTTTTTTGTGGCAAGCGAAGGCCCTGCACATTGTGCGTGAGGATACAAAGGTCCCCATCAGCCCCCTAGCCATGTGAAATAAGAAAAAGAGAGAGGTGGAAGAAAAGGCAAGGAGGGAGCGGAGGGGGGAGGAGAGAGAGAAGAAGAGAGGGGTAGAGAAAGGCGAGGCGGGAAAGAAAAATAGAGAAGGGGAAAGGAGAAGAGAAAAAAAAAAAAGGAAGAAAACCCACGTAAAGAGGGCCGAAAACTAGACGGAGTCCAGAACAACCCCTGTTGGGTATGGGTAAACGGTATGACAAAAGAAAAAGAAAAAATGGGTAAAGACAATTACTGTCGGGTGCCCAGGACCTCCTAGACATTAAGGAAAATACGCGGGAAAGAAAGGTAAGTCCCGGAATGACCTCACCCCGTGCCCCCCCTGAAGGCAGCCCCCTTCCATAACGCTAACCAGCTATCAGAACAACCGCGGAACTGCAGGAACAGCTATTACTCCCGTTCCCCCTCCCATCCCCCCGAGACCAACCCCCCCAATCGGAGCACCCCATCCCTCCCACTAGAGGAGAGAGAAAAAAAAGAAAACCCCTTGTGCATGGAGTGAAAATGTCCGTGTCCAAAGGGCTTGGAGCATGCGTCCTCCCTCTCGATTTCGGGTATGCGGCCTCCCACCCCACCCCTAATCGGTGTCCCGTCCGGCCGGTAAGAGCCCAGGGGGACTGCGGAGCCCCGCTCTATCCCTCTGTGCATCGCCCAAGGTCTGAATGGGTCAGGGAAGCGTCCGGAAGGGTGTGGCGGACTGCTCCTATTGGCCCCAACCTCTCCCTTCACAGGCTGCTTGGTGTCGCTTCAAGTTGCACATCAAGGGTAAATATGTCCAGGAGGATGCCCCGAGGGTCGAGGGTGTCAGTCCCGAGGGGGCCACAGGGCTCCCGTATTCAGCGCCGTGGGGAGCCTTGAGGTCCAGGCCTCCCCCGACGTCCCTCCACCAGATCAAAGAGGTCCTGTGGCATCGGAATCCCAAGTGCCTCCAGGAATCGAGGGCAGTCTGCCTGCGATCGCAGCATCAGCTGGGCTCCGTTGTGGGGCACCAAGAGGCAGAAGGGGAAGCCCCAGCGGTAGCGGATCTCCCAGCGGCTTAGCAGTTCTGTCAGGGGTTTTAGGGTCCTGTGCTTTTGCAGAGTAGAGGGCGCCAGGTCATTAAAGATTTGGGGTGCTATTCCATCCACAGCCAGTGCGTCCCCCCTTGCAGCTTGTAAGACGGCGTCCTTGGTGGAGTAAAAGTGACCATAAAGGACTAGGTCCCGAGGGGGGTCTCTCCAGGGTCCCGTTTAGGTCGGAGTGCTCGTCGGGCCCGATCCAAGGCCAGCTCCTGGTCTGGGAGATCAGGGAGCAGTGCCCGCAAGTATTTATGAAGGACCCCCCTAATGTCCACCACCGATTCGGGCACGTCTCGGAAGCGGAGATTTGAACGTCTGGACCTATTGTCCAGGTCTTCGATGATCTCCTGCAACGCCTCATACCTCTCCTGAAGGCTTTGCAGTTTGTTTTGGGCCACAGCCTGGGCCCTCTCCACCACATCCAGTCTGCTCTCCACAGCAGCGGTCCGTGTCCCCAGCTTTCCTATGTCGGCTCTCAGCCCCTCAAGGCCTGACCTGAGATCAGGCTGGAGGTTGTCTTTCACTGTTAGCATAAGCTGCTTGAGGTCCTGCACGTCTCTCCTCATGCATAGCTCCCCCGCCGCCGTCTCCTCGCGGCCCCTGGCTGCCATATTGTAGGGAGTCTGGTGGGAGCTACTCGTTGCGGAGTAGCAGTCCACAATTGTCTGCTGACCGGAGTTGCGGGTCAGTTTGCCCCATGGCATATCCTGGCTCACTTGGTGTGAGCGGGCTGCAGTTCAAGGTGGCTGGGCAGACGTTGGCTTCTGTTGGGAGCCGTGCGGGTACGGAGCTTCACTTGCAAGCGGCCATTCCCGGGCTCGGCCAGACCTCGCCCCCCTCAAAAGTTAGAATTTTAAAGTGCCCTTCAAGAGGGCATATATGCAAGATATTGGCCATAAAAGGTGTATGAGGGTCTGGGTACTGCCCTGGGGGACAGGAAACAATGAAAATAAAGTAAAAAAATATGTTTTTTAAAAAAAAATTAAGAAATGTGCACCGATTTGGATATCGACTAACCATCAAATTTGAAATGAACTATCAAATGGATATCCATTTGATAGTTCATTTCAAATGTTAAAAAAAGGTGTGGAAAATGTTTTACCCCATAGGCTTCAATGTTAAAAGTGTGGGAATTGTTTTACTCCATAGGTTTCAATGTTAAATGGTGTGGGAAATGTTTTACCCCATAGGCTTCAATGCTAAAAATATTCCCGTTTTAATTAAATATCTAATAAACCGTTGCTTATAATATTCTGCAGTAAATAATCTCTTTATATTTAGATGTTTTTTTTTAAAATCAATTCAAATCGATCCGAAAATTTTGAATCGCAACGAAACGAAAACGACCCGAAATGAAAAAAAAATACATGGAAAGAAAAACTAAACAATTTTTTTTATCGGTGCACATCTCTAGCGCTCAGCGCTGCCGTGAGCATCCAGCATTGTTACGATCGATAACAATGCAGGCAGCATTTTTTGCGCCTGCAATGTAATCCAGAGTTAAAACACGAGTAATCCAGAGTTAAAACACAGCAGCGAAAGGGTTAAAAAAAAAAAAAAAACTGGACAGGCTTTCAGCAAAATCCAAATTTATTGGAAAGTGTCACATGACATTAAATAAAAGTATCCAGCTCATCTGCTAATAGAGCCACAAAAGAACAATCGTTGTGCGAGCTACTAACTAACCCATTGCAACTCCCTATTACCAGTGTTCCATCATTTGATCAAGTTGTAACTGAGCAAGACCTTCGTCACTGCCAGTGCATGTACATCCCTTCTGCTGGTGTGAAATTGGCTGTTCACTGCCAAAACAACACAATACACCACACCACAAAATGCACAAACAACGTCACATTGACATGTCAGTGGTAATTGTCAGTGTGACGTTGCCAAAGCGTGGCGCACATGCACATTGTCATTTTTTGTCCAGGAGAAAGGGGCGTATAAGAGTTTGTATGTGTATATATACAGGGCTGGAGTAAGAGTATCATGGGCCTGGTGCTGAGGATTTTGGTGGGCCGTTTTATAAATAATGAGGTAACAATAGGTAACATTCGCGCTGCTTTTTCATTTAGAGAGTCAGGTGGCGCACTGTGCATATGTCACACTATGCCAATGTCAGAGCGACTGGGAAACTGGTAACTCTGATGTGCTATGATGAACAGCATGACTGTGCGCCAGCCCCTTCCTCCAGTCCGCCTACACATCTGACATGCAGTGCGCGTCATTGGCTTCAAGCCATCTCATGGCAGTAATTGACTCACCAGCTGGTGTGTTGGCCAGACATGGCCCATAAACACTGGCGGGATGTGCTATGCCGTCACGCGGCATTCAGACCCACCGCGGGGTTGGCATAGTACATCCTGTGGTGTATCCACAGCAATAAAACGCTCACAGTAATAGGCCGCTAGTAGGAACAAACACAGGATCTACAGCAATAAAATGTTCGTGGTAATGGGCAGCAAGTATACACAGGATCCACAGCATTTTTTTCAAATACTTACCATCCTCTGAAGTTTGGGGCTGGGTCTGTGTGTGATGGGGCACTCCCTGGGCGTGTTCAGATTTTCAGGGTGCTGCAGGGGCGGGCAGCCAGCCAGTGATATTGCTGAAATCATTCTTCCTTTGACTCGGACATGGATCTCACTGATCCACCTAGCATTACAGGGCCGCAACTGCCAGGCAGTTTGTGAACACATCACTGTAAGCACCCCCGTGGCTCTGTCAGCCACACTCACATCATCTCATGTGACCGATCGGGCCGGCTCTAGTATTTACAGAGCCAGGTGCAAGGTAAAATGCAGGACCACTTTTGCTTTGAAAACCTTTTGAATACCAATTTCAGAAAACAACTATTAAATCAATTTTTGTATTTGTATATATACATACACACACGGCGCTAGTGTAAAGCGGCACAGGCGGCCGCCTTACTGTCCTGGCTTGCTGTCAGTGTGAGGGGTGGAAAAATTATGTTTTTAAAATACCGGAAGCGGAGCTATGAATGATCTTCAGACATCAACCAGGGGCCCAGCCGCGCACTCTCAAACTGATGCAGTGTGCCTGCCTCAGTCCCACATTCTAAACATGAGCAGGCACACTGCATAATTTGGCACCGCCCTCCTCATGTGACACACATAGCCAGGGCACGCAGCAGCAGAAAAGCCTGGCGGACAAACCCCAAAGCTTAGGGTGCTGCCCTGCAGCAGAGTCAGCCTGCGTGCTTCCACTGTAGTGTGAAGGAGGACTGGGCAGAGAGGCCGAGAAAAGATTTTTAAAAGGTTTGAATAAAATGAGGGAGGGGGTGTGTGTGTGTAATGTTCTTCTTGGGGGGGGTGTAATGTTCTGCTGGGGAGGTGTGTGTGTAATGTTCTGCTGGGGGTGTGTGTGTGTAATGTTCTGCTGGGGGTGTGTGTGTGTAATGTTCTGCTGGGGGTGTGTGTGTGTGTAATGTTCTGCTGGGGGTGTGTGTGTGTAATGTTCTGCTGGGGGTGTGTGTGTGTAATGTGCTGGGGTGTGTGGTGTGTGGGTGTGTGGGTGTGTGGGTGTGTGGGTGTGTGGGTGTGTGTGTGTAATGTTCTGCTGGGGGGTTTGAGTAAATTGATATTGGTACATTACTGTGAGGATTATTGCCCATACACCCTGCACATTACTGTGAGTTTTATTGCTGTGGAGCTCCGTCATACGCTATATGAAATGAATTTAAGGGGGGAGGGGGTGAAAGTAATTAAAGGGGAAAAATGAATTAAGGGGGAGTGAATTGAATTAGAGGACGAGTACCCTGCTGCCAGTCTGCTTCTGAAGACCTGGAGTCAGACAGTGGACCACAGCAACAGAGTGAGAGTGGTAGGAAGCAGGATCACAGGGAAACACTGGGAGTGGCAGGCAGTTTGAAATATGTGGGTATATTGACACAGCAAGACCAGGGGGCACCACCAGGCCACATTGCAAATTTGTGCAGTGCCTGGTGCCCCTCCTATGCCACATTGCCAAAGGAGGGGACCAAACACTCTGTAGATTGGCCCTGTGGCACAGGAGGGGCGCCAGGCACAGCATAGATTGGCAATGCGTGAGGACACCAAACAATCCCGATTGGCATGGCACGGATTGGGTGGAGGGGGGCATCAAAACACAACTTTGCCTGAATAAACAAAAATGCTTGCACCGGCCCTGCAAACACACACACACACACACACAGCATCTACCAAATAATTTTTCTATTTTTAATTTGGGTGAAAATAATCACCCTCTTTTGCCTCTGTATAAATCAATGGTAAGACCGCACCTTGAATATGAAGTGCAATTTTGGGCACCTGTCTTAAGGATATTATAGTGCTATAAAAAGTGCAGAGACAGGCAACTAAATTAATAAGGGGAATGGAAGGTTTAAGTTATGAGGAAAGACTAACAAGCTTAAACCTGTTTAGTTTAGAGAAACGGCGCCTTAGAGGGGATCTGATAACCTTATGTAGCGCTCACTCCCGGAGGAGCCGCTGAAAATGAACCACTGGTCAGTCTCCCCGCACTAGGGAATAAATATACTCCAGCACCGTTGTGGATTTTATAAATTATATAGTTTACTAGAGTAAAAGGCATATAATGAGACACGGTGTTCGTAGATATATTTACAGTATTTCGTATCGCGGTAAAACGCGCAGCGGAAAAGAAATACGAGGCTTCGTATTTCGGGAAAATGCGCAGCCGAACAGAAAAATACAATGCTTCGTAATTTCGAGAAACGCGTAGCGGAAAAGAAAATAGTATGCGAATCTTTGCCCCTTTTTGGGATATTAGGGAGTGAGTCCCGCACAGGTTAAGTCCCGGACTGTAAGTGTGTGTGTGTGTGTCATGGTACCCGGGTACTATTCAACTGGCCAGTGAATCTCTTAAACGATGTCTTCGACTAGTCAAGTTGGGGCCCTGTGGGTTTTAGAAACAAACAGCAGCGTGCTTTCTTGACTTTATAAACCGGCCTTGGAGGCCTCTTACCCATCCGCTCGATCACCAAGGTTCCTCTGACCCAGGACGTCCCTCCGCTCGATGCCTTGCTGGGATACTGGCTACTGAATCCGTTGTCTGGCTCTCTTTGCTCCAACAGTGACTTGTCCAGCTACCGCCTGCTCTCCCATCCAATGGACCTGCGGTACTCCTAACTCGGGGGTCCTCCGCTTCCTTGACAGCTCGCTTGGGTAATGCCTGTGGATCACTGGGTCTCCTTCTTACGAGGCTGGGTAACCCAATTTGGAATCCCGGTAGGCCGCACCTGTGCTCCGGCCTAGTCACCGTTCCGCTCTGCAGCACTGTGTCCTGTCTCATTCACTCCCTGGCGCGCTCTGCCAGCTATCTCCACGAGGCTCAGGATGTAACTCGGCGTGTCCCACCCACTTCCTGTGTCCGTTCCCAGAGCATGCCGGGAAATGTAGTCCCAATGTTCAGTGTCTCTTATCGCGCTTGTCTCCCTCCGGTGGCCAAAAATAGGAACTGCCACAGTAAGGATTTAAACACAGCGCTACACTTATATAAATATATACGGGGCCATTATAAACCATTGTCTGGAAACCTATTCATTAACAGGACTATACACAGGACACAAGGTCACCCATTTAGACCGGAAGAAAGAAAATTCAGCCTAAAGCAAAGAAAGGGTTATTTTACGGTGAGAACAATAAAGCTGTGTAATTATCTGCCTGTTGAGGTGGTTGGGTCAGAGACTGTACAGACTTTTAAACAATGACTGGATGACTTCCTGCAGACACAGAATATTAATGGTTATAATATTTAATATGTGGGTAAAAGCGTCTTGATCAAACGAGAAATCTGACTGCCATTCTGGGGTCAAGAAGGATTTTTTTCCCAGTTTGTTGCATATTGGCGAGCATTTCAGACTGTGTTTTTTGCCTTCTTTTGGATCAACAGCAGTAGGTGATCTGTGAGAGGCTGAACCCGATGGACGCATGTCTTTTTTCAGCCTATGTAACTATGTAACACTGTGCTGCTCTTCTTCAGTTCAGGGCTTCTGAAACACAAAGTCCCAGCACCTTTTTATGCAATTTGCATACTGTTCTGGATATGCTGCGCAAATTTCACTTTTCTTGGAATTTGTGTGCTATTGTATACATGTTCCCCAATGCCTGCACAGAGTGATGGCTTGGCGATGTGTGCACACGTGCAGAACCAATTCATCGGCTCCTGTTTCACAGAAAGCTCGCTGATATGAGCATTTGGACACAGGATGCATGTAGACATTATTAGTTTTGTCTTCAGCAAGTGAAATGCATGCTCAATGGGATTCAGGTCAGTTGATTGACTTGGCCATTGCATAACATTCCACTTCTGTCCCTTTAAAAACTCTTTGGTTGCTTTTGCAGTATGCTTTGGGTCATTGTCCATCTGCACTGTGAAGCGCCGTCCAATGAGTTCTGCAGCATTTGGCTGAATGTGAGCAGATAATATTGCCCAAAACACTTCAGAATTCATCCTGCTGCTTTTGTCAGCAGTCACATCATCAATAAATACAAGAGAACCAGTTCCATTGGCAGCCATACATGCCCACGCCATGACACTACCACCACCATGCTTCACTGATGAGGTGGTATGCTTAGGATCATGAGCAGTTCTTTCTTTCTCCATACTCTTCTCTTCCCATCACTCTGGTACAAGTTGATCTTGGTCTCATCTGTCCATAGGATCTTGTTCCAGAACTGTGAAGGTTTTGTTAGGTGTTGTTTGGCAAACTCTAATCTGGCCTTCCTGTTTTTGAGGCTCACCAATGGTTTACATCACGGGTGTCAAAGACAAGGCCCGCGGGCCAAATCCGGCCCACCAGACCTCGTCATGTGGCCCGCCAGCCTTAAACTGGCCCGGGGGTTGAGGGGACCCAGATGCCGGGCAGCGGGAGTGCCTGCCCGGTCCTGAACAGTCCGTCCTGTTAAAGGGGAGGCAGCTGTGTGCAGGCGCAGCCGGTCACGTGGTCCGGCTAATCAGGTGGTACTGAGTCTCTGTACCACCTGACTGGCCGGACCGCGTGACCTGCGCGCGCACGCACGCAGCCGCATCCCCTTCAACAGGATGGACTGTTCAGGACCAGGCAGGCACTCCCACTGCCCGGCATCTGGGCCCCCTCAACCCCTGCCGGAGCTGGGGCAAGTATCCAGATGAGAGCTGGCTGCCTCTGGGGCATATCCAGGTGAGAGCTGGGGCAAATCCATGTGTAAACTGGGGCAAATCCATGAGTTGGGGGCAAATCCATGAGCTGGGGGCAAATCCATGAGCTGGGGCAAATCCGTGAGAGCTGGGGCAAATCCATGAGCTGGGGGCAAATCCATGAGCTGGGGGCAAATCCGTGAGCTGGGGGCAAATCCATGTGTAAACTGGGGCAAATCCATGAGTTGGGGGCAAATCCATGAGCTGGGGGCAAATCCATGAGCTGGGGCAAATCCGTGAGAGCTGGGGCAAATCCATGAGCTGGGGGCAAATCCATGAGCTGGGGGCAAATCCGTGAGCTGGGGGCAAATCCGTGAGCTGGGGCAAATCCATGTGTGAGCTGGGGCAAATCCATGTGTGAGCTGGGGCAAATCCATGAGCTGGGGCAAATCCATGAGCTGGGGGCAAATCCATGAGCTGGGGCAAATCCATGTGTGAGCTGGGGCAAATCCATGAGCTGGGGCAAATCCATGTGAGAGCTGGGGCAAATCCATGAGCTGGGGCAAATCCATGTGTGAGCTGGGGCAAATCCATGTGTGAGCTGGGGCAAATCCATGAGCTGGGGCAAATCCATGAGGTGGGGCAAATCCATGAGCTGGGGGCAAATCCATGAGCTGGGGGCAAATCCATGAGCTGGGGCAAATCCATGAGCTGGGGGCAAATCCAAGAGGTGGGGGCAAATCCATGTGAGAGCTGGGGCAAATCCATGAGCTGGGGGCAATATCCATGTGTGAGCTGGGGCAAATCCATGAGCTGGGGCAAATCCATGTGTGAGCTGGGGCAAAGCCATGAGCTGGGGCAAATCCATGAGCTGGGGGCAAATCCATGAGCTGGGGCAAATCCGTGAGAGCTGGGGCAAATCCATGAGCTGGGGCAAATCCATGAGCTGGGGGCAAATCCATGAGCTGGGGGCAAATTCATGAGCTGGGGCAAATCCATGAGCTGGGGCAAATCCATGTGTGAGCTGGGGCAAATCCATGTGTGAGCTGGGGCAAATCCATGAGCTGGGGCAAATCCATGTGTGAGCTGCGGCAAATCCATGAGCTGGAGCAAATCCATGAGCTGGGGGCAAATCCATGAGCTGGGGGCAAATCCATGAGCTGGGGGCAAATCCATGAGGTGGGACAAATCCATGTGAGAGCTGGGGCAAATCCATGAGGTGGGGCAAATCCATGTGAGAGCTGGGGCAAATCCATGAGCTGGGGCAAATCCATGTGTGAGCTGGGGCAAATCCATGAGCTGGGGCAAATCCATGAGCTGGGGGCAATATCCATGTGTGAGCTGGGGCAAATCCATGAGCTGGGGCAAATCCATGTGTGAGCTGGGGCAAATCCATGAGCTGGGGGCAAATCCATGAGCTGGGGGCAAATCCATGTGAGAGCTGGGGCAAATCCATGTGAGAGCTGGGGCAAATCCATGTGAGAGCTGGGGGCAAATCCATGAGCTGGGGGCAATATCCATGTGTGAGCTGGGGCAAATCCATGTGTGAGCTGGGGCAATATCCATGTGTGAGCTGGGGCAATATCCATGTGTGAGCTGGGGCAGTATCCATGTGTGAGCTGGGGCAGTATCCATGTGAGAGCTAGGGCAATATCGAAAACTCATTTTTCAATAAATTGTACAATAATTGTACATTTGAATATCTACTTGCCATTATTCTGACTATGTTTCTGCTTTCAGAGCTAGTTATTACTTACATTATTACAAAAAACAGTAATAATTGAATGCAGTGACAATAATTTATGATAATAAAGAGTGGACACATAGTCCTACAGATACAACTGGCCCTTTGAGGGTGACCAAACTGCTGATGCGGCCCCGATGACATTTGAGTTTGACACCCCTGGTTTACATCTTGTGGTGAACCCTCTATATTCACTCTGGTGAAGTCTTCTCTTGATTGTTGACTTTGACACACATACACCTACCTCCTGGAGAGTGTTCTTGATCTGGCCAACTGTTGTGAAGGGTGTTTTCTTCACCAGGGAAAGAATTCTTCGGTCATCCACCACAGTTGTTTTCCGTGGTCTCCTGGGTCTTTTGGTGTTGCTGAGCTCACCGGTGCGTTCCTTCTTTTTGAGAATGTTCCAAACAGTTGTTTTGGCCACGCCTAATGTTCTTGCCATCTCTCTGATGGGTTTGTTTTGTTTCTTCAGCCTAATGATGGCTTGCTTCAGTGATAGTGACAGCTCTTTGGATCTCATCTTGAGCGTTGACAGCAACAGATTCCAAATGCAAATAGCACACTTGAAATGAACTCTGGGCCTTTTATCTGCATATTGTAATTGGGGTAATGAGGGAATATCACACACCTGGCCATGGAACAGCTGAGAAGCCAATTGTACCATTACCTTTGGTCCCTTAACAAGTGGGAGGCACATCTGCAAACCGCTGTAAGTCCTACATCGTTCACCTGAGTTGGATTTACATACCCTCAAATTAAAGCTGACAGTCTGCAGTTAAAGCACATTGTGTTTGTTTCATTCCAACTCCATTGTGGTGGTGTATAGAGCCAAAGATGTTAGAATTGTGTCGATGTCCCAATATTTCTGGACCTGACTGTAGATATAAAGATACATACAATATTATGTTCCTTTTGTATATATTTTTAGTGATAGACTAAGTGACTGGCACATACAATGCTCCAGAACTAGGGATGTGCATGGCTGAAAAATTTGTTTTGTTTAGTTTCGTTACGTTTTTAAATAATTTTGTTTTCGGAATATCGTAACTAATTTTGTTTCGTTTTGAAATTTCGAATCGATTCAAATTTCATATATCAATTCGATAGTTGATATCAATTCGAATTTTGGATCACTAAACAAAACCCCAATTAATCAAATGATGCTGTTAAAAGAAGATTTAGTATTTAATTTGATTCATAAAGTCTTTTGCTGACTATTACTTGTATTTTAAGTTAAGATCAATTCGATAATTGATATCAATTTGATAGTTCATTTCAAATTCGATAGTTGATATCAATTACTCAAATTTTTCTTTTATGATGATGACACAGTGTAAAACTAAATAAATTTGTTATATACAGTTTCGAATTCGTATCGATTCGTTATTTGGAAGTACTTCCGAACTACGAATTATCAAATTTCGTTCCAAATTCCTAATTTTTCCGAAGCGAATGCACATCTCTATCCAGAACCCTGTGTATCTCCATGCCACTTCCTCTCTGTCTTCATCTCTCTCCTCTTTAAAGCCCATTTGTAAGTTTCCAGCCCTGCTCTGTGTCTCCATTCATCCTACTCCTCTGTTTATCCTCTTGTACCTCACTTCTCTGTGTCTCTCTCCATCATTCCCCTGCACTTCTGTATTACTTTTTCTCACTTCCCTCTGTTTCTCACCATCCCTACCCCTTATGTGTCCTGTTCATTCCCATATGAACCATTATCCTCTCCCTCTGAATCTCTCACCTACTCCATGTGACTCTGCCAGGGCCGGACTGGGAATAAAAAGAAGCCTTGGGAGAGAAAAAAATTAGACCAGCCCCATATTGTGATACGTGCAAATGAAAAGGATATGTATCAGAGCTGCAGAGCAATAAAACTCACAGCAATGTGCGGTGTGTATGAACATTAATTAACAGTTGTTTTAACATCACTGGGCCATCATGGTTTAGATAATTAATAATTAGTCATGCAGGTTGCATGGCCCTGTGTATTGCTAGGGAGAATATGCATCTGTGGAGCTCTGTGACACCCTCATACTCACTTCATATTACTGTGGAGCTCTGTGACACCCTCATACTCACTGCATATTACTGTGGAGCTCTGTGACACCCTCATACTCACTGTAGATTACTGTGGAGCTCTGTGACACCCTCATACTCACTGCATATTACTGTGGAGCTCTGTGACACCCTCATACTCACTGCATATTACTGTGGAGCTCTGTGACACCCTCATACTCACTGCATATTACTGTGGAGCTCTGACACCCTCATACTCACTACACATTACTGTGGAGCTCTGTATCACCCTCATACTCAATGCACATTACTGTGGAGCTGTGGCCCTGCAGACTTCAAGATGGCAGCTGGGCCCTCTGATTAGTCTACAGGGCGCACAGCGTGATGTCTGCCACCAGAGCCTAGGGCCCTCACAGTTTGAGGCTTGGGGAGAGGGTTTTGGGGCCCTTACAGTGGGTGGAAGGGGTTAATAGGGCCACTCATTTTGGGGGAGGGATGAGGTCTTTCCTTGTGGGTAAATGAAGGGGCATGGGCACTCTCACTATGTGGAATTGGAGGGTTAATGGGGTCACTTGGGGGAGGGTAATAACTGAGGAAAGTGCGGGCTCCATTCACTCCGGGGACTCTGGCTACACCTGTTTTGTGTGTGTGTTGGGCCTGGGTATGTGGAGGGGGGCTGGATGTGCATGTCTGTCTGTGGGGGACTGGAAGTGTGTGTTTGTGTGTGATGGCCAGGGTATTTTACTGTGGGGGAGTGATGGGTATTTTACGGGGGGGTGATGGCTGGGGTATTTTCCTGGGGGGGATTGATGGCCGGGGTATTTTACTGGGGGAGTGATGGCCGGTGTATTTTCCTACGGGGGGAGTGATGGCAGGGGTATTTTACTGGGGGGGTTGATAGCTGAGGGGTATTTTACTGGAGAGATTGAAGGCTGGGGGTATTTTACTGGAGGGGGGAGTGAAGGCTTTGGTATTTTACTGGGGTGTGTGAAGGCTGGGGTATTTTACTGGGGGAGTGATGGCTGGAGTATTTTCCTGGGGGGGTGAAAGTGGAGGGGTATTTTACTGGGGAGATTGAAGGCTGGGGGTATTTTACTGGGGGGGTGAAAGCTGAGGGGTATTTTACTGGGGAGATTGAAGGCTGGGGTATTTTACTGGGGGAGTGAAGGCTTGGGTATTTTACAGGGGTTTGTGAAGGCTGGGGTATTTTACTGGGGGGGAGTGAAAGCTGGGGTATTTTACTGGGGGAGTGAAGGCTGGGGGTATTTTACTGGGGGGAGTGAAAGCTGGGGTATTTTACGGGGGTGAAAGCTGGGGTATTTTACTGGGGGAGTGATGGCTGGGGTATTTTACTGGAGGGGGGAGTGAAGGCTTGGGTATTTTACTGGGGGGGAGTGATGGCTGGGGTATTTTCCTGGGGGGTTGAAAGCGGAGGGGTATTTTACTGGGGGGGTGAAAGCTGAGGGGTATTTTACTGGGGAGATTGAAGGCTGGGGGTATTTTACTGGGGGAGTGATGGCTGGGGGTATTTTACTGGGGGAGTGATGGCTGGGGGTGTTTTACTGGGGGAGTGATCGCTGGGGGTATTTTACTGGGGGAGTGATGGCTGGGGGTATTTTACTGGGGGGAGTGATGGCCAGGGGGTATTTTACAGGGGGAGGAGTGAAGGCTGGGGGTATTTTACTGGGGGGATTGAAGGCTGGGGGTATTTTACTGGGGGGATTGAAGGCTGTTGGGTATTTTACTGTGGGGGAGTGATGGCCAGGGGGTGCCCTGGCAGGGGGATCTGACTGTAAATTTGGGAAGAGACCTGCCTATGTATCTCTAAAAGTCAGAGAATGCCAACCTCTCAATATACGCTATACCCAATATATGCTTTAAAGTACTTATCACGGAGCTGACATCGGGCTCGCCTCAGCGAGCCACGGAACTCAAACTGGTCAAGTTTAAAGACCATTTTTTACGCTTTATCTTTCGGTTGTGCATATTGAATTGTATGGACATTTATATTATTGCTACATGTGGTTTTATTAGTGTGGTGTATTAAAAATGTATCCTGTATGGTGTGAATGTAATGTTATGTAAGAAACCGTTTGTACGCGTTTTTCCCCCTCGCCATTTTGCCCAGCCCAGCATGGGTCCAAAGGACAAATGACTTCATGGCCCCAAGATGGAGGATATAGCAAGCCAGCTGATTGGAGGCTTTTCCAAGACCTCATCTGCCTAATCCCTGGACAATGGGGAAGCTGAAAGGGACCTGATAGGGACCAAGAGGCTGGGAAAGGAGCCAATCAGGGCTGGTTGTGAGGATGGGGGAGTTGGTAATCCTTTGTGTATGAATTGTATAAATGACCCTGTTCAAACCCTTAATAAAGCAGTTCAACTGAGATTTCTGTTTTAAAGCATACAGCCGCGTCTGATGATTTATTTCAGGGCTTAGTCACATTTCTGCAGGAGGCACTCGGGCTGCCGGCCCAGCAACTAATGACCCCACCGAGAATGGAGGACACCATTCTCCCGCCCGGAGACACGTCCCCAGCATCTACCCCTCCAGCGCCGCTGGCCTCTGCCCACCTTTTTCGGTCCGCACAGAAGATTTCGGTGAGGACTCCCAGGGGCTGACGGCCCTGCAGCCGACGACCCTACCCCGACTGGAGGACAACTGTTTCCCGTATATTACACCCATCCCCCCAGCAGAAGAGCTGGCAACGGGGCAGAGTGCCACTGGCCTCTGCCCACCACCCAACTTGTGCCCCGAGGATCCAGGCAAGTTTTTCCAGAGGGTGCTACCCTCCCGACCAATGGCTCCCCTGAGAATGGAGGGCGCAATTCTCCCGCAAGGAGGCACTTACCCAGCATCCACCCCCCCCCCCAGCAGAAGCGCTGGCTATGGGACAGAGCATTTCCAACCTCTGCCCATCCTCCCAACCCGTTAGGCTGGAGGCCTCTTGCCTCACCTATTCCCTCAATGGCTGGCCAGAGCACCAAGGGCACATGCAGATGGCACACGTTCCCCCCGGGTTATGGATACCCTGGGAGAAAGTAAGGGCGGTACCTCTCCCCAACAGCGAGACACTTCCCCAGGAGGGGGCACCAACAAAGGATTACACCAGCAACACGTCGGGCCCCAGAGTATAGGGCACCCCTCAGAGAGCGGGCCAGCCCAAAAGCACAAGTGGAGAAACCCGGGGGCTCACCTCCTACCCACAGACTACGGGCCACACAAAGACTGCTCCGACAGCCCCGAGTCGACCCGTTTGTGGGTCCAACTGTGTCTGTCGGACTCTTTTGGGGGGAAAGTAATGTCACAAAGCTGACATCGGGCTGACCTCAGCGAGTCACGGAACTCAAACTGGTCAAGTTTAAAGACCATTTTTTACTTTTATCTTTCGGTTGTGCGTATTGAATTGTATGGACATTTATATTATTGCTAAATGTAGTTTTATTAGTGTGGTGTATTAAAAATGTATCCTGTAGGTCATGGAGCTGACGTAGCGCTCCATGCTTCAAACCCCAAGAGACTTTATGTTCATTTATATCGTGTGATTTTAAATATATTTTCCATCGTTTGGTTTTAGTTTAAATTAGTTTAGTGTAAAATGGCGTAGCTTTAGTTTTAAATATACTTATATTCCTGTAAGTAAATGTGTTTTTGTATAGCAAGTAAACAAGCTTTACTGCTGTGTAATCTATGCAACAGGGCTTTCCCCTTATCTGGCTGCATGTTTCATTCAAGAAGTCTGTGATAGTGTTTGTCTTTACTCTGATGTGTTAGAACAATATATTATGTAAATGTTGTGTGAGCTAAAGGCTAAAGAATGTTTATTGTAATTATCTAACTGACATAATGTAATTAGCATTTTAGTAGGACAATGTGCGTCATTTATGCAAATTATGGCTGTTGGATTTAAGCATAAATTGTGGCGTTTTGTTCATTAAAAGCTCAGAGAGAGTGAGACAGGGAGAGAATCCTGTTGGAACATACAACCGCGTCTGGGGTTTCATTCAGCTACGCTACACTATACACTCAACCTCAGAAGGCACTGAGCGGCCTTCTGGAAATTCCTAACGGCTCCAGGGCAGAGAAACAGAAGCAGGCGGTTCAAGCTGCTCGAGGCGCTGAGGACAGCGCTCCCAGTAGCCAGGCTGACCGCAACGAAGGGGTATCTCGAGAGTCAGGACAGGCGGAAGAGAACGGTTCTGTCACACAGTATGGTGAATGTAATGTTATGTAAGAAACCGTTTGTATGTGTTTTTTACCCCTCGCCATTTTGCCCAGCCCAGCATGGGTCCAAAGGACAAAGGACCTCATGGCCCAAAATGGAGGATATAGCAAGCCATCTGATTGGAGGCTTTTCCAAGACCTCATCTGCCTAATCCCTGGACAATGGGGAAACTGAAAGGGACCTGATAGGGACCAAGAGGCTGGGAAAGGAGCCAATCAGGGCTGGTTGTGTGGATGAGGGAGTTGGTAATCCTTTGTGTATGAATTGTATAAATGACCCTGTTCAAACCCTTAATAAAGCAGTTCAACTGAGATTTCTGTTTTAAAGCATACAGCTGCGTCTGGTGATTTATTTCAGGGCTTAGTCACATTTCTGCAGGAGGCACTCAGTGGTCTCCTGCATCACCACTCACCCCAGGAACGGGATCCCCCAAGACGGCACAGCATCTCGACTCGCCCCGCTGATTCGGAGCCTCGAATCAGCACTCTGCTACCCCAACAAGGAAGACCGAATCGACCCCGGGTCTCCGCTTCAACGGAACCACTGCCGAATCGTGGCCAGCCCAGCAGCCATCCTCGTACCATCAAGAGGTCAGTAGATCAGGCTGCTTGAGACGCCGAGTGCCGTGACACTCGGTAGTCGGGCTGATCTCCAACATGGGTGCCTCGCCTGCTCCGTAGACGCCAAAGCAACGCCATCTCCCTACTCAGGCCGCTCGAGACGCCGAGTGCCGTGCCACTCGGTAGTCGGGCCTGACGGCATCAAGGGGCTTAGATAGAGCAGGACCACAGACTGACTTCCATCCCGTCACAGTACTGGCATCCTGTGAGTGCGACCAGTTAAAGGGGGCATTTTACTCTTTTAATGCAGATATAATGCACGATGATTGTATTTCTGTGTCATTATTCCTTAGACATCCCAATTTCTGTTATACATTGAATGCCAGCCTCTCACCTGGTTCACAAATTGCTGTTACACAGGATGCTGCCATCTTCCCAGCTCCACACAGCCACTCCCAAAATGCAGCAGGGGGAGGGGGGCAGCTATCCACCTGCATAGCACATAGCAATTCTGCATGATGTCATCACCCTGGGCCGGGCAGTGCTGGTTACCATAGAGGGGGCAGGGGCAGCAGGGCCCACCCATCCGGTTTTGACCTGGACTGTCCGGTTTTGGAGTCCTGTGTCCGGGATTGACACCCTCTGCCACCTGGACAAATGATTCTCAGCCGGTGCCGGCACATCTCCGTCTTATACTTACATTTCATGTGTGTCCCCGTTGCCAAGGTCCTCTCTTCTTCTATTTCCTCATTCACTGGCGATGCAGCACGTTTGCGCCACCCACTAAGTCACGTGCAGGCTCACGTGACGAACGAACAGGTTCACGTGCTTACTCGTGCCCTGGCGTGCGTGCGGCAATCCTGCGCCAGCTCCCGAGCGATGAGACATGTGTGCTTCGTGCTGCAGTAGTCCACCATCCAGATCTACTCTACTAAGTCTCCACTCAGTCTCCGACCCACTCCCGAAACAGGTAACTGTGTGTGAGTGAGCGCAACATCAGCTGCTCAGTGTGCCTGCTGCCAGTGCCTGCCAGCTCAAGTGCCAGCCCAGCCGCGACTCCATTCCACTCCAAATCCAATCCTCAGGCTCATCAGCAAGCATTAAGGTGAAAATAAATTGATATCTGCCATGCATAATATCAATGTGCCAGCCGTAATACCAGTCTGCCGTGCATAATACCACTATGCCAGCAATAATACCAGTATGCCAGCTATAATACCAGTCTGCCATGCCTAATACCACTGTGCCAGTGCCAACCATAATACCAGTGTTGCCAGCTATACCAGTCTGCCAGTGCCAGTCATAATACCAGTGTGCCAGCCATACCAGTCTGCCATGCATAATACCAGTGTGCCAGCAATAATACCAGTTTGCCAGTGCCAGCTATAATACCAGTCTGCCATGCATAATACCACTGTCAGCCACAATACCAGTGTGCCGGCCACAATACCAGTGTGCCATTCCAGTGTGTCAGCCGTAATACCAGTCTGCCATGCATAATACCAGTGTGCCAGCCATAATACCAGTGTGCCAGCAATACCAGTGTGCCAGCCATAATACCAGTCTGCCATGCATAATACCACTGTACCAGCCATAATACCAGTGTGCCAGCTATAATACCACTCTGCCAGTGCCAGCCATAATACAAGTGTGTCAGCTATAATGCCAGTTTCAGTGCCAGCCATAATACCAGTGTGCCAGTTATACCAGTCTGCCAGCACCAGCCATAATACCAATGTGCTTTGCAGAATACCAGTGGGCCAGCCATAATACCAGCCTGACATGCCATGCATACCATGTGCCATAATATATACGCATAATATAAAATATATGCATAATGTATACGCTACAAAACAAATGACCGCCCAAGCCCAACACTAGAGTGTTCGGGTTTGGCTTGAAGAAAAGGTGGCGACCCTAGCTGTGAGTGAAGAAGCAGGGAGGAATGGATTGAGAGCAGCTGCTCTTACGACTCACCTAGGAGTCTGCCCTGCTGCTGCCTCTCCATCCAAACGAGTTAGCATGTGGCCCTGAACCTCCTGTGAGCGGAAACAAGTGGCCAATGGGAGGAGGAGGCGGAGACAAGTGGGAGGAAGAGACGTCCCACTAGATCCACCTCCACAATGTCAATGACCGGCAGAGCGTCTCTCACTCATTCGCACGCAGCTTGCATGCGAGTGAACAATTAAGAAGCTACAGGTAGCCCAGCGGCCCAAAAATTAAGCAGCCTACTGGGATTTCTCCCAGCATCCCAGTAGGCCAGTCTGGCCATGGACTCTGCTGCCCCAGGTTTCTCTCATCAGGGTCTCTCCTGCCTTGTGTGCTCCCCTGGATATCTAGGAGGGGAGATGGAGCTGAGAGCTTGGAGGTGTTGGGGACATGTCACGAGGCCACAACCCCTCCTTTTTTGCAGGACCCTATTAAAAATCCGCATCCTGCAGTGGGTTATGCTGGGAGGATCACAGGTGTGCCAGTTGTGGGATTGCTTTCCTCATCCAATAGTCTGGCTGAATCATGGATTTTCATTTCACTGCTGCCCCACAGTCCTCCTGTGCCCCTGTAGATCACACAGGTTAGTAGCTGCTCAGCTGCTGCCACACACAGGCACACTGCTTGTCCCCAGTGCATGTGGGGCTCTGATTTCCAGTACCAGGTGGAGCCAAGCATGCCTGTGATTGGAGAGCTGCCTGTGCCCGCTGCCTCTGCCCAGTGCCTCTGTATCCGCTTAGGCAGCCATTGCAGTGAGGAGGGGGTGAAGCCAGCGTGCAGGCATTTGCTTATCCATGTGCAGAGTGACAGAATGGCTGCACACTGTGATCCAGATATGGGGCTGGCCTGGGGCGGGGCCGGGTGCACTCGTGAAGAGCAGACCATGTGGCTGAGAGTGAGAGCTATGCAGACGTGTTCAGAAGCGGCCTGCAGCCTGTCGGCCGGTAATCCTCTTGGCTGTGGGCCTATTTTCATGTAAGGGCCTTGAGCAGCCGCTCCATCCGCCCCTACATTAATCTGGCCCTGTATGTATATTGTGGGGGTATAGCTCAAATGGGGAATACCTTTCCTGGGAAAAAGGTAGTACAGGCAGGAAAAGTTTGTTTTAAATCCATCCAGCAGTCAGTTTTTATTGAATCTAGTTCATATCACCCACTGCCACAGCGCTTGCGTTTGGACTCTGCATTTTAAAAAGACCTGAATCTAGTTCATATCACCCACTGCCACAGCGCTTGCGTTTGGACTCTGCATTTTAAAAAGACCTGAATCTAGTTCATATCACCCACTGCCACAGCGCTTGCGTTTGGACTCTGCATTTTAAAAAGGTATCAGCGATCAACATGTCATCTGCAATTCTAATCCACAATCTCAACTTTAATCCTACTGTTAATATTTTATGCTTGCATCTATCTATTAATATTTTGGCTGTTTGTTTTTTGTTTCTTTTCATGTTGAATGTATACTCTGCTTTTTTAAACAAATGCTCTCAAATGGTTGCCCCTCCCCCTCATGTCGTAAAATATGCTTTCCCTCAACAGACCACATGCCCTAACTCCATGACCTCTTTCTCCTACAGACCTGAATCTAGTTCATATCACCCACTGCCACAGCGCTTGCGTTTGGACTCTGCTGTCCCTCCCTCCATCCCCATCCACCCACCCAGTGCTGGTCTGAAATTTGTAGCTTACTTTCCAGCTGCTTCCACTTTGCAAATCACCCTAATTAACCCAAGGTTTTAGCCCTTCCCATGATATGTTAATCTGTATTTTTGTGTTTTGTTTTTAATTTCTTGCATTTTATTACTCTGTATTTCTGTAACTGTAACACTTCAATGTTCTTGAACCCAGGACATACTTGAAAACGAGAGAAATCTCAATGTATCCTTCCTGGTAAAATCCTTTGCAAATAAATAAAATAAATAAATAAATAAATAAATAAAGAAAAATAAGGGTTGCAATAAAACAAGATAAGACAGAAAACAAATCCTTGCCATCCAGGCTCTGATTATATAGGCAGGTTTCCTCTCTACCAAGTGGTGAGTTTATCTCAGCCACCTCACCAAACAAAAGTACTTTCAACAACCTTTTACTCACACACTTTCAATTTATAGCTCTCTCAGAATGTCCCAGGGCCAGAGCAACATCATGTTTCAGCCTTCCCATTTTATCTCACCTGGATAAGCAATCACTAAGCAGAATTAACTACCCGGGTGAGAGACACAAAACCCGAGCTGGATTATTCAGACCGAAAGTCAACCTGAAAACCCAGTCTGGGTTCCGCTAGTCCTGTACATAGGACAGACCACGAGTGGAAATATATCGCCCCTCGATGACTTTCCCTTTCCTAACGTCAATATATATATATATATTATATATATACAAAAATCCACTGCATACAGCACTCTCCATATTACCATTCATTGCCCGGTGCAATCCAGTTGAAGTATATAGAATTAGGCAATAGAGGATGTACTCACGGTCTTCCAAACAAATATAAAGAATTTATTTTACAAAACTCACATGGACATCAACGTTTCGGCTCGCAGAGCCTTTTTCAAGATCTTGAAAAAGGCTCTGCGAGCCGAAACGTTGATGTCCATGTGAGTTTTGTAAAATAAATTCTTTATATTTGTTTGGAAGACCGTGAGTGCATCCTCTATTGCCTAATTATATATATATATATATCTATCAGGTCCAGAAATATTGGGATATCGACACAATTCTAGCATCTTTGGCTCTATACACCACCACAATGGAGTTGGAATGAAACAAATGTGCTTTAACTGCAGACCGTCAGCTTTAATTTGAGGGTATGTACATCTAACTCAGGTGAACGGTGTAGGACTTACAGCAGTTTGCAGATGTGCCTCCCACTTGTTAAGGGACCAAAGGTAATGGGACAGAATAATAATCATAAATCAAACTTTCCCTTCTTAATACTTGGGTGCAAATCCTTTGCAGTCATCACAGCCTGAAGTCTGGAACACATAGACATCACCAGACGCTGGGTTTCATCCCTGGTGATGCTCTGCCAGGCCTCTACTGCAACGGACTTCAGTTCCTGCTTGTTCTTGGGGCATTTTCCCTTCAGTTTTGTCTTCAGCAAGTGAAATGCATGCTCAATGGGATTCAGGTCAGGTGATTGACTTGGCCATTGCATAACATTCCACTTCTGTCCCTTCAAAAACTCTTTGGTTGTTTTTGCAGTATGCTTTGGGTCATTGTCCATCTGCACTGTGAAGCGCCGTCCAATGAGTTCTGCAGCATTTGGCTGAATGTGAGCAGATAATATTGCCCGAAACACTTCAGAATTCATCCTGCTGCTTTTGTCAGCAGTCACATCATCAATAAATACAAGAGAACCAGTTCCATTGGCAGCCATACATGCCCACGCCATGACACTACCACCACCATGCTTCACTGATGAGGTGGTATGCTTAGGATCATGAGCAGTTCTTTCTTTCTCCATACTCTTCTCTTCCCATCACTCTGGTACAAGTTGATCTTGGTCTCATCTGTCCATAGGATCTTGTTCCAGAACTGTGAAGGCTTTGTTAGGTGTTGTTTGGCAAACTCTAATCTGGCCTTTCTGTTTTTGAGGCTCACTGATGGTTTACATCTTGTGGTCAACCCTCTGTATTCACTCTGGTGAAGTCTTCTCTTGATTGTTGACTTTGACACAAATACACCTACCTCCTGGAGAGTGTTCTTGATCTGGTCAACTGTTGTGAAGGGTGTTTTCTTCACCAGGGAAAGAATTCTTCAGTCATCCACCACAGTTGTTTTCCGTGGTCTCCCGGGTCTTTTGGTGTTGCTGAGCTCACCGGTGCGTTCCTTCTTTTTGAGAATGTTCCAAACAATTGTTTTGGCCACGCCTAATGTTCTTGCTATCTCTCTGATGGGTTTGTTTTGTGTTTCTTCAGCCTAATGATGACTTGCTTCACTGATAGTGACAGCTCTTTGTATTTCAAAATTTTTATTTTGCAATAAACAAAAGGTCACAGACCGACCAGTCAGGTGGCCTCACAGGGCCAAATGAGATACTCACAAAGAAAGCACAGAAAACATAAGGGGGGGGGGGTCCACATAGGAAACTACAGAAAATCGAAAAATTGTGGAGGGGTGTAGAAACTTGTCAGGAGGGTCATCCTGCAAAAACAAAAGAGAGTGATGGAGTTCGCTGATGGGGCACCAGGGAAACAAACAAAACCAAAAAAAAAAAAAAAAAAAAGGGGGGAGAAAAAGGGTAGTGAGGGACTGCCAAACATATTGTGGCATTCCTGGCTCACCCCAGCAACCCAAAGGGAACCGAGGGCCATGGAAGGGGCCGCGTGGCCAGGAGACCTGGGGCCAAAAGGGTGTACAGAGCCTAGGTAGCCACCCTAGCGGCTCTCCCAGGCTACCTCCTAATGTCCCACACACAAAAAAAAAAAAAAGGGGATGGGGAGTCCCAGTGCTCCAACAGACGAACAACATGAACCTACAAAGTCTGTAAGCAGGACCACAAAATCGTTCAGGAGTACATAAAAAGGGGGGAGGAAACAAAAATGAAAAGGGTAGGAACACAAGAATAGACAGAAATGTCCTCAAAAAAAAAAAAAAAAAAAAAGGGGTCTCAGAGTATTAGGGGGGTATTCATCAGGATGGGGGGGTGTACTAAAAAGTCCGCATGAAAAAGATGTCAGCATATAATCAGCTTAAATCCATATGAAAAAAGAAACAAAAAGTCAGCTGTATACGTAGAAGAAACGTTGTCATCGTAGGGGAGCTCAGCATTGCAGTGTAGGCCGGGAACAGGGCAATAAAATCCCGCAAACAATTTAGCCGGTGTCCAGCCACATACTAGGGCCCCATTCGTCTCCCATTGAACAAATCCCGTCTAGGATACCAGGAACACCCATCTGCAACGCCGCTCCGGCGTACAATCCAGCCGCGCCACAAGGCCAAGGCCCACACCGCCTCCCCACAGTGCAGGGCCTATCAGACCCGGACGGCGCCTCCAAATCGGCCCCCAAAGAAAGCTCCACGGTCGCCATCAGCTGTGTTACTGGGTCGCCTGTCGCAGCAGCATGTCTCCCGTGAATAGCATCCAGCCGAGGCGTCGCCTCCAAGCACGGAGAGCCCCCGCCAGGCACTGGATCAGGACCGTCAGGATCAGCCCTCTGCAATGCACCTTCAACTGTGGCAGGAAATCCAGCGGCGGCGCCTCCAGGTAAGTCAGCCCCCGGTTCCGATCCGTTCAGGGCCACCAACCCTCCGTCCCCTCTCAGTGCTGTCATCAGCCGGTTCCAGGTGCCTCTAGAAATCGGGCTCCCCTCATCCCCTGGAAGCTGCTCCAAACAGGTCAGCATGCGCGTGAGCGCGGCCTCCAAGCCTCCGAGGGGGGGGTGAAGCTGCGGTCGCCACTCCACTCGCTCCCTCATCGTCTCTGCCGCATTGGCTTCAGCATCGGCCGGTGGACGGGGGCCCTCCATCCACCCGGAACAGGCAGAGTGGCCACACAAGCGAGGGATGTCCACAGGGAGAGGCACCAGGAATAGAGCGCAAAACGGAGTCAAAAGGTAGGCCCAAAATGGCCGACGGCAGCTCTCCCACCAGGAGACCACAACTCCCCTGTCTCTGCATACAGCTCCGGAGGGGGGGTCAAACAGACTCCGGAGCACTCCACCCGATGGCCGGCGTATCAGGGACCCCAACAAGGGTAAATATGAGGCAATTCCTGCAAAAAAAGCCCTCTTTTGCAGCATAAACGAACGGAGCTCAGCTAAAACACATCTGCTCCCATCCACATCCGGCCACGCCCCGTGACAGCTCTTTGGATCTCATCTTGAGCGTTGACAGCAACAGATTCCAAATGCAAATAGCACACTTGAAATGAATTCTGGGCCTTTTATCTGCATATTGTAATTGGGGTAATGAGGGAATATCACACACCTGGCCATGGAACAGCTGAGAAGCCAATTGTCCCATTACCTTTGGTCCCTTAACAAGTGGGAGGCACATCTGCAAACTGCTGTAAATCCTACACCGTTCACCTGAGTTAGATGTACATACCCTCAAATTAAAGCTGACAGTCTGCAGATCCAGACAGATCTAGAGTTTCACCTTTCTTTGAATAGACCTGTTAATATGGATATAACTCTAAAACCTTCACAAAGATATGATATAACATTAATGAGGACAAGTGAACATTCATAATATGAAATATTCTATATAATATAATATGTGAAAATTTTAAACTCTCAGTGCATTAATAAGAGGCTATTCACTAACCTCCGAGTTGGCCCCGAATTTCACCGTTCGGTGCAATTTTGGGCCAATTCGCCTATTCACAAAGCTGTCAATTCACCAAATACGGGGGAATTGACAGCAAAATATGGTGTAATTTGCCAGCACTGAAATTGCCCCATAGAAGACAGAATGCCGAACTGCACCAAAATTCCAGCAAAATTCCCCCCCTTGTTTGCCAGGTTTAAAGAGGTGAATCCCATAGGATTTAAAGTAAAAATGTAATATCTTCTTAATTTTTTTTTAAAAATAGTGGGCCTGGGGGCTTCCGGGAGGCGGGCCTAGAACATGGCCGCGTTTTAATTCACCTCTGTCGACGGTGACCAAAGTGGACAGATTTTACAGACCCCACGCTTCCTCAGTGTCGACACCCGGGAGGATCCAGATCACCGCTCCATCAAGGACCACGCTGATCCTCCATCCTCTGCTCCCGGAGGTACCTAGGCCGAGTACCGGTCGTCGCCATACCCGCGCCGAGCGGGTGTGCATCCTTTCACAGGCTCCGTCCGGCCCCTGTCACCTTGCCAACAGCCTGGCTGCCGCCGCCGCCGTGGGGAGGGGACAATCAACCCTGCCTTCATTTGCCCGCACTCTCGACCGGCGGCCCCATCGCCGAAACAACGCACCGCCACATGCTACGGCCTACCCGTGGCGCTTCCCGCTCTCCTCCACGCGGACGACCGGCGCCGCTTTCCCCAGTAAAATCGAGGGCGGCTCGACCCCCGGTTCGAATCGCCTCGTCCTGTCGGTGGGGACGGCACCAAAGACCCTATATCACCTGCGGCACGTGTCCGACGGAGGGGACACCCGGGCCTGCACTGCCCACCCCCCCTTCAACACCTCCGCACTGCCCAGTGTGCCGGACCGCAGCCCCCCACTAACTGCTTGCCTCGTACTCCTACCACAAACTGTACGGACATATTTTCCAGATTTCTGCCGTCCTAACTTTTTTTTTTTTTGGTAGACCAGAGGTGCCCACTACACATACTTCTATACCTACAAGATATAAATTTTCCAGTGGCACTTAAATATCTTCGGTGGACTTTCTGTAACCACTACACACACGCAACAATAATTTATTTCCTCTCAGTGGACCCACGGAGGCCCACTATCCTAGGCCATCACAACCAATTTTTATTGTAATTTTTCTGGACACGCTACACTGCCTGTCTGCATCCCAAAATTTTTCTAGACATTCTGCACTACCTGCGTACTATACCATAATTTTTCGGGACACTCTATACAGTCTGCATATTACGCTATAACCTTTCTGGTCACTCTGCACTGTCTGCATACTATAACTTTTCTGGACACTCAGCACTATTTGCATGTCGTAATTTTTCTGGACATTGTGCACTGTCTACGTATTATAATTTTTCTGGACACTCTGCAATGTCAAATTTTTGGTGATCCCTGGAAGGTCCTCTATCCCCGCTCTGCAGACTATAACTTTTCTGGACACTCCACACTGTCTGCATGTTATAATTTTTCTGGACACTCCACACTGTTTGCATATTATAATTTTTCTGGACACTCCACACTGTCTGCATATTATAATTTTTCTAGACACTCCGCATTGTCCGCATATTACAATTCTCCTGCCTCAGTTTCACCATGGATAAATTCATTGCATCATCCACAAAAAGTTCAAAACGCCTCACAACCAAATCTCAGGACAAAGGTACATCGGCACCGACGCGGTCCCCGACTCGCTCAACATCTGACCTGGGCAGCTCGCCATCCAGCCCCCACCTTGCTACCTCTCCTCCGCCCACTACTGTCATGCAGATGGCAGAATTCACAGCTATGCTCTCGCCATTGCTAGATGAAAAATTGGGCCGTCTATCGACCGCCATTGACCTGGCACTCTCCCAGCTCACCTCACAAGCGCAAAGACTGACCGAGGTGGAGGAAAGAGTGTCTAGTCTGGAGGATGGACTGACCCCCATCCAAACGTTCGTGGAATCTCACGATTCGCTCCTTTCATCCCTGATAGACAAAGTCGACGACCTAGAGAACAGGAGCCGTAGAAACAACCTACGTATAGTGGGACTCCCTGAAACCGTAAAAGGCCCTCAACTTCACCGCTTCGTCTCCTCTTGGCTCCCCACAGCCCTAGGACTAGCGGATGTTTCAGCGCTGACCGTGGAACGGGTACATCGTCTGGGACCGGACCTTTCTCCATCCTTAGGTCGCCCTCGCACTGTCATTTTTAAACTGCTGAATTTCTCCAACAAAATCCGCATCATGCAGGCGTATAGGAAAGCCAATACCCTTGAATACAACGGAACTACTTTACGCCTCTTCCAGGACTTCTCGGCGTCCCTGGCGGCCCGTCGCAGGGCCTTTGCCCCCATCTGCTCTAAATTGGCGGCGGCCAATGTGCGGTTCACACTGCAATACCCTGCTTGCCTACGAGTTCACCTTCACGGCCAAGTCACCTACTACGATTCACCAACCGACACCTCAACCATATTGGAGGATGACACTGCACGTTCCCCCTCAACATCAACATCCGCAAGACAACGCTCATCGAACCCCCAACCTGATTGTAGCTTCGACCCTGCGGCGGGATTCGCGCAATCCTGGAGGCGCAATGAATCCCTACGACTTCTCCCTCTTTTGTTTGATTTTACTGTTTCTCTGGTCCTGGACGTCACGGACAGGACTGGATCCAACCACGGTTCGAACTGAATGTTTGCCACTCGCCGCCTGGACCCCTTTGGCCTATCTCGGTCATATTGGTTATGGCTCTTCTGTTTGTTTTCTGGTTAATTTTATTTCTTCCAGGTACAGGCGCCCCTATGTTCCTGTTGGGTGCTTAATGTTTAAAATGTTTCTGATCAGTCTTTAGAATCATAGGCAGGAGGTAACAATGCTCGCTGTTGTATATGGGGCTGCTGGGACGGTTCCCGGCCCCACTTCACAATTTGTTTTCAACGGTAAAGCTTAGAACCCGCTTTTGGTATCCCCCATGACCCACGATACTATGTCTGAAAGTACCCTTCCTATAGAACCCCAAGTTTTTACCCGCAAATCGTTGAAACTGGTTTCTTGGACTGTGGAAGGCCTTAATTCGCCTATCAAGAGGAAAAAAGTACTACAATATTTGAAAAAGTTAGATCCTGACATAATTTTCCTTCAGGAAACGCACTGGACTTCCCCAAATCAGGCATTGCGCGCCCCCTGGATAGGCTTCCAGACATCATCCGTTCATACGCAGAAATCGCGTGGTACTACTATCCTTCTCCACAAATGTCTCCCATACTCTGATTTGACTGAGATTAATGACCCGGAAGGCAGATATACCTTTCTCACCCTGACAGTGGGACAGGAGCCCCTACAATTACTTAACATCTATGCTCCCAACAGCCCTAATCTCACCTTCTTTAAATCATTGATGCCACTACTCCATTTACATGACTCTTCCCGTAGGATTGTGGGGGGCGATTTTAACGAGGTCCTGGATCCTATCTTGGACCGAGCACTCAGTCGTACAATGGCTAGAGGATGTCCTCAACCCACAGGCCCGACCTTCCTCAGGTCCCATTTTGACCTGGATGACGTATGGCGCTCCCACCACCCTGTAGGCAGGGATTTTACATTTTATTCTGACCCACACAAATCCTTTTCTCGCCTAGACCTTTTTTTGGTTTCAAGCTTACTTTCCAACCGTGCCCTGCGGACAGACATTGGCCCAATAACTCTCACAGATCACGCTGGAAATAACATTGGAAACCCCGGTGCCCTATTCTAGGAACTGGCGCTTTCCTTCGCATCTCATGACCTCCGGTCTCTTCACCTCTCATGTTGAACTGGCATGGAATAATTACACGGACGATAACATTGAGCATGTCGACGATGTCAGCCTCTTTTGGTCTGTGTCGAAGGCAGTGCTTCGCGGTCAAATAATCGAATATGCCACCCGCACAAAAAAGGAGACTTCTAGACACCTCTCCGATGCCCACTCTGAGCTCCTTTGCAGCTACAGAGCTTATCTCTTGGACCCCACCCCCGCGACCCTTCAAAATTACAAAAATAACAAGAAGAGATACGACTCCTTAGCCACAGAACAAGCACACCGTTCATGTCAACTACGAAAACATGCTTTGTTTCGCTTTGGTAACAAACAAGGTTGACTTCTTGCTAATTTGGTACGCTCCCAGACCAGACCCTTAATTTCAGCACTTAAGACCTCGGACGGTACCGTACTCACTAAACCTGATGACATAGTGGATCACTTCCGCACCCATTTTGCGGATTTCTATATGGCAGGCCCCGATGACCGTGCCGCCCAACTGAACCTTTTTCATAAAGCCCAAATACCTAAACTCTCCCCAGGAGAACGTGACACACTCTCAGCACCCATCACACACGCCGAAGTCAAAGCGACAATAACCTCACTTAAAAATGGAAAAACACCGGGCCCAGACGGCTTTGGGGCGGAATATTACAAACTCCTTTCTGGCTTGGTGATTCCCCACTTAGTTACACTATATAACAATATTCTGCAGGGTGAGGCGCCGCCCCCGAACTTTAATGAGGCACGGGTGGTGGTTCTCCCCAAACCGGAAAAAGACCCAACATTGGTAACCTCCTATCGTCCCATTGCACTACTAAATACTGATCTCAAAATCCTGTCCTCCATCATGGCCCACCGTCTTCAAAATCCCCTTGCACGTCTCATAGGACCTCAACAAACAGGATTTCTTAATGGACGCCATTCCACCATTAATATACGCAAAGCCATAGCGGCAATATGGTCATCTTCTCTCACTCCACAATCCTCAAACCTCTTACTGAACTGTGACGCTGATAAGGCGTTTGATAGAATCTCATGGGATTATTTAGTCAGATTTATTAAATTCCATCACTTTGGTAAGACATTCTTAACACTTTTCCGTGCACTCTATCTTGCGCCTTCCACCGTGATCACAGCAAACAGACTCAACTCCACCCCCTTTACCCTACAATGAGGAACTAGGCAAGGATGTCCACTGTCCCCATTATTATTTAACCTGGCCCTACAACCACTAATACGTACTATAGAGATGTCCCAAACAATATCGGGAATTCATTTGTCCCCCACTGTAATAATAAAAGTAGTAGCCTTTGCAGACGACCTGTTGATATTCCTTTCAGACCCCGCCTCCACGATCCCTCCCCTACTGACGTTATTCGACTCCTTCCATGTAGCCTCTGGCTTCCAAATCAACTACGCCAAAACAGTAGCATTGCCTCTGGGCCCCAAACCACAGGGTTCTTGGATCCAGGGCTTCCCCTTCTCCTGGGCACCCTCTCCGTACATTAAATACATGGGCACTATTTTACCGGTTGACCTCTCCCGCTTATACAAACTCAACGTAGACCCCCACTTAGCCCAAACGAAATCGCTTCTGGAGGCCTGGAGCTCTCTTCCACTCTCTTATTTGGGACGGGCTGTAAGGACAGAGCAGAGTTGTACCGTGGCAACAGGAACCAGAGCAGAGTTGCACCGTGGTAACAGGAACCGGAGTTGTATCGGCAGCAGGAACGGAAGTCAGAATCCTTTTAGAGGAACACGAAGGGGAACCACTGGGTAACGTGGTATAACCACAGTATAACCTGGTTAGTGAGATGGAGAAGGCGGCAGGTTTAAATAGGGTTCAAGGAATCATACGAACACCGTTCACCTGGAACTCGCAGGTGGAATGAGGATACCTGAGTGCTAGGTAAATTAATTGGTGGTATACGAGGATCTCCAGTGCAGGTGGGGTGCAGTACCTTAACTTGACCAGCAGAGGGCGCCAGAGTACCTGGATCTTCATGCTCTAGGATGGACGATCGCGCATGCGCGCCTGCCTTCTGCTCAGACGGATCGCGGAGGCGGCGTGGGACACATCCTGGCTCTCCTCCCTCGAGCTGCAGGCCGGAACCAGGGAGCGACGCGCCACGAGGGACCTCAGGTGAGTTTGTCAGGCGTCCCAACATGGCGGCCGCGGTCCGACCGCGGCGCGGGGCATTACACGGGCGTCTCTCATTAAAATGACCTTATTCCCCAAATTGCTTTACTCTATACAAGTGCTGCCTCTCCTACTGAAACCTAATGATCTTCAGTTCTTCAACAGGCTGTATGCGTCCTTTATTTGGCAAGATAAGCGGGCAAGTATACCACTCCTTAGTCTTCAGCAACCGATAGCGAGAGGAGGTATCAACTTCCCTAATTTACTGGATTACAACCTAGCAGCGCTATATCGTTACGTCTTGGACTGGCTGAATGATACTTCACGCTTCACAGCATTACACGTGGAACAAGCGCTGCTCCCTGTCTCCTCTGTACTAGCATTTCTTCACCAACACTCTCCCTCTATCCCCCCTCCCCTACGCGATAACCCTTTGCTCTCCACGACAAAATTAGCTTGGGTCAAAATCCGTAAACGCCTCCAATTGTCCTGGCAAACATCCCTTTGGTCCCCTATCTTACACAACCCTCATTTTCAAAATGCCTCCCCTGCTCCTATTTTTAGAACCCTGGCCCAGCGAGGTTTTAGTCTTCTACACCATTACTTAGACGGAACATCAGGTCTGCCTTACTCTTACACAGCCTTGAAAGAACGCATTGCTCCGTTAACGATACATCCTGTTTATTACTTACAACTCAGACAGTTCCTTCTCGCACAATTGCACACCTTATCTCCCACTGATTTAACTAACCCGTTAGACATGCAATTACTCATACATAATGCGTCTCCTCCCTCGACTTCAACCATTTACACACTTCTACAACATTCGCTCCCCACCTCGAAACCCTGGACAGCTATCTCCCGGTGGGCTACTACTTTTCCAAACCTTACCCCCCACGACCTGGTATCGGCTACTTTGGCATCTAGACGCACTCTCCCATCCGCCAACTATTGGGACATGTTTTATAGGATACTCCACCGAGCCTACATGGCACCGGACAGAATGGCCCGTTCGGGTCTATTACCTAATGCCAACTGTTTAAAATGTAATTTTTCCCCAGCTGACCTTCATCATTGTCTATGGTCGTGCCCCTTTATTCAATTGTTTAGGGACACCGTACGCAGATTTAGCTCTATGGTTCTCCGAATCGAGATCCCTTTCACTTCAAACTGGGCAATTTTTAACTTGTCAACTCCCCCGACCCCTCAATCCCTCCCTAAATGCCACCGATTTTGGTTAGGTCTCTTAGCAGCAATGGGCAAAAAGGCCATATTATCTCAATGGATATCTGGTACCCCTCCCTCATTCCGTATGATGTACGACAGAATCTATACCATATTCTTGGCCGACTGGTCTGATGCCTCGATGCACCAGACTGAGAAAACTCAACAATTCTTTACTCACTGGTCCCCTTTGATTAGTGCCTTACCATCTGAGATTAAAACTTCCCTGCGAAACACGTTCTGCGATGCCCCATGGTATTCCCTTCAAATGTTGTGGGGCACCCCACCGATCCCCTCAGATACCTCGGACCACGTGTTAATTAAATTTCTTGACTCCACTTCCCGAGATCCCCTAAACTAGCCATCCACCTCTGAGCTTTAAACGCTGACGTATCGCCTTGACCCGTCGGTTCCAGTTTGGGATGCAACACTTTACTTAAAACCTGAAATTGTGATTTTTGCATTGTTACAGATTGTAAATGATATGAAAAACTGTTGATCTGAGCCAAATAAAAATATGTTAAAAAAAAAATGGGCCACATTACAATCTTGGTTCTAACGTTAGCGCTCACCTGAGTGAGCGTTAACGTTAGCCTTGGTGGCCACCGCACATTACAATCCAAATGCTAACGGGTTAAGTAACCCGTTTGCGTTTGGTACCTTGCACTTTTCAGTGCGAGTTTACTGTATTTTGCGCTCCCTATACTTAACATGGGGAGCGCAAAGTGTTAATCAGCGTTAGGATTACAAAGTCCTAACGCTGATTAACATCCAACTGCGGTTAACAAAATGTTAACCACAGCCTGGACTTGTTGCTAACTTATTCCGCTGCTGCAGAATCCGTTAGCACCAGCAGAAATCCCCCCCCAAAAATTCAGATACTCACCTAGTATCCCGCGTCGAGGACCGCTGCTCCGTCTGCCTCCTCTGTCGCCGGGAACAGAGGGAGAGACTGGTGGAAAAAGACCCCAGGTTCTCTCTGCAGATCACTACGCCGACCTGCCGAATCTTGTGAGGCGAGATCTGGCAGGTCATGTGAACGGCAGGGGGAAACTCAATGGACTCCATTGAGAGGACGCGCGTGGCAGCGCTTAGCGCTGCCACGCGCATCCCGGGGCTAGCGCCCGCTAACCATGCAGGCAGCTTATTAAGCGCCTGCATTCTAATCTCCTGTTAAAACGGGGGCGATAGGGAGAAAACTGCGGGCGCAGTTTTGGAGCCCAGTATTTTTTAGAACTCCTTTTTGTATTTTCAGACGGCATTTTTGTTTTTCTTATCCTTTCTGGTTTTTACTTTGTAACAAACCTTTTTATTCTTTGCTGAAGGACCTTTTTTATTATTGAGACACATTTTATTGATTTATATTCCTGTTAGGAGAATAGGAGCCCTTTTTTTGCAGTTCAGTGGAATTCATGGGTTATCGTTGCAATTTGACGGTGCTCTCGGATATCAGATACCAATTTCAGCAAACTACGGAGACCATTCGCTAAATAGTGAATGCACTGTATTTTCCGCGAAATGGAATTGCGGAAAATGCACAGCACTTTGTGAATAGACCCTATAGTTATCCTTTCGCTGAGCCTACTATGGGCATGAGCCTGGAGTTGCAGCTCCATTAGCAGCTACACTATATTGCCAAAAGTATTCGCTCACGCATCCAAATAAACAGAATCAGGTGTTCCAATCACTTCCATGGCCACAGGTGTATAAAATCAAGCATCTAGGCATGCAGACTGTTTTTACAAACATTTGTGAAAGAATGGGTCTCTCTCAGGAGCTCAGTGAATTCCAGCTTGGAACTGTGATAGGATGACACCTGCGCAACAAATCCAGTCGTGAAATTTCCTTGCTCCTAAATATTCCAATCAACTGTCAGCTGTATTATAAGAACGTGGAAGTGTTTGGGAACGACAGCAACTCAGCCACGAAGTGGGAAGCGGGGTCAGCGGATGCTGATGCGCATAGTGCGAAGAGGTCGCCAACTTTCTGCAGATTCAATCGCTACAGACCTCCAAACGTCATGTGGCCTTCAGATTAGCTCAAGAACAGTGCGCAGAGAGCTTCATGGAATGGGTTTCCATGGCCGAGCAGCTGCATCCAAACCATACATCACCAAGTGCAATGCAAAGCGTCGGATGCAGTGGTGTAAAGCACGCCGCCACTGGACTCTGGAGCAGTGGAGATGCGTTCTCTGGAGTGTCGAATCATGCTTCTCCATCTGGCAATCTTATGGACAAGTCTGGGTTTGACAGATGCCAGGAGAATGGTACTTGTCTGACTGCATTGTGCCAAGTGTAAAGTTTGGTGGAGTGGGGATTATGGTGTGGGGTTGTTTTTCAGGAGCTGGGCTTGGCCCCCTAGTTCCAGTGAAAGGAACTCTGAATGCTTCAGCATACCAAGACAATTTGGACAATTCCATGCTCCCAACTTTGTGGGAACAGTTTGGAGCTAACCCCTTCCTCTTCCAACATGACTGTGCACCAGTGCACAAAGCAAGGTCCATAAAGATATGGATGACAGAGTCTGGTGTGGATGAACTTGACTGGCCTGCACAGAGTCCTAACCTCAACCCGATAGAACACCTTCGGGATGAATTAGAGCGGAGACTGAGAGCCAGGCCTTCTCGTCCAACATCAGTGTGTGACCTCACAAATGCGCTTCTGGAAGAATGGTCAAAAATTCCCATAAACACACTCCTAAACCTTTTGGACAGCCTTCCCAGAAGAGTTGAAGCTGTTAAAGCTGCAAAGGGTGGACCGACGTCATATTGAACCCTATGCATTAGGAATGGGATGTCACTTAAATTCATATGCGAGTCAAGGCAGGTGAGCGAATACTTTTGGCAATATAGTGTATGTTAATCTGGGCCTGGTTCCAGTGCGAGTGTATGAGATGCCCTGTGATTAAAAATATTGATATATTCTTACATAGAACATAGAAACAGAAAAATGTCGGCAGATAAGAACCTTTCGGCCCATCTAGTCTGCCCAATTACATGGATACTTTAACTGGATTTATCTTTTGTTTAGGATAGCCTTATGCCTATCCCATGCCTGCTTAAATTCAATTACTGTTTTGGCCTCTACCACTTCAACTGGAAGGCTGTTCCATGTATCCACCACCCTCTCAGTAAAATAATGCTTCCTGATGTTACTTTTAAACCTTTGCCCCTCTAATCTAAGACTATGTCCTCTTGTTTTGCTACTTTGTTTCCTTTTAAATATACTCCCTTCCTCTACCTTGTGGATTCCCTTTACGTATTTAAATGTTTCTATCATATCTCCTCTGTCTCGTCTTTTTTCCAAGCTATACATGTTAAGATCATTAAGCCTTTCCTGGTAACTTTTCTCCTTCAAGCCGTACACCATTTTAGTAGCCCTTCTCTGAACTCTCTCTAAGAGGTCTATATCCTTCTGGAGATACAGTCTCCAGTACTGCACACAGTACTCCAAGTGAGGTCTCACCAGTGCTCTGTACAGTGGCATGAGCACTTCCCTTTTCCTACTGCTATTACCTCTCCCTACACAACCAAGCATTCTGCTAGCATTTCCTGCTGCTCTATTACATTGACTACTTACCCTTAGATCCTCTGAAATAATAACCCCTAAATCCCTTTCCTCAGATGTTGAGGTTAGGACTGTATCAAATATTCTATATTCAGCCCTTGGGTTTTTACGTCCCAGGTGCATTATCTTGCACTTATCCACATTAAAACTCAATTGCCACAGCTCCGACCATTTTTTTATGTTGCAAATCTTTGGGTCATCAGCAAAAAGACATACTTTTATAACATGGAGTTATAACCTTTATTTTTTTAACCTTTTAGGCTGGTGTCAGACGAGCGCATTTAGTATGGACTGTGCGTCCATGCAGTACGGACACACTTTCTGACGGAAGACGCAGTAGTGGCCACACTGTCCATTTATGTGACTGATGTTATTTCTGACTGAAATAAAATTAAAATGAAAAAACATTTTGTCCGTCAAAAATGCTGGACGCACAAATGCAGTTCGTCTGACTACGTTCCATCAATCACACACAAAGCTATGCGGACGTTGCAGATGTGGTGCACTTCGCACATTCGTTCTAACGGTTTTACGTTCTTGCCTAACCTGCGTCTGTCATGCGTCCGCACTTCATTGCGGACGTACTTCGTGTGTGGGGCTCCATTGGTCAAAATGATATGCTGCCACGGTCGTTAAACTGTGCGCAAAAACAGACGTGATAACTGCACTCGTCTGACATGAGCCTTAATGACTAGATGTAACTCGTCCAGTAGCTGCAGCACGGTTACTTGTTTCAAAGCAACTGATGATCAGCGCATGGTCTGCAAATGGTGTTTAGTAAGAGGATTTTAGTTATTCAAGGGACAAATATGGTTGGGACCTAACTAAAAGGCGTGTGTCCAGTCGCCCCCTCAGATTCAAACTTCATCAGGCCCACTGCATGTAACAGGATAATTTAGAGGCGAGTCCAGATGGACGATGCAATCTTTGTGCTGTAGGGGCATTATTATTATTATTATAATGTGTTGTCTAACAGCAATAGAAATTGGCTTGAATGTAACCCAATACTGGATGTTATCGTCTTTCAGAACAATAAAACAATACTTTAAACAAAATAAGAAAAAGAATGTAGAAAAATCTACCTCTGTCATAATCATGTCCTGGCATTTTTTAATGTATTTGCCCTCAGCTTTGATGATTGTGTTTAGAAAATAGAGATACTGGACATGTCTTCCATGAGTGGCCAGACAGTGGATGAAGTGTTGAAGAACAGTTTCGTGGATTTCAGAGCATAGCAGGTAGTTGTTCTGGAAAATGTGCTGCATGGTTTCAGCCTCCAAGATCTATAAAAAAGAAGCATATTAACAAATTCAGAACTACTTTTTTCCAGTACAGAAGAAATTACGTTGCAATTAACAAAAAATATTGTTTGAAAAGGGCATTCAAGCTTTGTTTGTATACAAATATTCAGTAGCAACTACGGGTGCAGAGATCGCCATGGCAACTGGACCGTCAAATTCTACCATCGGCAGGGGGCCTATGGAGAAACCAGTCAGCCATGTTTCAATAAGCAGGGTTGCTGCTGCCTGTATTCACTCTGTTACACAGAACGACAAGTCCAGGTCTAGCCCTACACCAAAGGGAGCATGCTAGGCACATGGACATAGATAGGTGCCGTGAATCAGTACTGACCCTTAGCGAGCCAATCAGCAGAAGTAACAAAGTGCACTCTGTGATAATGAGCGAAATGCACAGTCACCCGTAGTGGGAGCGCTGGATAGGGAGGTATGTTTGTAGGTACCTTATTGAATGCTGCTGCATAGTGAATGCGTTGACGGAGTTAATCCCCAAAACACACCGTCTAAATAAGTACAATTAACTGTAATGGATAGGCTTGAATGGAAAACTTCAATAGTATTCTTGATCATAATGACCTAATAATAAAAGACAAAAAACTCCATGGTGCAAATAACGTTTGTGTAAACGAATAACACAGTTTTGTGAGATAGCAGGTTATATGTATGAGGAACTCACAAGTGTAGAGCCAGATATGGCTCAATTAAAATCGCCTCTTGACCACTCTGGGGGGTCACACCCCTTATATGGGATTCTTCACACTTTAAAACGGTCACAGGATCATCCGTTGGCGGGTTCTTTTACTCTTTAGAGACAAAGGAACACTTCCATTGTGCAAATATCAGTAACTTGATATAAACAAACAGGAGAATGGGTACTCACAATCTCTTGAGCCTCTTATACAAGTGGCTCAGTATAAAGGCTTATCACAAATCTGGTAGGCTGATGAGTTGATTTTCCAGTAGAAAATGGCGGACCAAAAGAAATAAAAATGTGCACTAAAATAGTTTAGCAACATTTAATAAAGTTTAAAATGAATAAAGAGATGCGTTTCACCCAACCATACTGTAGGCTTCCTCAGGCTTATATGGTCCATCTTAACACAGCTATTATATAGTAATATGATGATCGATAACTGGCGTCACCTGTGGTAATCGTTCATGCCTGCGTTCCAGCTTTAATTCCGGTGTTCGCTCCACGGTGTAACTTCCGGTCACGTGGATCCTGATTCTAGCATATGTGCTTGCGTTCCAATTAAAACTTTGACATGCGTTCCACATCAAAACTTCCGGTCTATAGAGCGGATACCAAGTCCAATAACAATTTCAACGTGCATTCCGAGGTTCTGGGATAGGGTCAATTTCTTCAAATTTATCAGAATATTTGGATTATCTGTTACAACCTTTGGTTATTCTAACTCCATCTTATATTAAGGACACTATGGCGGTTATTAAAGAATTGGATAATATAACTTGGGAAGGTAACTTTCTTTTAGTTACCTGTGATGTAAACTCACTATACACCATAATCCCACATGATTTGGGATGTGAAGCTGTACAACATTTTTTGAAAGAAGTAGGTCACTATGAGGAAGATCAAATAAAATTTGTAATTGAGGGGATCAGATTAATATTGGATAACAATTATTTCTGGTATGATCGTCAGTTCTACTTACAGCTGACCGGAACAGCTATGGGAACCAGGTTTGCCCCTAGCTATGCCAATCTGTGCATGGCATACTGGGAGTACCGGATGGTATGGGCAGGGCATCACTGGGGGCAACACCTGGTCCTCTATAAAAGATATATCTTGACATTATAATTATTTGGAGAGGAGAAGAACAGCTATTAAGAGACTTTATATTTTACCTTAATGAGAACCTATGGGGAATTAAGTTAGATTTCAAGATTAGTAACTCAGGGGTCGATTATCTTGACCTAAGCATCTATATCGAAGATGGTATCATGAAGACTAAGACACATTTTAAAGATGTTAATGTTAACAGTTACATTGGTTTAACAAGTGATCATTATCCCCCGTGGTTAAAGACTGTCCCCAAAGGACAGATGACTCGACTTCAGAGGAATTGTACCGATATCCAGGAATTTAAGAAACAGTCCGATAAACTAATAGGTGAATTCGAAGAGAAAGGGTATATGAGGACAGAATTAGAACAAACAAGGGAAGAAGTATATAATTTGGATAGGAACATGTTGTTACAATATAAAACTAAAAATAGTACTGATGAAATCATATTACCTATTGTTATGGATTATAACATTGGAAACAAAAATATTAAAAAGTATATACGGAAATATTGGCCAATATTAAAAGAGGATCCTCTACTTAGAGACATTTTACCTATACAACCTCAAGTTATCTATAGGGGGGGAGGTAGTTTAAGACAGAAATTAGTGAAGAATCATCTACGAGAACCACAGGATCAGATAAATTGGTTTGGTCTAACATCCGGATTTTATGGATGTGGAGACTGCATTAGTTGTAGGAAATCACACAATAAGAAAAGACAAATCACCACCTTTTATGCCAATCAAACCAAGTATAAAATTAGAGATAAGCTAACTTGTTTCTCAAAATATCTCATCTATACACTACGATGTCCCTGTAATAAATATTACATAGGTAAAACCACACGAGCATTACAGGTTCGTGTAAATGAACATATTAATAACATTAGTAGAGGCTATGAGAAACATTGTGTCTCTAACCATTTTAGACTTAAACATAACAATAATCCAATAGGTTTGGAATTTTTTGGGATAGAGCAAGTAACAAAAAATTGGAGAGGAGAAAATCTGGATTTAAAGTTAGCCAAAACTGAAATGAAATGGATCTATAAACTGAATACACTTGAACCAAATGGTTTAAACGCTGAATTTGAGTTATGCCATTTTTTATAATTTTTATTTTATTGGTCCAATTTTTAGCTTATGGGTATATTTTAATAGGACTTAATTCTGTCCATTATATAAATCTTTTATTTTACCATGGATATCAAGTATATTGATGTTCCATGGATTCCTCAAATTGATATTGTTACTGATCGATTCATTGCAATCATTGGCAAACATCTGTGGATCCATTTTATGATCCACAAGATGGATATCGCTATTATATTATATGTAATTGGGAGGTTTTTTAGTTTTACGATCGGACTGTGTATTAGCATCGATCTTATATTTGATATTAAGAATTTCCCAGAAAGGTTGGATTGTTAATCTGAGTCCCGTTCATGGGATTCAATTCATTTGTGTATGCTGTTGTCGGATCTACCTCGGAATGCACGTTGAAATTGTTATTGGACTTGGTATCCGCTCTATAGACCGGAAGTTTTGATGTGGAACGCATGTCAAAGTTTTAATTGGAACGCAAGCACATATGCAAGAATCAGGATCCACGTGACCGGAAGTTACACCGTGGAGCGCACGCCGGAATTAAAGCTGGAACGCAGGCATGAACGATTACCACAGGTGACACCAGTTATCGATCATCATATTACTATATAATAGCTGTGTTAAGATGGACCATATAAGACTGAGGAAGTCAGGAAGCCCACAGTATGGTTGGGTGAAACGCGTCTCTTTATTCATTTTAAACTTTATTAAATGTTGCTAAACTATTTTAGTGCACATTTTTATTTCTTTTGGTCCATCATTTTCTACTGGAAAATCAACTCATCAGCCTACCAGATTTGTGATAAGCCTTTATACTGAGCCACTTGTATAAGAGGCTCAAGAGATTGTGAGTACCCATTCTCCTGTTTGTTTATATCAAGTTACTGATATTTGCGCAATGGAAGTGTTCCTTTGTCTCTAAAGAGTAAAAGAACCCATCAACGGATGATCCTGTGACCGTTTTAAAGTGTGAAGAATCCCATATAAGGGGTGTGACCCCCCCCCCAGAGTGGTCAAGAGGCGATATTAATTGAGCCATATCTGGCTCTACACTTGTGAGTTCCTCATACATATAACCTGCTATCTCACCAAACTGTGTTATTCGTTTACACAAACGTTATTTGCACCATGGAGTTTTTTGTCTTTTATTATTAGGTCATTATGATCAAGAATACTATTGAAGTTTTCCATTCAAGCCTATCCATTACAGTTAAGTGCGCTCACACCGGGGCATATGCCCAATTTTTTCCATTGGTTTATTGTATAGGGTGTACATAGGTGTTTAATTGAGCAGCCCAATACTAATTTATATCTAGCGCCACGTGTTCTCTCTGCTTTTTTCTTTATAAATAAGTACAATGTTTGGAGGAAAAAAGCACACTCTAAAAGAGTAAACAGGTACCGACTTTGGTAAATGATAGGACCATCCAAATATATTATATATATATATATATATATATATATATATATATATATATAAAAATTCGATAGGCCGTGTTAGTCCAGTCTGCCAAAATCACGATTGATTTTTATATCTATACCTATAAAACCGTTTGCGTCTGTCGCCGCAGGCGTCGGAGGCAATGCGCATGCGCGATGGGAGAAAACTGCCGACTTTCACGAGGGTCAAGAAAAAAAAGCCGATCCGTTGGAGAGGCGCGCACAAAGCGCCTCTCCCTTGCACCCTAACCAGGACCCGAAGGCAGCGCTTAAGCACAGGGCGCAGACACCTCCTGCCTCTTACTTGGGACTGGTCCCCGTCCGGCGGCTGGATGCTGTGTGCGGGCCGGGGCAAGGACGTGTAGAGCCTGTCTACACGTCCTTGCCCCGGCCTGCACACAGCATCCAGCCGCCCAACGGGGACCAGTCCCAAGTAAGAGGCCGGAGGTGTCCGTGCCTTGTGCTTAAGCACTGCCTTCGGGTCCCGGTTAGGGTGCGAGGGAGAGGCGCTTTCTGTGCGCCTCTCCAATGGATCGACTTTTTATTCTTGACCCTCGCGAAAGCCGGCAGTTTTCTGGATGGGCAGCAGGCAGAGCAGTCTGGAGGATGAGCCAGAGGACGTTGGGGATGCGGGGCTCCTGCGCCTCGACACAACGGCATCCTGCGGAGACTTCGCCTTCTCATCCCGGATCGTGAACGCAGACATCCAGGCTCTGCTGAGGGACCACGAGCAGGAGCGGACGCTGCACGTCCTCAGGATGCCCCGCAGGGTGAGGAGCCCAGAGCCCTGTGGACATCATCAGCACTAATGGAGAGCCAGGGGCCACAAACTGGGGTGGAGCCTCCCAGTGTGCATTCATGGGGTGACATGGGGTCTAAGTACATTCTGTTCCCGTGAGCTTACAATCTAAAAGGGGCCTGATCCCGTGAGCTTACAATCTAAAGTGGGCCTGATCCCGTGAGCTTAAAATCTAAAGGGGGCCTGATCCTGTGAGTTTACAATCTAAAGGGGCCTAATCCCGTGAGTTTACAATCTAAAGGGGGCCTGATCCCGTGAGTTTACAATCTAAAGGGCGTCTGATCCTGTGAGTTTACAATCTAAAGGGCGTCTGATCCCGTAAGTTTACAATCTAAAGGGGGCCTGATCCTGTGAGTTTACAATCTAAAGGGCGCCTGATCCCATGAGCTTTCAATCTAAAGCGGGCCTGATCCCGTGAGTTTACAATCTAAAGGGGGCCTGATCCCGTGAGTTTACAATCTAAAGGGGTCCTGATCCCGTGAGCTTACAATCTAAAGGGGGTCTGATCCCGTGAGTTTACAATCTAAGGGTCCTGATCCCATGAGCTTACAATCTAAAAGGGAAAATAGGTGCCCGGTCCCGTGAGCATACAATCTAAGAGGGGAAAGAGGAGCCGCTCCCCTGAGCTTACAATCTAAGAGGGAAAGAGGAGCCTGCTCTAATATATGATTGCGTTTGTAATGCGCTGTCAGCTACACGCACCCATCACAGCTGCTCACTCGGCCCTCCTGTTGCGGACTGGACGGCGACAGACGCGTTACAAACGCATTTATATATGGAGATACTCTTGGATAGGACATCGAAAAGCAAATATGTGGACACTGATTCTGAGCTGGCAACAACAACAACAATAAGTCCGCCCAGAGGGCAGTCTAACAACTAGTATATATATATATATATATATATATATATATTATATATATATATAGAATCCACGAATGGAGCCGTACACGTGTAAATAAAATAACAAATTTATTAAATCTTATAAAATTGACCGGTCAATTTTCTAAGATTTAATAAATTTGTTATTTTATTTACACGTGTGCGGCTCCATTCGTGGATTCTATGTAACTTTTTGAGCAAGCACCGTGACAGTCTTCGAGTTGTTCAAGTCGACTTACAAGGTAGTTGCAGGGACATTGTGTTATATATATATATATATATATATTATATATATCTCAGGGCTCAAAATTTCAAGTCCCGAACTACTAGCCAGGCCTTAAGAGTTACTCGCCACCAGTTGCCCCACCTATGGCTAATGTCAGATAAGCGCACTGTACGTCCGTGCACAACAGACGTACGTTCTGACGGAAGACACGGTACATGCCACACGGTTAGTTTTATTTGACAGATCTAGGAAAAAAATTGAAATAGGAGAAACCAAAGTAATTGCAAAAGTGGAAAAATAAGGGACAAGGATTTTGTGGAAGCTGGATTTTTCTCCAAGATGATGCAGGAGAAGTCGTTTGGTTCCTAGGAATGTGCTGCCTGTACCAGAAGAGAAAAAAGAAAAGAAGGTGTTGGGATCATCCCATCAACACTGCCAGACACGACTATGGCCACTTCGTCACACTGTAAAGGCCACTGAGACAGAAGGACCCAGTTAAGTTCTTTAACTATCTGCGGATGTCCATCAACTCCTTCGACGAGCTGCTGTCCAAAATAAGCAAGCCGCTGATGAAGAGGGTTACCAACATGAGGACCGCCATATCACAGGAGGAGATGTTGGTCAGCACGTTGCGGTAAGTACTCTCAAACACCAGCATTCAGGAGCTCGCTGCCAGTCAGCAGACATGTGCTCGGTGTGCAGAGCCCCTACTGTCGGTGTGCAGGGATATGCCCACTAGGCCATTCGCACATGCATACACACACACGCACTCAGGCATCACACGTACTAAATAATTTATGACACCAACAACAATGTAAGCAAAATAAATATTTTATCCACAAACATGGGGAAAAAAGTACTACAATATATTCACAGCATATATTGGTGCAGTAAAACGATTATCACATAACGTAACAAGAATAAAAAAAGATAAAAAACACACTACAAATCCTCATAGTGAGGCGCATCTGGGTCATGAGGACCTTGCATGTACCTACACTGGTACTCAGTGTCTGGGTGTGGTTAGGGCACAGTGCCTGGAGATATGGGTGGGTGTTGAGAATGGGCATGGCTGTGGCGGTTGTAGCCACCAGAGTAGTGTGGTTCGGGCACAGCACCAGAAAACATGGGTGGGTGTTGCAGCTGGGCATGGCTGTGTCGGTTGTAGCCACCAACGTAGTGTGGTTCAGGCACAGCACCAGGAGACATGGGTGGGTGTTGAGGCCAGGCCAAGATGCTGCGTATCTTGTGAATACAGTACCGACGGAACTCCAGCTTCTGGCCATGGCTCATCCCTGCAGCATCAGGAAGCGGGAATTGAAGAATGACATGTAGTCACTTTCTCCCAGCATGCATCGTGGAGGTGGTGGCTGGTGTGCCTCCATAAAGCTGAGCATGGCCTGCTCAAAATTGCTACCTGATGCCCTCTTCCATCTGGACGCCGGTCCAGTTTTCTCAGCTACTGTTACCTGTCCAGCAGTATTCTCCTCCTCCAGCTGTGACTCTGCCCCGCATTGCTCCACATCCACGGAGCAGCTGGCTGAAGCACTTGGCAGCATGGGTTGGTGCTCCTGCGACCCCGATGTGCATTGATCCATGCTGCTGACGGTGGTTCTAGGCTCCAGGGTCCTTCGTAGAAATGAAAGTTGCTCCGCACATATGTTACAGGAGGGGTGGGGTCGCGCCTCTTCCCCGATGGGGCGGCTGCAACCACCAGATGTATCCAGCCCAGCAACAAGAAAAAAAATAATATGTCATCTGCGCTTATTCCCATTATACCGTGTGAAACAAGACACAATTAGAGGCTTTGGTTTCTATTAATAAAAAATGCAATAGAAATTCCTGTGGCACATCAGTGAGGTTCAATACATATAAACAAACAATCAGTATGATAATGTCAATAATGTGCAAAGGTCTCAATAGATCCGTTATTCACAATATTCAACTAGTGCGAGTGCATATAAAGTGCAATGGTGCACATAAAATCCAATGTATGCAAAAGGCTGTTTAACAAACAACAGTCTATTGTTTAGTAAAGTGTGACAGTCTATTCCTTGATAAAGTGCAACTGTGTCCAAAAGTGCATTCTAATATAGTGGTGCATGAGGCAAAAAATGTAAAAAAAAATACTTAAAAATGTCAAGTGACACAGTTCTCCTTAGTTCAAATAGTGAATCCGTATCTTCCTTGTCGTCTCTCAAAGACAAAAGAGAGGGTGGAAGGGAGTGAGAAAAATATAATTGTGCAGAAAATCTCAACAAATGTGGCAAATATAAAGGTCATGGTGGACATATACCACTCACATTGGCAAGAGCCTATAACTAGTGATGGGTCGAACACCCCCGTGTTCGGTTCGCATTCGAACACGAACATTTGAAAAAGTTTGAATTCGAACGCGAACACGATTCAAACTCAATGCAAGTCAATGGGACTCGAACGTTCGATTTTTAGAGTGCCCTCCAAGAGGGCATATATGCAAAATATTTGCCATAAAAGGTGTATGGGGGTCCGGGTAGTGCCCTGGGAGACAGGAAACAAAGACAAAAAAAAACCAAAAACATTTTTAAAGGAACAGTGATTTTTCCATGTTCCATGTTTTTCCATGTTAAGAATAAAAACGAAAAATTCCTTCAACTATCGTGCCTAGGAGGTCCCCATAACCTGTCCGTGAAGTAGCAGATTTGTAGGATGTATAGAAACATTTAAAAAGAAAAAAAATTACATTTCAAATGACGGTAATCTATTCATAAACAACTGCTTGGGGCGGCAGCCTCTATGAAAAGAGGAGACGTTTTAGGACACGCAGAACAAGTTTAGTGATTTTTTGGCTAAATTGTGGTGAACCTTATGCAGGATTTGGATGAAAGTAACAGCAGGTGCATTAAAATTGGACCTTTGGTCACAGCTAGTGCCTTCACACCGTAACCCCTCTGAGGTATTGTGGAAGAGTGCAGGGGTGGACCCTGCCGTCAAATATTAAAATTATATGAATCTGGTACACGCGTCAGTGCACCCAAATATTGGGCCTTTGGTGCCAGCTAGTGCCTTCACAAAGTAACCCCTCTGAGGTATTGTGGAAGAGTGCAGTGGTGGAGGTTTTGGGAATGCAGAAGAGATCCCCAATCTATTCAGTTACATCAGCATCAGGGGAGTGATAGCTGCTGATCCAGGACTGATTAATTTTTATAAATGTGAGCCGGTCTACAGAGTCGGTGGACAGATGCAGTCTGCTGCACATTTTGTGAAGAACTCCCAGACAGCAGAGTTCCTGCACGTGTGCTTTTGAGACAACAGCGCTCTGCACCTGAGCAGCTCTGACTTCTGATGCCTTGGACTGGCTACAGTTGGTCGTAGAGGACGTTGTGCCTCATTTTTGTTGCGCCTCCTCCTCACTTGACTCTTCTGTTCGATCAGGCACCCAGGTGGAGTCAATGACCTCATCATCATTATCATCACCCCCTATCTCTTCGTCACTGGAGCCAACCTGGCAATATGCTGCAGCTGCTGCATGAGTGCCAGTTCTTTGTGTGTCACTGGCACCCCCTCCCTCTAGGCGGATTTTACTCCCTTCCTCAACCTCAGAGTTTGAATCAGAGCACTGGAGTTGCTGCGCATCCTGAAGCAGCATGTCACTGTCATTGTAGTCAAACAATTCAGCTGACTCCTCCGTGTATGATGGTGAGGCTACGGCAGGAGTAGCTGTGGACATGGAGGCTGAATTAGATGTTTTGGCAGCTGAGGTGGACTGTAAACCACTACAAGCCTGGCTGGCAGAGGACTCGGAGGATGAGGATGGCCTGGTTAGCCAATCCTGCAAATCCTCTGTATGTTGCTGCTGCTTAAGACGGCCAGCACCAGTTATAAAGGGCAAGCATGCCCCTGCAGAGGATGCACCATGTCCACGACGAACAGGGGCACAGCCTTCCAACACAGAGGCTCCTTGCCCTCTTATCTGTGTCTGGGAGCGTCTGCCTGTCCATTTTGGTCTTTCTGACATGGTGAGTGATATATACAGGGTTATTTAAAGAGAATCGAAAAGTCACCGCATGTTCGGTGACCTTTCGTTCTCTTCAATTCGGGACGTTTTGGCAATCCCATTTCGGCGACCCTGCGGTGTAATCAGCAAGCACCACAGGGCCGTCGAAGCGCAGGGAAAAGCTGCCGCAAATCCGATGAAAAGTCACCACAAAAACCCGGCGAATGCACGCCAAAACCTGCAAAAACATCTGGATTAACCCGCCGAAGATGCCAAAAAAACTCGAGCAGGAGCCGATCACACGCAGCAAAGCCTCTGGAAAAAGCCGACACTGCAGACAAGTGAAGTGAATAAATTAGAAAAACAGTTTGCATGAATGTTTGAAAAGTGAAAGGCTGTTTGCAAAGAAACTACTGAGCGAAAATGTCTGAAATTTACATATGAGGTCCAGGGAATGATAATAAAAAGGGCGGTCACAGAAAATATAAGTAAACTTAAAAAAAAAAATCTGACTTTTTTAAAAATAAAAAATCCAGAAAAATGCTTAAAATATCCTAAAAAATCTATAAATAAGGAGACTCTTTACTGCAGAATTTTATAATGAATGGTTTATTAGATATTCGATTAAAACGGGAATATTGTTAATATTGAAGCCTATGGGATTCAACTGAATAAACCTGTCGAATGAAACCACCGAATGGCAGGGCAATTCGGGAACCTTTTACTGCTGGTTTGTGCTCTCTGAATAGCCCAAGCAGTGCTTTTTTATGGGGATTTCACTGCCCTCGAACAGGCACCGAATGTGCAGGCAATTCGCCAGGATTTGTCGTTTTGCCTGCTCTCTGGATAGCCGAATGGCCAAGAAAGGTAACCGAACGCTGATTTTCAGCGTTCGGTTACCCTTCTCCAGCCATTCGGATCTCTTTGAATAACCCATATAGATTAAAGATATACAGAGCTATAATTCAACTCTGGTATAAAGATTGGAGATATGCAGAACTCTGCTATAAGTCAGCAATTTTACTGATATTTTCCCTGCAAGGCTGCCAAGGTTCTCTACTCTCTATCTGATTCACTTCCTCTCCTGCAGGCTGCAACACCCTGATACCTGTCAAGACACAGATTAAACTCTCAATAGATAAACAGATGAACTCTGATTAAACTGTGTTATTGTATGGTATCTAGAATTAGATTAAAGATATACAGATTTTCCAGAACAATGCTATAAATCAGTGATACACCCTGATAGTCTTTGCAGTGCCAACACACAGATTCCAATTTCCAGAAATCAGATATAACTCAGTGATACAGCCTGTCCCTGATAGCTAAAAGTGCCAACACACAGATTCCAATTTTCAGAAATCAGATATAACTCAGTGATACACCCTGTCCCTGATAGCTGGCAGTGCCAAGAGAGAGATAAAAATTTCCAGAAGGGGGGGCGGAGCTGACTCGCAGCGAGAGTGGTCGCACTTTGAGGAGCTCCCGAGCTACTACTCCGTTTTTTGTGCTTTTTAGTGACTTTACGATTGCTGCTGTGATATTACCAACGAGTGAGACCCTGACCGTCTTGCTCCCTTACACAGGACACCCGCAGTGTTGATTTTTCAAGCCGTTTAGGACAATTTCTGGAGTACGCCTGTTTTCGCGGCCTACATCCTGCGGCCATCTTGTTGGAGCCTTTCCTGCGCTGCTCTCTTCTGGCCCACTCCCGCTGCCAACAGTGTTTGGTTGCTCTGAATTCTTTTGAGAATTGAAAAAACGGGTCAAGATTCCATTCAAACTTTTTTGATTGATGGTAGATTGAGAGGTTCAATTCCTAATATACAAGCTTTCTATCAGAACATATACAAAATTGGCGTATAGTAGGCAGTTCGTACTGCCGAGGTATAGCTTATGAGGAAGCATGTATTTACGCTGCTCTAAATAATAACAGCAATTTTTCAATTACACTCATATTAGTTTTCTACCTCTGTCTGTTTTTCGAGAATCTGGGGGCCTATTACATTCTACGCGCAAAAATGTGCGCAAAAACACATTAACACGAGGGGCAACACCCTTTGTGCAGAACGTCGTATTACAACGTTAGTGCAAATGATGCCCGTTAGCGTTTAACGCGGATGGACCTGCGCGAGCGTGATGAACTGTGCACGTTCTATACTTAACATTGTGAGCGCAAATGCGTTTGTGCGCGCATGGTATTACAATCTTAGTGCAAAATTTAACAGACAAAGTTTGCGTGCATAATTTTAACATTTTAGAAAAGCTGATGGTAATGGCAAATCTGAACGACCTGGCTGAACCCAAATACACCAGCCAGAAAAAATACGCAGTAACGCAAATGCAGATTGACTTTGACAGGTGCGCAGTCCTCTCTCTCTCCCAGCCGTCAAGACGCACAGGGGGTTTTGTTGGACGAGGCCTCTGTCTGTTCCTCGTTACTTCTCGTCCCGTTGCCGGCCCGTTTCCTGCCTGCCATACATTCCAGCATCTGTTTAATGAACAGATGCTGGCCCCAGGTGGTACTCTGGCCGATGACTTGATACGCACTGATGTCTGCCTGTTTTCAGCACAGGAAGATCTAGAGACTATGCAGGCATTTGCACAGGTTTTTAACAAGCTGATCAGATGTTACAAGTACCTGCAGAAAGGCTTTGAAGAAGAGGTCAAACAGCTGTTGCTATTTCTGAAAGGTTTTTCTGAGTCAGAGAGGAATATGTTGGCCCTGCTCACAGGCATTCTTCTGGCTAAAGGCAATCTGTCTGCATCAATTCTCAACAGTCTTTACAATGAGAACTTGGTCACAGAAAGTGTCTCTGCAGCATTTGCTGTAAAACTATTTCAATCCTGGATTAATGAGAAGGTCATCACTGCAGTAGCTGGTAGTCTTGGAAAGGTCAACATGGACAATAAAATTAATGGAACTATTTCCTGCCAAAAAGCAGAGTGTTGAACACTTTACTAAGTACTTCACTGATGCGGGCTTAAAAGAACTTTCAGAGTTTGTGCGGAACCAGCAAACCATCGGAGCCAGAAAAGACCTCCACAAATCGCTACAAGACATGATGTCACGTGGAGAGTCCTTTAAAGAGACCAAGAGATCAGTATGTATGTAAAGGAAGATATGAAGAAAATTAACATCTCCGAGCAAACTGTGATTGGCATCTTGTAGTCCAGCATTATGAGCTGTGTTGAATGACACAAAAAGGAGGAGCTGGTTACAGAGCAAGCCATCAAACACTTGAAGCAATACAGCTCTCTCCTTGCTGCCTTTACTACACAAGGTCTGTCAGAACTGACTTTGCTATAGAAAATTCAGGAGTACTGTGATGACAACATTCACTCCATGAAATATTTCCAGAAAATTGTGGTACTGTTTTATGAAGCTGAAGTTCTAAGTGAAGAACCAATCCTAAAGTGTTACAAAGATTCACATGTTGCAAAGGGAAAAGTGTTTTTCTGGAGCAAATGAAATTACCCAATTTCTTAAATAAATCACACAAAAAAATCTATTTTGATCTGGCTTATCCATATATGACAGAAATGACCAGATATTATACCTTGCATTTCTTAGAAATGTTTTCACACCAGCTCTTTTCCCCACAAGGTCTCTCTCTCGTAATATATATATATATATATATATACACAGTTGTGTTCAAAATTATTCAACCCCCACTGAAATTGAGTGTTTTGGCCAGTTTGACATTGATTTTGATCATTCAGTCATTTTGCTTACAATTAAATCAAAGAGGCACGTGTAGGTCAGACAAATATAACATAACATTTATAATGAAATAACCACAAATGTATTTTCTGTGCTCACATCATTATCAGTTTTATTCAACCCCCAAGTGACATTCAATCTTAGTACTTAGTACAACATCCTTTTACAGTTATAACAACTTTTAAACGTTAAGCATAGCTTGACACAAGTGTCTTGCAGCGATCTACGGGTATCTTCGCCCATTCATCATGGGCAAAAGCCTCCAGTTCAGTCACATTCTTAGGCTTGCGCACTGCAACTGCTTTCTTTAAGTCCCACCAGAGGTTCTCAATCGGATTTAAGTCAGGTGACTGCGATGGCCACTCCAAAATGTTCCAGCCTTTAATCTGCAACCATGCTCTAGTGGACTTGGAGGTATGCTTGGGATCATTGTCCTGTTGAAAGGTCCAACGTCTCCCAAGCCTCAGGTTTGTGACGGACTGCATCACATTGTCATCCAATATCTCCTGGTACTGAAGAGAATTCATGGTACCTTGCACACGCTGAAGCTTCCCTGTATCCGTAGAAGCAAAACAGCCCCAAAGCATGATTGACCCCCCGCCATGCTTCACAGTAGGCAAGGTGTTCTTTTCTTCATAGGCCTTGTTCTTCCTCCTCCAAACATAGCGTTGATCCATGGGCCCAAACAGTTCTAATTTTGTTTCATCAGTCCACAGAACACTATTCCAAAACTTCTGTGGTTTGTCCACATGACTTTTGGCATACTGCAGTCGACTCTTCTTATTCTTTGGAGACAGCAAGGGGGTGCGCCTGGGAGTTCTGGCATGGAGGCCTTCATTACGCAGTGTACGCCGTATTGTCTGAGCAGAAACTTCAGTACCCACATCTGACAAATCTTTTCTCAGTTCCTCAGCAGTCACACGGGGACTTTTCTCCACTCTACGCTTCAGGTAGCGCACAGCAGTCGAAGTCAGCATCTTCTTTCTGCCACGACCAGGTAGCATTTCAACAGTGCCCTTTGCCTTGAATTTGCGAATGATGCTTCCTATGGTCTCTCTTGGTATGTTTAACATCTTTGCAATCTTCTTATAGCCATTGCCCTTCCTGTGAAGAGTAATCACCTCTTCTCTTGTCTTCCTGGACCATTCTCTTGACTTCACCAGGTTTGTAACCACACCAGTAAATGTCTAGAAGGAGCTGAGTATCACAGTCATTTTAAAGCTGCCTAATTGGTGCTTATTATGCTTTATTGCTGCTCCGTGAAATCCACAGGTGATTTCAATACCTCTGTTGAACCTCTGTTCTTCAGAGTGGTAGTCTTTAAGGGGTTGAATAATTGTGTCAATGAAAAATTCACAAAAGAAACATTTACTACTGTATTACAAAACCAATTGATGTCATTTAAGTTGCATATGATTCTTTAAAAAGTCCTTGTAGGATTTCATTCTGAATACAATTACAAATGTACACTAAATTCCCTAAAACCCTTTACAGCATTGGGGGTTGAATAATTTTGAACACAACTGTATATATATTCAAACTCCCTTATTTTTATTTGCATGGGCTTTGCACTGAATAAAATTGATATTCTGTCAGTCCTTAATAATCTGTTCAAAGTTGCCAAGTGCTATTCATAAAATATTTAGCTGAGGATGATGAAAGAAAGCTGCAGTATAATAAAATATTGAAATTAATCGACTCTCTCTTTTTATAGCACTCTCTCATGTTATAGAATGTCACAGCAAGAGATCTTTGGAAGGATGGCAAAAAAATTTTTTTTTTTATTCTGCACAAGTAAATCAGACCTGTATCTGCTGGTGCTGTATAGCATGCCATGATAGCATTCCCAAGCAAGCATCTCCGCTCTCTGTGCTTGTTTATATCAACACAGGGAGCAAAATGTGGTACCTAATATGTATTTAAAAGGGATATTTGAGGATGCCATGCTTAAAATATATTTTTTTAAATTCATTTTATCAGCCAAAATGAGATACAAAGTACTGCAGTCCACTGTTATGTTTCATATATTGCATTAGGTCCTGGCAACAACATGCAATATGGATAGTGGGAATGATGCAGGATACGTGATGGGGAATATTTGGCACAATAAATGATAAAGGTTAAAATCACAACACAGAAGGAAAATAAAAAAACATTTTTGCGCGTCGGTTATACGCACAATTTTTTTTGATGGATGAAAAAATGTGCGAGGATTGTAATACCAGCATTAATTTTTGCGCAATAACGTTGTGTGCAAAAAAAAATGCGCGAACGAAAATGCGCAAAGAATGTATTAGGGCCCGGGCGGTTTTCTGGACTGAATGATTCAACTTTTTCATATATATATGTTTTTTATATTGTGGTGCATATCCAATAAAGATTTGTTTAATTAGCACCTTGTGGTAACGTGGTTGTTACCTCCCCCTCCTTTCTTCTTTTGACAAAAACATACTCATAGTGCAGTATATCCATGCATCTTCAACAGGCGTGGCAACTTTAAATAACAATACTTGCTCACCTGGTCTAGAGCCCTGGACTAGTGTTAAACACCTGGGCAAGCTTATAAAGGGGTTGCCTTCCCATCCTCCTGATATGTTGGTGGGTACTCTGTATTCAGTGGTGTTGCGTCTGTGGTCCAGTACTGGACAGATGGTAATCCTCCGTGATAGTTGGAAAGAAATTCAAAGAAGATTGTGGTACATTTTAAAAAAAGGGGGGGGTTTTATTGGTAAAAATAACAAAATATATAAAAAAAAGATATATAAAAACATAAAATGTGTCAGGGTGTCATTGCTTAGTTATACAGTGGCAAGAAAAAGTATGTGAACCCTTTGGGATTACGTGGAGTTTTGCATGAATTGGTCATAAAATGTGCTCCGATCTTCATCTAAGTCACAACAATTTGAAAAACACAGTCTGCTTAAAATAATACAACACAAACATTATATGTTTTCATGTGTTTATTGAACATAACAAGTAAACATTCACAGTGCAGGGTGGAAAAAGTATGTGAACCTTTGGACTTAATAACTGGTTGACCCTCCTTTGGCAGCAATAACCTCAACCAAACGTTTCCTGCAGTTGCAGATCAGACCTGCACAACGATCTGGAGTAATTTTGGACCACTCCTCTTCACAAAACTGTTTCAGTGTAGCAATATTCTTGGGATGTCTGGTGTGAATCGCTCTCTTAAGGTCATGCCACAGCATTTCAATCGAGTTGAGGTCAGGACTCTGACTGGGCCACTCCAGAAGACATATTTTGTTTTGTTGAAGCCATTCTTTTGTTGAATTACTTGTATGCTTTGGGTCATTGTCCTGTTGCATTACCCATCCTCTGCGGAGCTTCAGATGGTCTTACATTTTCCTGCAAAATGTCTAGATAAATTCTGGAATTCATTTTTCCATCAATGACAACAATCCGTCCAGGCCCTGAGGCAACAAAGCAGCCCCAAACCATGATGCTCCCTCCGTCATGTTTTACAGTGGGGATGAGGTTTTGATGTTGGTGCGCGGTGCCTTTTTTTTCTCCACACATAGTGTTGTGTGTTTTTTCCAAACAACTCAATTTTGGTTTCATCTGTCCACAGAATATTTTGCCAGTAGTGCTGTGGAACATCCAGGTGCTCTTTTGCAAACTTCAAACTTGCTGCAATATTCTTTTTGGACAGCAGTGGCTTCCTCCATGGTGTCCTCCCATGTATTCCTTTCTTGTTTAATGTTTTCCTTATTGTAGATGTGTCAACAAAAATGTTAGCATGTGCCAGAGATTTCTGTAAGTCTTTAGCTGACACTCTAGGATTCTTCTTTAACTCATTAAGCATTCTGCGCTGTGCTCTTGCAGTCATCTTTACAGGACGACCACGCCTAGGGAGAGTAGCAACAGTGCTGAACTTTCTCCATTTGTAGACAGTCTGTCTTACTGTGGACACATGAACATCAAGGCTTTTGGAGATACTTTTGTAACCCTTTCCAGCTTCATGCAAGTCAACAATTCTTGATCGTAGGTCTTCTGAGAGCTCTTTTCTGCGAGGCATGGTTCACATCAGGCAGTGCTTCTTGAAACCAGTAAACCCAAAACTTGTGTGTTTCAGGCCAGCTTTCAGCAACACATACAATAATATCACACTGATTGGACTCAAGGTTGGCTCACTCCTGGCTCCAATTAGCTCTTGGAGAAGTCATTAGGCTAGGAGTTCACATACTTTTTCCACCCTGCACTGTGAATGTTTACATGTTATGTTCAATAAACACATGAAAACATATAATGTTTGTGTTGTATTATTTTAAGCAGACTGTGTTTTTCAAATTGTTGTGACTTAGATGAAGATCAGAGCACATTTTATGACCAATTCATGCGAAACACCACGTAATCCCAAAGGGTTCACATACTTTTTCTTGCCACTGTAGATATGCAAAGATCCGAAAAAACAGTGATAAAACGTGTTTCACCGCTCCAGTAAAAGCTTAATCAGTTATCAAAGGTCCATGAGTGTCACAATACAGATGGCAGGGTTGTGAGTCGAGCCCAATGTGCAATGAAGTGATAAGCAAGTTTGAAATAAACAAAAGGATATTTATTCAGACACAATAAGAATACCAAGAAGCAACTGAGAAAACAGGAAAAACAAGGAGAACAATGAATAATAAACAAGGTATAACTGAGGAGATTGAGGAATAAATGTAAAACTAAACAGATACTGAATATAACAGAAAAACAGGACCGGGGAACTAGGCTAACTGATAAGGCACTGGATACACAAATGAACAGAGAACCAGGGAACAAGGCTGAATAATAAACAGGAAATAAATACGCAAGGAGACAGGACCAGGGAATCAGATCAGAGCAAAACAACAAAACACAAGACATATAAATAAGATTTAAACAGAAGCACTAGACATAGTGAAGTGGAAATAGGCTGGAAGACGGCCGCCATTGTACACAGGCGGCCATCTTGTTCAGAATATTGGTTCACTTGTATATAACTAGACAGGTTTGTAGCTGAAACTAGAATGAGGTATACGTAGAAATTTAGGAATGCGTTTAGATTAGCAGAAAAGCAATTAAAGCCTTATGAAAGATCTTTGCTGTTTCTGGCACGGAGAAGTAGATATTCCAAGGTCGTTGGGGCCCGCGGAAAGACGAAGGAGTATAGAAGACCGGGCCCCAGGCCATCTGAATAAATATAGCCGATAGGGAGGAAGGCACTGCCTGGAGAAAGACAGCACAAACAAATCACAGACTGTCAAACTAACGAGAAGTGTATCAATTTATAGTTATATGTGGAATGTTCTTTGTGTTCGAATTAATGATGGGAGGTATTAACCCACGTGGGGTGGAATAGAGTGTCATAGGGAGGTGGGCTAATGGGGATGTACCTAATTATGTATTTGGGGCATAAAACCTCATGTCTCTGTGTAATCGGGGCTCACTCTAAGCGATTCAATCCTGTGTGAGCACTTGTGTGACGACACAATAAACTCTTGCCTTTCCTGAAGAGACTCGTGTTTGGACAATCCTTGCTTGTGTCTGGTCCGGCGCCGTTAATGAAGTGAACCTGTCTGACTCCGGCTACATTTCTGGGGTCTCGATAGCCGGGATAACGGGCCTTTTGCCAAGACACAGGCAACGGCTGCTGAACACAGTGCGGCGCTTGACTGCAGCAGTGCCAGAATCCCGATGGTTGGGGGCGTCCGTTGAAGGTGAGCTGACATCTGCAGGCGCCAAGCAGGATTTCCTGTACAGTGGACCTCATCTCGTCCCAAACAGACCCCCCCGGCCCGGGAAGCTGGGACACACCCGAGTCCGAGGAAACAGCGAGCAGCGCCGGCGATAGGTAACGTGTCTTCTATGTTTTGTATGTCTAAAGGAAATACCGGTATATAAGGGAAACGTCCGACTGAGATAGACGGATAAGAGGATGCGATGGCCACCATCCTATTGGCATATCTAGCCCGCCGCTGATAGCGCTGATATTGCTGAGGAGCCAGAGTGGCTAGCGGGTGTCTGGATTCGGGGGAATTGAATGCCAATCAAAGGGTAGTTCTGTAAGAGAGGGAGAAGGTAGCTGCGTGGAGTTGCATAGTTCAGTGTTTGTAAATAGAGCTTCGCCACGTGGGTAAAAGGGAAAGGAGGAGGGATTTTTCTGTGACTGGGCTAAGAGCCTGAGTCAGTGCCTAGTGTGTACGCCGTATAGTGAAAAGGGCTTATAGTAAAGCCAGCGATAGCTGCAGAGATAGTGGTGCTGAGTGGGTAGATTATCCATAAGGCAGATTGGAATTGCAGGCGGAAGTATAGACAAGGAACGGGGTGCACATAGCCACAAGCAGTCAAGAGTTAGAGTTCAAATTACGGGGTATAAGGAGCCACAAAGAAGGGGATAAGTACCCTTGGCTAGTAGAAAGAGTAGAAGTGCCTATGTTTTGTTCTGTGATGAAAGTATCTGATACGGAATGTGTTGTGAATGAATTGACTCGAGTGCTGTGAGTGAACGTGCGCCTACTCGCTCCACGAGGAAGCAAATACGAGATTTGATCCTGGACGTACGGTTTCGGCTCAGGCGACTGCAGTCGGCTACTGAAGGGGGAAGCGTATGTGGATGCGGATAAATTGTTGACTGAAGTATCAGACTGTAGATTTTAACTGTTGTTGAAATAAGATATTTGTATCGCAAAAAGTATTGTTTTCAGGAGTGACAATGGGTAACGGGTCATCAAAGCCCAAGAGGGTAAAGGAGGGGGAGACGCCCCTAGAGTATATGGTGCGAAATTTCGATGCATTATATAAAACTCATGACTATGGTGTAGAATTGACAAAAGAGAAATTAAAAGTAATGTGTACAGTTGTGTGGCCGTTATTAGTCCCAGGATGGCCAGAGCAGGGGTCAATGGACCCGGAGTTGGTACAGAAGGTACACTCCCAAGTCACAGAGCAGTATGGGCATCCTGAACAGTATCCGTATATAGAAGTATGGAGATATTGTATTAAAAATAAGAGTTATTTTATAATGATAGCGGGGAGAAATAAGAAGCAGGACCCCCAGAATAATGGAGAGAGAGAGGGAGACCGGTGTTAGATCAACCGGAAGAGAGTGATAATCTGCCCCCGTCCTACCCATTATGTTATGGGGCAGCTAGGGAAGCTCTGAATGCCGCGATTGCGCGGGCGGAGGGGGGAGCAGGCAGCTGCTATGTCTTGGTCAGCTCCCTCTGCTCCGTCCCGTATGGCTGAGGAAGAAGAGCAGGGTGCATCGGGTAGAGGAGATAGAGAGGCTCCACCAGAAAAGATTGAGATGCCCGATGGGAGTATATATAAATTAATTAATATTTTATGGAGTGAGATAGTTGCAGTGCTGTATAGTTTGTGTGTATGGTTCAGACTGATTTTGTCCGATTGTGTTTTTAATTGATTATTAAACTGTTCAATTAAAAGTTGAGATTGAGCGTCGTCCCTGGTGTAATAGGCCCCCTCCTTTTTCTGACAGACTGTTTGCAAGAGAGAGGGGGAGAATTGGGAGCAGTTTGTTTTTCTTTGCTCTCTGATAGCTGGAAAGAATAACCCTTTGTGTACTTGTGCAGCGTACTATGTTTAGCTAATTTTAGTGTGTGTTACAATAGAATATTTGTCTGAAGTCTGTTGAGTGCAAGATATATGTTTATATTTTGTGTTGATATTATTCCGAAAGTTTAAGTTTTGTTCAGAGCTAGAATTAAATAGAAAAGAAAAGAAAAGGGAGTCCTGGTTTTTTATATTATTGCATATAAATAATAATAAGTATGTAATAGTATACAATATTGCCTACTAAAATATAAAAATTTATTAATAAATTAAATTGAAATATATGAAACGGTTAGAAAATTAATTCGAGAAATAATTAAAGTAATTTTTCTTTACTGTTTTCACAAGGTATGTTTTTGTTTGATTTTTGATGGAATGATTTATTTTTATTGTTTTTTTTTCGATGTAGTATTAAGAGTCTGTTTTGGGCTATGGGAAAATATTTCTGAGAATATTATTTACACAATGTGTATATGTATATGCCCGAATGTCCCATCCAGCTCCTGGGGCGGGATATTTTTGCAAATTGCAAGCCCAAATTACGTTCCTTCCCGGGGGTCACGCTCAATTAAACCTGCCGGAGAGTGGCAGTTTTGTTCGGTAGTATAATCCAGCCAGCCCGCACAACCCCCAATCTGTGAAAATCGCAGTAGTTATGTCAAAGGAGGAAGAATGGCGCACGGCACCTACTCTGTCTGCCACGCTGGATCCGCACGCACTACTCCTTGGAATTCCTGAGGTGGGGGGCGGAGGACAACCCGCCCAGATTAGTTGAATTAAAGCCCGGCGCAAAACCGGTGGCTCTAAGACAATATTATATCCCACAGAAAGCCAAGCAGGTTACAGAGTGTCTAAAAAGAAAGCACAAATATGTAAACAGAGTGTAAAATACCTGGGATTCCAGTTAACAGGTACCAAACGTGCACTAGGGGCAGAAAGGAAAGAAGCAATGTGCCGCATACCCCAACTAAAGACCAGGAGACAAGTCCGTGAGTTCCTGGGAGCTGCAGGCTTCTGCCGCCTGTGGATCCCCAACTTCGCAGAAATTGCCAAGCCGCTTTATCAAGCAACCAAGGGGGGAGAATTAGACCCCTTTCATTGGGAAGAAGAGCAAACCGCAGCGTTTCTGAAATTAAAGACTCTGCTAATGGAAGCTCCTGCACTGGGTCTGCCAGATTATAGCAAGCCTTTCCAGCTGTTCGTACATGAACGTAACCAAACAGCAACAGGAGTATTGGTCCAGACCTTTGGCTCGTGGCTGAGGCCTGTGGCCTACCTCTCCAAGCAACTCGACCCTGTGGCCTGCGGCCTACCCCCATGCCTGAAAGCAGTGGCTGCCACCGCAATGCTGATAGCAGAAGCAGACAAGCTGACCCTTGGACAAGTTCTTCATGTCAAGGTGCCCCATGCTGTCAAGGCTCTGCTGGATGTCAAAGGAGGTTACTGGTTTAGCAACAGCCGGATGACGAAGTACCAAGCCATGATGTGTGAAAATCCACGGGTTCATTTGGACCTCATCGCTACCTTAAACCCTGCTACTTTACTGCCTGACTGTGAAGAGGATCCAAATCATGAATGCCTCCAAGTCATGGAAGAAGTGTTCAGTAGCAGGCCAGATTTGAAAGACGTACCCCTAGACAAATACGATCTACAGCTATTCACTGATGGTAGCAGCTACATGGATGATGGGAAGAAAGTCTCCGGCTATGCAGTAGTCTCAACAGAAGAAATTATTGAAGCAAAGCCACTGCCAGGCCATACATCGGCACAACTAGCTGAAATAACAGCCTTAACCAGAGCCCTTGAAATTTCTGAAGGCAAAAGAGTAAATATCTATATAGATTCCAAATACGCCTTTATGACAGTCTATGCACATGGTGCACTCTACAAAGAAAGAGGCCTACTCACGTCTTCAGGACAACAAATTAAATATGCTGCAGAAATCACGGCCCTCCTGGAAGCAGTGTGGAAACCAAGTGCTGTCACTATCATGCACTGTCGTGGCCATCAAAAAGGCCGTGATGAAATTCCAAAAGGTAACAGACGCGCGGACCAGGCCGCAAAAGCAGCTGCAAAACCGCCACTACCAACAGAAGCAGAAGCTCAAGCTAAAGTACTGATCTGCAAGCAAGAGCCTCAATCTTCCATGCCAAATTACGAGTTCTATATGAATTTGATAAAGTTTGAACCCCACGGCGAGTTCATTGAAATAATATTGAACAAATGGCAAGATGATTATGAACTGTTAGAACTCAATCATGATTATATCCAATGGTTTTTCCCAACTCGAACACAAGGCCGAAATTTCTACTCTACTCCCCTAAATCCGCAAGAGACATGCCTAATGGTTAACACCAGAAGTTCAGCAAAGACTGCGCAGAGTCTGCAAGATGAGGCTGAAATTCTCGGCATAAAAATAGTGGGGGAGGAGGAAGACAAAGAAACAATTGAAGTTGAACGAGCAGAGAATTTCGCGTCACGTTTTGAAAATTTGACAATCAATTCTCACAATAATCTACGAATCACACGAATACTGCACAGTCTGGGAGAATTGGGAGCAGAAGAATATCAAGTCCCACTGGTGAGGTTCTTCCTCAAGGAGATCCTTATCAAGAACAGACTGCCAAGAATGAAGAAAAGTGTAATGAATTTTTTTATACCAGCAGTAAGAGATTCACAAGACAGACAAGATTTGTTATTTTGAGAACAGGCCCATCGGGCTATCCCCAATGGTATTATTACAAATAGACTTTACAGTGCTGCCACCCTGCAAAGGATACAAATATTTACTAGTGATGGTGTGCACTTTGACAGGATGGGTAGAAGCCTTCCCAACTAGAACTGAAAAGACGACAGAAGTGGTAAAGAGTCTAATGAAAGAAATAATACCACGTTACGGACTTCCACTCGAGATAGGGTCGGACAATGGCCCTGCATTTATCCAGAACTGTTTACAACAATTTGCCCGGCTACTGGGCATCACCTGGAAGCTATAGACCGTCTACAGGCCCCAAAGTTCGGGAAAAGTTGAAAGAATGAACCGTACCCTAAAGACTTTGATGTCCAAACTGTGCAAGAGACGTCACTAGGCTGGTTGGACTTGCTGCCGATAGTCCTTTTGCACATTAGGTGCAGACCAACCCCCCAATTGAAGCTAAGTCCGTACGAACTTATGTTTGGACGGCCAACCCCTCTGATTAATGGACTAAGGGGGGACCTTCGGGCATTGGGAGAAATTAAACTAAATGAACAAGTAGTAATGCTGGGTAAAACAATGCAGAAAATAAATATTTGGGTGGGGGATAATATACTGTATTCTCTGTATTTTTCACTGTATAAGTATTGTCCGGGTGACTCAGTATGGGTAAAAGAGTGGAAAAATGATCCACTAGGTCCAAAATGGAGAGGTTTTTATTTTGTCCTGTTATCAACCCCTATAGCAGTAAAGGTTGCCGAGGTGGTCCCGTGGATACATCACTCCAGGGTAAAAGCAGCCGCAGCCAGTCCTGAACCAATATGGAAGTTGTTACCAACGAGACCAACCCACTGAGGCTGAAGCTGACAAAGACCACAGCCATGAGCACCTAAATGATTCTAACCCAGATAATACAGAGGATCAACAAGTGGGTGTTTTGATGGGCACAGGTCCTGACCACCCGCCAACGGGGGATACCCACAGGGTGCTTTTTAGGGGCCCGGCCCCCACCCTTGATCATCCAGAAATGTTCTTTATTTTTGAAATTCCGGTGGGGAGGGATTGGGTTTATGTGACTGTAAAAAGAATTGCCCAAGGAATTCTGACACTCGGGGCATTTGTGGTGCTGATTTTATATCTTGCTAATTTGATTTATGGACTCTCGCGTGGAGTATGCTCTAATTGTACGGGCAATGTGGGGAAGTGGATATTTCCCATATCTGGAATGGTACGCACCCGGTGATGGAGAACCGTACCATGTGGAGACAAAAACGAGAGGCGCTATCTGGAACCAACCCAAGAGGACACTTACTTGTGCAATTCAAATATGACTATGCTAAAAAGTCTGGGCAAACTGCATGCTGGGTGTGTAGTAGACTGCACCCAGAGACAATTCATATACCATTTGCCTCTGTTCCAATGAATTTGAGTATGTTTGTATCAGGGAAAAGACAGAATCAGTCAGTCCCGGGTACCCTATAATAGGACCAGTGTATCCACCAGAATGGTGTTTTCAACTAGGACCAGATAAAGAAACAAATAACGAGGGTGGGTTATGTAACTCAAGTCAGTTCAACTGGACATTATACATTTATATATTCAAAACAGGACAAAAGGCGAATTATTTATATATACGATACAGGCAACTCACTAGAGACCAAGAGGCGGTGATTGGGAATGTGACCAATGGGAGGCAGGGTGCAGTGGATATGATGAGACGGCTGAGACACCTTGCGATAGAGATATCAAAGGGACACTATATTCATCACCATTTATAGTGACAGGAGGGTACCAGGTGTGCTGTGAAAGGGTGTGTTACACATGGGTACCACCAACAATAACGGGAATGTGTTATTTGGCTAAGCTGGTCCCAATCCAGAAACTAAGGGGAGAAGACACAAACACAGACACAGAACTACACCCTAGGTACCACTGGTGTTTGAAAGACCGAAGAGAGAATTGTTTGCGAAGATGGATCGAATATGGACATGGTTGCCAGCATGGACTGGATGGGGAGGAGAGATGATGAGGAGATTGAATAGCTATGTCAATCTGATGGATGAGATTCTGAATAGAACCAGTATGGATATCCAGCTGCTGAATCTGGAAATGCGTGAGTTACGAAAGGTGCAAATGATACATGAAATGGCGCTTGAGCAGATCAGTGCGGCCTTGAATGGATTGTGTGAAATGACAATGCACTATGAATGTTGCACCTTCATCAGAAACACTACACACGAAGTCCCAGACTATTACCAGGTAATTCAAGATCATCAGGAGAAGGTAGCACAGTTGCAGGGCACAGCCAGAAGGATTGCTGCCGAAGGCTGGAATCCGCTCCGTGGGTTTGGAGCAATGGAGAATGGTTTGGTTCTATCTTACGATTCATCTCAAAGATTGGATCCATGATACTTATGATAGTGGTGATCTTGATCATAGGGATACTGATATCTACACAAACACAGAAGATACCACTGATAATTCCACAGGGTATGTTCCCAGTGAAAGAAACCCCCCTTTTTTCAGTAGTTTCAGAATAGTGGAGTGTAATGGCTACAAGTGCCAGGAAAAGATCCTGACACTTGAGCCAAGGGGGAATGAAGTGGAAATAGGCTGGAAGACGGCCGCCATTGTACACAGGCGGCCATCTTGTTCAGAATATTGGTTCACTTGTATATAACTAGACAGGTTTGTAGCTGAAACTAGAATGAGGTATACGTAGAAATTTAGGAATGCGTTTAGATTAGCAGAAAAGCAATTAAAGCCTTATGAAAGATCTTTGCTGTTCCTGGCACGGAGAAGTAGATATTCCAAGGTCGTTGGGGCCCGCGGAAAGACGAAGGAGTATAGAAGACCGGGCCCCAGGCCATCTGAATAAATATAGCCGATAGGGAGGAAGGCACTGCCCGGAGAAAGACAGCACAAACAAATCACAGACTGTCAAACTAACGAGAAGTGTATCAATTTATAGTTATATGTGGAATGTTCTTTGTGTTCGAATTAATGATGGGAGGTATTAACCCACGTGGGGTGGAATAGAGTGTCATAGGGAGGTGGGCTAATGGGGATGTACCTAATTATGTATTTGGGGCATAAAACCTCATGTCTCTGTGTAATCGGGGCTCACTCTAAGCGATTCAATCCTGTGTGAGCACTTGTGTGACGACACAATAAACTCTTGCCTTTCCTGAAGAGACTCGTGTTTGGACAATCCTTGCTTGTGTCTGGTCCGGCGCCGTTAATGAAGTGAACCTGTCTGACTCCGGCTACAATAGGTGAACAGAGGTAAAAAGGAAAGCAGAAGTCTTAAAATAAATGAAGCAGGGATTCCACAGCAAGATATCAGAAGGAGCCGGCAAAGGCGTAGTCCAGTATACAAGCAGGGGGTTTGGTAACAGATTGTTCAGATATATATATATATATATATATATAGGGTTTAGCAAAAGCAAAGTCCAGACTACAAAGCAGGGGTTCAGCAACGAATGATCAAGATAGGGGTTCAGGAAAGGATTGGAAGGTTTAGCAGAGGAGGCTATTGCAGCTTTAGGGACAGATTGGCAAGCAATGCAAAAGCAAAGGTCCATGGTGCTTTGCCTCTTTATAGGGAAGTGCAGGCCTCTTGATTAGCAGCACCTGCACCTCTTGCAGGCTGGAGATGAAACTGAAGGCCTGAAGGGGTGGATTCAGGCAGTCATAAATGAACCAGCGCCGGGTTTGTTCCTCCTGTGGCGCCGGCGACCGGATATGTGACAATGAGTGTAGATTAGTCTTTTATAGGCTTTCGGTTTGGTGACAAAAATACTGCATTTTTCCATAAGCGCCACCATCTTGTGAGTAGGGATGAGCCGAACACCCGCCGAGTTCGGTTCGGGCCCGAACCCAAACTTTCCATATGTTCGGATCCGAACCCGAACTCGATGCAAGTCAATGGGGCTGAAAATTCGGTTTTTAAAGTGCCCTCCAAGAGGGCATATATGCTAGATATTTGCCATAAAAGGTGTATGGGGGTCCGGGTAGTGCCCTGGGGGACAGGAAACAAGGACAAAAAGTTTTAAAAAAAACGTTTTTAAAGGGACAGTGAGTTTTCCATGAAATAAAGGATAAAAATAAAAACCAAAAATTCCTTCAAATATCGTGCCTAGGAGGTCCCCATAACCAGCCCATGAAGTGGCAGATTTCTTGGATGTATAGAAAAACTTAAAAACAAAAAAATTACGTTTCAAATGACGGTAAATGTTTTTGCTTTAATCTATCCATAAACAACTGCTTGGGGCGGCAGTCTGTGTGAAAAGAGGAGACATTTTCGGACACGCAGAAAAAGTTTACTGATTTTTTGGCGGTGAAAAGCAGGAGAATGGAAACTTCTAGACCAAATAGCCAATTTAGAAAGTGAGATAAATGGGAGAATTTTTCTGGTTTGGCTATTTTGACCTAGAATTTTCTCTTCAGTCATTCTCCGGAGTTTCACCTTTCTCTGAATATTCAGAGAGCGATGAAGAGCAGGATAATGACTGGAGAATGGAAAATTCTAGGTCAAAGTACTAAAAAAACAGAAAAATTCTCCCATTTAGGATAGGGTCAGACTAGCGAATTTTTAACTTTTAATTTAATTTTAGGCGCACTTAATCACGGCCGCATTAGCAGCAAATGACGGGCAATGATGGGCAATATACGAAGTACGGTCGCACGAAAGTCCGGCTGTGCAACGCAAGTGGAAAATGAACGCATTTTTTTGAGAACGCAGAGCCGCTAGTACGGATGTACAGAGTGTGCTGCATCCACTAGCAGCGTGTGTGCGTGATTTGGAGACGTCAGACCCTGCTCATGTCCGGCCAACATAACGTCCAGACAGGGCCGGTGCAAGCATTTTTGTCTAGTCAGGCGAAGGTGCGTTTTGGTGCCCCCCCATCCGTGTCATGTCAAGCCAATCAGGATAGAGGTGCCATAATAATCTCTATATATGCACACATACATATATACACACTCTAGTGTCGCACCGATACCACTTTAAGACCAAGTACAAGTACCAATACTTTTTTCAGGTATTCACCGATATCATGCCCACTCAGATACATATATACAGACCAGAACATGTCCAGATACATATATATATATATATATATATACACACAGAGACCTCAGACCAGAACATGTCCGGATACATATATATATATACATATATATATATACACACACAGAGACCACAGACCAGAACATGTCCAGATATATATATATATATATTGCCCCCAGCTCACATGGATATATTTCTCCCAGCTCACAAGGGTATATATATTGCCCCCAGCTCACATGGATATATATATATAGCCCCAGCTCACAAGGGTATATTTGCCCCCAGCTCACATATGGGTATATTTGCCCCCAGCTCACATATGGGTATATTTGCCCCCATCTCACATATGGGTATATTTGCCCCCATCTCACATATGGGTATATTTACCACAGCTCACACATGGGTATATTTGCCCCCAGAGCTCACACATGGGTATATTTGCCCCCACTCACATATGGGTATATTTGTCCCAGCTCACACATGGGTATATTTGCCCCCTGCTCACATATGGGTATATTTGCCCCCAGCTCACACATGGGTATATTTGCCCCCAGAGCTCACACATGGGTATATTTGCCCCAGCTCACATATGGGTATATTTTTTTTTTTGTAAATATCTTTTTATTAAGTTTTCAGAGAAAAAGGTAATAGGACACGCAGGTCCAAACAGTAGCAATATATCGTAAGGATGCACAGTTATAAGTAAATAGAATAGGGTAGACATGCAAGTCTGACATATATTATAACAGGGCACGCAGGCTCCCAGGCAGCTTCAAAGGGTGGGGAAGCTAGGGTGGTACTACAGAGAGGACGAATACCAGGTGTCAGGGGAGGGAAGAGAGCATAAATTCTACTCAGGCGTAGGTGCGGGAAGGGCAGGGACTGACGGAACCGGACCCAGGCGGGCGAGAAAGGCCGATGAAGTGGACAGTGTGTGCCATTGGGACCAAATTGAGAGGTATCGAGGAAGTTGGTCAGTGGCCGACATATATAAATGTTCCACCGCCCTAAGGTCTTCCATCCGGCGGAACCATTCCCGCAGAGGAGGTGGGGCAATTTGTTTCCAGTACAGGGGGATCAGGCTCTTAGCAACATTCAATATGCGGGGCAGTATGGTCTTTTTGTAAGACGCTATAGACATAGAGGTATGGTGAAGCAGCATAGAAGCCGGGGTAAAAGGAGGTGGGGTGCCTAGCAAATCTCTGGCGATGGAGTGGAGGCTTACCCAAAATGGGCGTATCAGGGGACAATCCCACCACAGGTGGATAACCGAGCCCAAGGCCCCGAAGCAGCGCCAACAATCTGGGAGATGTCCGGGGGGACGTGTGTAAACGGATAGGAGTATAGTACCATAGTGTGAGTAGTTTATAAGCAGTTTCTTGGGTTCTGCTATCCGCGGAACATCGGTGTGTCAGCTCACACATGTCGGACCACTGTTCCTCTGTGAACGTGCACTCCAACATCATTTCCCATTTACCCATGAATGCTGGGGGGTCGTGGAGGATGCGTCTCGTAGAAGAGTATATATGAAAGACACCCCATTGGATAGGGGAGCGGGAGATGCACAAGTACGTTCAAGGTGTGTAAGGGGACGGGTCAGCATGTAAGGTCTCAGTGCACGGCGGAGACAGTTAGTGACCTGACGATATTTAAAGTGGTGCAAAAAGGTAGGCGGTCTATCCTCCAGCAGAGATCCGAGGGGAATGGCACCCGAACTAGTGAGGAAGTGGTGGACCCTGGGAATGGGGGTAGTGGTCAAAGCCACCAACGATCTTGGACCCAAGTGCGACAGGAATCCCTCGTAATATGTGATCGGGGTCATCGGGGAGGGATAGGTCGTCAGGCCCGAACGAGTCGCTTCCCTATGCCAACACTGTAGGGTGGCCTTTGTGAACGGTGATGTGCGCGCCAATCGCATGCCCCGTGAGCGAGGCAGCCACGGAAGAACCGCCAGTGGGACCTCCAGCATCGTTTGCTCCACAGACTTCCACCTCCTCACCACCCCCTCCCTGGTCCACTCCGCCGCCCGCAATATGTGACATGAGGCATAATAGCGGGGGAAATCCGGAACCCCCAACCCCCCTCGAAGTCTAGAACGTGTCATGGTGTCATAACTGATTCTTGGCCTAGCGCGACGCCAAATATAGGATATCACCAGGGAGCGCAGAGTAGCAAAGAAGGAGTGGGGAATGGTAATAGGTAACGTTTGAAACAGGTAGAGAAGACGGGGGAGGATATTCATTTTGAGGACGGAGACCCTCCCCAGCCAGGAGATGTGGGGTAGTCCCATGCCCAAGGTCGCGGCGGAAAGTCGCCAACAACTCGGCAAAATTCGTTTCGTATAAGCGGGACCAATCCACAGTCAACCACACTCCCAGATACCGTAGCCGGATCCCGCCCAACGAAAAGGTAGCCTATGGCGCATGGAGACCACCCTGTGCGACGGGACCGATATGTTTAGAATAGAGGACTTCGAAAAATTAATCTTGAGATTAGCCAGTTTACGATATTCCTCAAAGACCGATAAAATGTTTGGGAAAGAGATCAATGGGTTTGAGACAAAGAAGAGAAGGTCGTCTGCGTATGCCGCCACCTTATGTGTTTCCGCCCCCCCCCGCAACCCCTGAGATATCCGGGTGTTGGCGAACCGCCTCTAAAAAGGGTTCTAAAGAAAGAATGAAAAGGAGAGGCGAGAGAGGACAACCCTGACGCGTACCGTTACATATAGGGAAGCTGTCAGTAAATGCACCATTAACGCAGACCCTTGCCGAGGGGCCCGTGTACAGCGCCTGTATCCAGGAGCGGAGCAGAGGTCCCAATCCGAGGTGGCGGAGCGTGGCGAAAAGGAAGTCCCAGCCCACCCTGTCGAATGCTTTTTCTGCGTCCGTCGACAGGAGTGCCAGGCCTCCCTGGATTGAAGGGGCTGCGTGTATAATGTGAAGAGCGCGTATCGTGTTATCTCTGGCCTCCCTGTGCGGTACAAATCCCACTTGGTCTAAGTGTATCAGTGATGGGATATATGGATTCAGGCGGGTCGCTATTATTTTGGCAAACAGCTTCACGTCACAATTAAGAAGGGATATCGGCCTGTAGCTAGAGCACTGTTCCCTATCTTTCCCTTCCTTGGGTATCAAGACTATGTTGGCCATTAAGGATTGGGTGGGTAAGGGTTTCGTCTCGTGCAGGGAGTTAAAGGCCCGTAAAAAGTGTGGAGAAAGGACATCGAAAAAATGTTTGTAATACCGCGTCGGGAAGCCATCCGGTCCCGGGCATTTGCCCGATTGCGTGGACTTGATGGCCAGGCTCAATTCCTCCACCGTGATCGGCTTATCCAGGAGCTCAGCTGTGTCCGCCGAGACTTTACGTCGAAGGTGGCGGGTGAGGTAATTGTCAATGTCTAGGCGGATTTGCGCCCGTGCCTCCTCCGTAGGGGAGCCAGGGACTGCGTAGAGGGATGTATAGTAATCTTTAATGGATTGCATAATTTGTGTGGGGAGGTGATGCAAATTGCCTTTCTTGTCTCTAATGGTAGGGATATATGTTGCAGCTCGTCTTTTAGCCAGTTGCCTGGCCAAAAGTCGACCGCTCTTGTTGCCATGTACGTGAAAGAACGCCTGCGAGCGGAGTAATGCTCTATGATGCCTAGTGTGCATGAGATCGGCCAGGGAGCGTCTCAGGGCTGTCAGAGAGGTGAGTAGGGCAGGGTCCCCCGTCCGTTTATGTTGAAGCTCCGTTCTGTCAATCTGGGCATATAGATCCAAGATATGGGCCTCCCTACGTTTTTTAAGTGCCGAACCCACGCTAATGTAATGACCTCTCAACCCACACTTATGCGCCTCCCATACCGTGGCCGGGGGCACCTCTGGATCAGTGTTTTCTACAAAAAATCGTTCCATGACTATTCTGCTTTCAGCCAAAAGCGTCGGATCCGCCAAGTGTGCGTCATTCAGGCGCCAGTTTGCGGTCGACGGGCGAAAGGTCGGGGATTTAAAAGTTACAATAACGGGGCATGGTCCGACCAAGTTATATTACCTATTGTTGCAGAGAGGAGAAGGGGGAGGTGATAGAAAGGAAGGAAAAATAATCAATACGGGAGTAAGAGGTAGAGGTGTGCGCGTAAAAGGTATAGTCCCTGTCTGGGGGTGAAGAGCCCTCCAACAGTCCACCAAACGTGAGGAGTGCAGTGTTTGCGTGATAGACTGGAGAATGTTCGCCGGGAGGGAGGAGCGCCCCGTAGAGGTGTCGACCGATGGGTGAAGAGGAATGTTAAAGTCGCCCCCCAGGATCAACGTACCCTCAGAGAAGGCCTGCAGTTTTCTTAAAAGTTTGGTGAGAAAGCGGTGTTGTGCCTTGTTGGGCGCATACACGTTTGCAAATGTAAACATCTGTCCTGCAATCTGGCCTTTCGTAAACACAAACCTGCCACTGTCATCTGTCAGCGTGGCCGTCTCCCGGTAAGGGACCGATTTGTGAAATAAAATGGCTGTACCTTTTGATTTAGAGCCCGGTGTGTCGCTAAACAAACCAGTCGGATAATGGGAGTCAGCGAAGCGAGGTCTATCCCCCCTGCGGAAGTGAGTTTCCTGCACGAACACCACTGAGGCCCGGTGTCTGCGGAAATCAGTCAGAGCAGTGGATCGCCTCTCCGGGATATTTAAACCCCTAGCATTAATGGATAGGAGTACCAGGGATGCCTGTTTAAGCGCCATGGGGAAGCTCAAGGAGGAAAGAGTCGTAAGTAGTGCAAGTGAAAGAGTGCGTGCCCTTTCAGGGGGGGTCAACAGGGGAATACAACAACAACTATTTACAGGCAAGAGCACAGGTGTAGGGGAGGTGCTACACCACTCACCGAGGCAGCCGCCACAGACGAGGGTAGCACCCACCCGGGGGAATAGGGAAGGGGAAAAACACTCAACCTCAGAAAAAGCGGAGACGCGGCTCGGCAGCCGGTCAAACGACCATCAGGATCGCACGACAAACAGTCGTACGAAAACGAGAGTCCAAGTGCGACAGGGAACGTGTCGCACCGACCCAAGTGATCAAACATGATAAAACATATGTTAACCAGCAAGTAGCATAAAGAAAAGGCAAAGAATATGCAGCACTTTAAATAAACCAGCAAAGGATATTGACGCCGCCTCGTGCCTGGAGGACGCGAGGTCCATTCTTGGCAACTTCACATCGGGACTGTCGAGTCAGCGGGTAGGCACCTGTGTGAAGCCAGTCCAGCAACGGTCCAAAGACCAAACAGTTAATGTGAGTCCCGGAATCTAAAACCCGCTTACATCCCTCAATCCGGATCGAGGGCTCTAGGGTGTCATCTGTGCGCTTCTAAAAAAGACAAAGTCCCGGTGAGAGAGGCACGGGCGGCTAGTGTAGGGGGACTTCTTGGGAAAAACCGTTAAGCGATCAGGACGCCCAAAAACCACCGGTCCAAGACCACGTGTGTGGGTCCCCACACGCCGAGCAGCAAAGTCCAGCGGGAAGACGAGCTAGTGTGGGACCCATCAGCCATGACGGTCAAATATGGACAACACGGGCAGTTATCCTTCATTTAAAGGGATAGAGATTCAGCCAACAGCTCCGGCTCTCCTCGGGGTCTGAGAGCCAGTCCTCGGGGGATGCTGAGGGAGACCCTGCCAGGGTGGACGTCCGCGAGGCGTGGAGTATAGGGCCAGGGGGTCCGGCCAATGAAGTTGGATGGGTGGGAGTTGTAAGTCCGCCATTAATGGAGGTATGTCTTCTGCCACGGACACCAGATATGGACCCGCCGGCGTCGTCACCACCAGCCCAATAGGCACGTTCCACCTGTAGCGGATCTTTTGGGCTATCAGTTGACCCGTAAGAGGTTTCAAGGCCCTTCTGTAGGCCAAAGTGGCCGGTGAGAGGTCAGGATAGAGCTGCAGCGGTGATCCTTCATACGAAAACTGTGTCGAGTTCCGCGAATATCGTAATAAATCCTCTTTAAGGCTGAAGTTGGCAAGGCAGCAAACAACGTCTCGTGGCGGGCCCCCCGGGGGACCCTGTGGGCGAAGGGCTCTGTGTGCTCGTACATAATCAATCCTGGTGTCAGCGGGTCGTTCCAATAAAGAGTTAAAAATAGTAGTGAGCGCCAGTCGAAGTTCATCTGGAGATTCTTCGGTGTCTGGGAGGCTCCTGAGGCGCAGGTTGTTGCGGCGGCCCCTGTTATCCAGATCCATTAGGTGCTGCGCCATGCTTCTCATTTGGGCTGAGCGGAGATCTAGCAAGTCCAACGTAGCGGTCTGAGCAAGCCTCGCCGTGTCATTATCTGCCTCCAAGGACGCAACCCTGTCATGTAGGCCCTGGACATCCGTCCTTATGTGATGCAGTTCCGCCATTATGGAGTTCTGTAGCGCCTGTATGTCCGCACGTGTGGGGAGAGCCCGCAATAACTCACCCCACGTGGCTGGGTCTTCTGCCTGGGCACTGGCAGGGGATCTCGGCGGGGTTGCGTCCTCCATGTGTCCCGGGGGCGAGGGGGAGACCGCAAGCGGATCCGCAGGCAGATCTACTCCAGGCCCCGGCGCCACTGCGGCCTCCGGCAGTACTCCTCGGCGGAAGGAGAAAAGAGCGCAAATTCGAGGCGCCGCTACACCGCACACTCTCCTGCGGCTTCTTGGTGGTCGAGGGCTTATTTATTTTCCCCATTATAACGGCTGGAGTGCTGGGGTGAGGCTGTATGGTGCTGGTCAGTGCGGAGCTCCCAAATCAAGCGGCCATCGCGATCGGCAGCCAAGCCACGCCCCCCCATATGGGTATATTTGCCCCAACTCACATATGGGTATATTTGCCCCACTCACATATGGGTATATTTGTCCCAGCTCACACATGGGTATATTTGCCCCCTGCTCACATATGGGTATATTTGCCCCAGCTCACACATGGGTATATTTGCCCCCAGAGCTCACACATGGATATATTTGCCCCCAGAGCTCACACATGGGTAAATTTGCCCCCAGCTCACATTATTCTTCCCCTCAATTAGTTTCACCCCCTCAATTCCTCCACCCCCTCAATTCATTCTCCCCCTCAATTCCTCCACCCCTTCAATTCATTCTCCCTTCAATTCAATCTCCCCTTTAATTCATTTCATACCCCTGCTCACACGTGCACATCACCCCTGATCACATATCACCCCTGCTCACACACACACACACCACCCCTGCTCACACGCGCACATCACCCCTGCTCACACATCACCCCTGCTCACACATCACCCCTGCTCACACACATCACCCCTGCTCACACACACATCACCCCTGCTCACAAATCACCCCTGCTCACACAAACACACATCACCCCTGCTCACACACACATCACCCCTGCTCACACGCACACATCACCCCTGCTCACACATCACCCCTGCTCACACACACACATCACCCCTGCTCACACAAACACACATCACCCCTGCTCACACAAACACACATCACCCCTGCTCACAAATCACCCCTGCTCACACAAACACACATCACCCCTGCTCACACACACACATCACCCCTGCTCACACATCACCCCTGCTCACACGCACACATCACCCCTGCTCACACATCACCCCTGCTCACACACACACACACATCACCCCTGCTCACACATCATCCCTGCTCACACACACACATCACCCCTGCTCACACATCACCCCTGCTCACACACACATACATCACCCCTGCTCACACACACACACCCACCCCCCATACTCACACCCACCTCCCCATGCTCACACCCACCTCCCCATGCTCACACACACACAATGCTCTTATTCACCCATGCTCACACACACAGACACACACTCCATGCTTACACACCCACCTCCCCCATGCTCACCCCCATACTCACACCCCCTGCTTGCTACTTACCCTAGGATTCAAATCCCTGGCTGCCTCCGTGGTTACAGCTCAGCTGGTCTCTCTCCACTCCCCCCACCCTGCATGTGCTGGACACTTCCCGCACAGGAGCAGGGGAGGGAGGCTCTGCTAGCTGCTGTGAGGAGGAAGGGGGTGGATGGGCGGGGCCAGCATGTTCCCATGTAAGCTATGGTCTGGCAGCCTCGTATTCCTCCTCCTCTGCACCCCCCCCCAGGGCCTTTACTTCCGGTGCAGCGTGTGGGAGTGGGATCCCACACGCTGCCAGTAAATAGGAAACCTTGTGCCCGATCCTTGCAAGGCCTCCGCTCGCTGGGTGGTCCAGATTTTTCCGCCCCTCAACCGGCAGAAAGCCAGAATAGTAAGGCAGCCGCCTGTGCTGCCTTACACTAGCGCCGGCCCTGCGTCCAGACACTCAAAGTTTCCTGGTTTGGATCCGTAAAAAAATCACGCACAAAAATGCGCATCGTATGACCGTTTTCGCGCATTCCGTGAAAAAATATGGCAATGCGTTCGGACGCACTTTTTGACGGTCGCTGTGAAAAATGCGTTAGTCTGACCCTAGCCTTATCTCACTTTCCAAATCGGCTATCTGGTCCAGATTGTTCTCTTTTCCTGCCATTCTCCTGGTTTTCACCTTTCTCTGAACAACCCTGAGAGAGGTGAAAGCCAGGAGAACTGGCAGGAGAAGAGAACAATCTAGACCAAATAGCCGATTTGGAAAGTGAGATAAATGGGAGAATTTTTATGATTTGCTTATTTTGACCTAGAATTTTCACTTCTCCAGTCATTCTCCTGAGTTTCACCTCTCTCTGGTTTGGCAACATGAACAGGTATAAAGTAAAAAAAATAAAAAATAAAATAAAAACGTGTGTTATTTTTATTAATGCAGCAATATTGTTCACATTGCAATTATAATGTGAACGATGATGCACTAATGATTTTTTTCTATGGGGTGCGTTTGCTATAAATCACGTAATTCCCCCCACAAAATGTAACAAGTCCCCATTTCTAATTTTTGTACAAGCGCACCCCATAGAAAACATAACCGCAAACGCTCATGTGCTAAAATGTGAAAAAAACAACACTTTACACACTGCAGATGATTAAAAATTCAATTTTTATTGCATTTTTTTCATAATATACAGCCAGGACAGGACGTATAGATATAAAAATGATATATTATGAATCTGTGGAGTCTGCCGGAAAGAACAATATCTAACATGTCGGTCATTTAACAAAATGTGGCTTCAAAATCGCGTTTAAACATGATGAGCGAAAGCGGTAAAAATGAGCTGAACACACAGCGGTGAAATACAGCATATTAGAAGTTTTAGGAAGGAAATTAACACTTCTCAAAGCGGACACCACCCCACCCCCTCACCCTCAGTATAGTCTACAATGTATCAAATTGATTAGACCAGACTAAAACATTTGTTGTTGTTATGACGTTTGAAAACCAGAGGTCATTTAGAGTTGAGAATCTGTGCACGTACACATTAGTGTCACGTTCCCACGTTCCAACCCTGTCTCCCTGCCCTCTGTATTCCTTATGTCTGTGCTTCCATGTGTTTCCCTGTGCTGCTTTCCCTGACATGCAGCTCAGGGGTTAAGTTCATGGCTCGTTGAGCTTCTGCTGGTGATTATGGGCTGATTACTCCCCTATATAAAACCATGGGCCCATATCACCATGCTCTTGCATCCTGGTTCACTTCAGCCACAGATTTGTTCCTGAGAGCTCCCTGTTTTCCATCCTAGTTCTATCTCAGTGTTTCCCCCTTGTCTGAGTTCTAGGTTTCTGATTGACTTCCTGGTATTTGACCCTCTGGCCTGGCTGACGGATTTTCTCTGGTGCTATATCCCCGCTTTGGCTCAAGGTATACGTTTTGGTTTTGACCCCTGGCTTATTTATTGACCACTCTTCTGGATATCCTAGCTGTCCTGTGCTTATCGCATTATATGTTGTGTGTCCCTGTAGACCACGGCTTTAGTATATTGAAGTCCTGCCCTGCAAGTTGTTGAGTATATTCTCCTTCAGGTGTCTGTTTTCCCAGGACTCTGCACGGCTACAAGGTAACCTTTTTCTATTAGTGCAGATTCGGCCACTCTAAGGACCGATCTATCAGTATAGGGCTCCTTTGGTATTTAGCCGTGCAGAGGTCCCCAGTGTCTACTGTGGTTTATTTACTTTTCCTGATCGTTGTGTCACGCATCTCTGCATATAGAGGCTTTTCCTCTTACCTGGGCCCTACTTGGCACATGCCAGGTACCGCCATTGTGGCTGATCGTGACAATTAGTTTTTAATTCAATATCTAATAAACCGTTGCTTATAATATTCTGCAGTAAAGAGTCTCTTTATTTCTAGATTTTTTAGTATTTTTTTAAGCATTTTCTATACTTTTTTCAAAATTTCTTTTTTTTTTTTAAACTCGAACCGAACACACCCAAAAAGTTCGAAGTTTGTGAACTTTCGAACAACCAAAGTTTGGTTCGAACTCCGAACCGAACAGCTCATCCCTACTTGTGAGTGGCTTGATGGTTCCTGATCGTCCAGCGAGTGGCATTGCGTTACTTTCGGTCCGGTGGCCATCATGGATGAGGCATGTCCGGTTTCGGTGGCCATGTTGGTGCAGTGATGTTTTTGAAGACTGAGTGGCTCCCTGTTATATAAACATGGTATTATGGATAAAATACATTTGAAACAAAACCAGATAGGATGACATCTTGATAAAAGTTCCTTCTATGTGATCTAATCGATTAGTCTATGGGTATGTGTGGTCAGATGACCCAGACGTGACGGCTATGTGAATACACTTATAATGGTGGTGGTCATTCATGTTTTTGGAGTCCAAATTATTTCAATAAGGGTTATTAGATGGTGATTTTGACATATATCCTGTGGGGTTTGGATAACTTACCGTATTTTCCGGCGTATAAGACGACTGGGCGTATAAGACGACCCCCAACTTTTCCAGTTAAAATATAGAGTTTGGGATATATGTTCCATGGCAAAGTTTACAACTTTAAGTTTCAAACTGGCTTCATATTTATTTCTTCTTGCTGGTGGAGCCATGATGGGGTTTTGACTGTTGGATATTTGTATACTGTACTGTATGTACTGGTGCTATACTGTATGAACAGGTACAGATACTGGTGCTGTACTGTATGTGGTACCTAGTATGCAACAACCAGGCAATCACAGCAAGCAATGCTCCTTACCTGCGATTGGCTGGTTGTTGTATACAAAGCCTGCTTGGATCATCTCTCCCTGCCTGTCCAGCCCTCCCTGTTTTCAAGAGCGGTAGCGCAAACACACCTCTTTCACTCATCTGGCCCTTGTATCCTATTACCGTACCTCCTTCTCTGCCTCTCAGATCTCGCTTCTGAGGACTGCAGTGAAGCGGCGCAGGCACGCATGTGCGGGATCTGAGAGGCAGAGAAGGAGGTATGGTTATAGGATACAAGGGCGGGACAGACGGGTGAAAGAGGCGTGTTTTTCTGGGCACAGCGCCGCTCGATCTGTTTTCTCCATACCCCGGGTGTCCCGGATGCCTGCAGCTTGCTCCGCCCTTCACTTACACCTTCCGCTGCCCTTGATGCTTTCATATGGTCACCACATATGGCGGAGATGCGGCCACGGCTGTTTTTGAGCTCCCCCCACCATATGCGGCGGCGCAGATTCTCCAGTCCGGTTCAGCACCCGCCCTATAAGACGACACCCAGCGTATAAGCTACCCCCGACCTTTGAGAAGATTTTCCTGGGTTAAAAAGTCGTCTTATACGCCGGAAAATACAGTAAATGCATATATTTCAATGATTTCATGTGGAGTCTCATTCAATCATAAAAGGATTATTATGAAGATATAATCTGTGAGATGTGAATATACTCTGCGGAATGTGAATAACCGTAAGAGATATGTTTTTGATAAATCCATTTATATATCCAAAGTTTTCATGTGAAGTCCCGATCATTAAAATGGGGTGTGCAGTGTGCATGGCTGAAAAATTTGTTTTGTTTCAATTTAAAATAATTTTGTTTTCGGAATTTCGTTTCTCATTTCGGAGCCAATTTCATCTCGTATTTCCTTTTTGTTTCGTTTTGCATCGATTCGAATTTGATATATCAATTCGATAGTTGATATATCAATTCGATAGTTGATATCAATTCGAATTTGGGATCACTAAATAAAACCCCAATTAATCAAGTTTTGCTGTTATCTTTTAGCTTTTATCCCCCTTCCCCCCTTATTATATGATAAGAAGAATCCTCTTGATTTATAGATGTGCATTTACTATCCTTTCCTAATATTAGTTAAATAGTTATATACCCTGAGATTTTTTTTTTGTTTCCCGAGATAATTTCACATGGACCTTTCTTTCTATGGGATTATATTGTTGACCTTTTGCATACTATTTTCATGCAGTGTTAATTTGCTGTGACGTGTTTTGGTCCAGCCCGACCCTGGCTTCTCTTTTCTTTTTCTCTTATTTTTACCCTGAAACACTTAAGATGACTTTCTATGCGTAGCTGTTTGTTATTTTTCGATAAATATTTAGCTCCCTCTCCGGGGTCCCGTGGTGGTCTGACTTCTTTGAAGTCTTTTATACCCCCTCACGGCACACTGACATCATCACGACAGGCTGACCTTTCCAGCGATGCCTTTCTTTAAGCCCTTAGGTGCCAAATCGCGATCCGGCGGATTGTTGACTCCTGGAGGTGGCTGACATTTTGGATGTCAGCTAAGACTCAAGGCCCCCCCCCACCCACTGATTTCATTGCGCATGGCCACAATGACTTCAGTTGAGGGAATTAACCCCTAGCTGCCAAGAGATTTCCTATGGAAATCCCTATGATGGAGATAGGGTGGTCTTTTGGACCCCTGTATCTCCCGAGCAGTGACAGCTAGAGGGGCAGAGCATGGCCTTTCCAATATTAAATTTGAGCAGGTTACGTTAAAAAAATAAGTTAAAAAATAATTGTATTCATTAATGCGGCAGTATTCACTTTTCAATGTGAGCAATAGTGCTGCACTAAAGAGAAATGTTTGTTTATTTATTTAGCTAAAATCGCTTATTTTCTCAGAAAATATAGTAAAGAGTCTTTTGCAAGCGTACCCCATAGAATATAGAACCATAAAGTCTTGGATGATAACGTGAAAAAATTTGTTTTGCATGCTGTAGATGACTGAAATTTGTATGGAAATTCAAATTGTTTGACATTTTTTGTTATAGAATTCTGGCAGGACATGACGTATACATATAATAATGATATATTATGAATCTGCAGAGTCTGCGGTAAAAAAGGATATATAATATGTCTGGGTTGTACAATAAAACATGATTTCAAATCTCATTGAAACATGAGCGCAGAACGGTAAATGTGAGCTCAGCCCACATAGGTGAAATAGCTCATAGAAACATAGAAACATAGAAAAATGTCGGCAGATAAGAACCTTTTGGCCCATCTAGTCTGCCCAATTACATGGATACTTAACCTGGATTTATCTTTTGTTTAGGATAGCCTTATGCCTATCCCATGCTTGCTTAAATTCAATTACTGTTTTGGCCTCTACTACTTCTACTGGAAGACTGTTGAGCTCAAGCGTGAAGGGGCTAATAGGAATATATCTACAAGGTTTATTCCCTATATATGGGATCATCCACATATTTTGGAGGTAGTAGTGCCATATAGACATTAGGGATGAGCGGTTCGGACGGTTCGGGGTTCGACCCGAACTTGGCTAGTTCGATGAGATCGCGAACACCGAACATTTCCGGGTGTTCGCCGCATGTTCGACCACAATGGACCACAATGCATTTTCCCACTGGCCTGAAGCTCAGAATTGGCTACAGCCTTGCACCTGACCAAAGGTCTGGTGCAAGACTGGTTCAACACTATGCCAATCACCGCTCAGAGTCCTGATTGGGCAAATTTTGCCTAATCATGGGCTCACAGAGCTAAGTCCCACAGCACACTACATAACGTTTCCACGCAGCGCTTCTGCACGCATTTCAGAGGAGATTTCAAAGAATATAGTTGTGGCTTGTTACTGCCAGTCTGCCACGCTACTGGGGGGGTCTGGGGGGTCTCATTTCTACCAAATATCAGGGAATTTAGGTGATGTGTGTCTTGTCACTGTGCCAGCAAGTTTTTTGGGGGTTTACAACTTTCTTTAAAACATTTGTGAATTGAGGTGATCTGTGTCTTGTCACACAACCAGTACCACGCATTATTTTGGGGCTCACTAATTTCTACAAAACATTTGTGAATTGAGGTGATCTGTCTCTTGTCACTGCCAGCAAGTATTTTGGGGGTCACAAATTTCTACAAAACATTTGGGAATTGAGGTGATCTGTCTCTTGTCACACAAAAAGTACCACGCATTATTATGGGGCTCACTAATTTCTACAAAACATTTGTGAATTGAGGTAATCTGTCTCTTGTCACGCAACCAGTACCAGGCATTATTTTGGGGCTCACTAATTTCTACAAAACATTTGTGAATTGAGGTGATCTGTCTCTTGTCACTGGCTGCCAGCTATCAGTGTGTCTCACTGAGTTATACCAGAGTTCTTTAAATCTTTATACCAGAGTTGAATCAGAGTTCTGTATATATTAATCTATATATCACTCACCATGTCTGAAAGAACAAAAAGGACAGGCAGACGCTCCCAGACACAGATAAGAGGGCAAGCAGCCCCTGTGTCGGGAGGCTGTGCCTCTGGTCGTGGTGGACGTGGTGCATCCTCTGCAGGGGCACGCTTGTCCTTTCTAACTGGTGCTGGCCGTCTTAAGCAGCAGCAACATAAAGAGGACTTGGTGGATTGGCTAACCAGGCCATCCTCATCCTCCGAGTCCTCTGCCAGCCAGGCTTCTAGTGCTTTACAGTCCACCTCAGCTGCCAAAGCATCTAATGCAGCCTCCATGTCCACAGCTACTCCTGCCGTAGCCTCGCTATCACGCACGGAGGAGTCAGCTGAATTGTTTGACTACAATGAGAGTGACATGCTGCTTGAGGATGTGCAGCAAGTACAGTGCTCTGATTCAATCTCTGAGGTTGAGGAAGGGAGTATAATCAACCTAGAGGAAGGGGGTGCCAGTCAGGGGTCAAGTTCTGGGAAAAAAAGTGAGGGAACTCACCCACGAATTCCACAACCCCCATTACCTGAAGAAAATATATATATATATATCACGAGTATAGCAGGACGTGGTGATACCATTTTTATTGGGTTAACTTTACATTTAAAAGACAAGCTTTCAAGAGTGTAAACTGGAAACTATACCGATCAGTGAAAGGTATCACTACGTACAGGTATACTCGTGATTGTGGCAACTGGACTAACGCATTATATATATCTCCAGGCACAGACCCCCAGAATAATATACACAGTGCTGAACCCCCAGAATAATATACACAGCGCTGAACCCCCAGAATAATATACACAGCGCTGAACCCCCAGAATAATATACACAGCACTGAGCCCCCAGAATAATATACACAGCGCTGAACCCCCAGAATAATATACACAGCGCTGAGCCCCCAGAATAATATACACAGCACTGAATCCCCAGAATAATATACACAGCACTGAGCCCCCAGAATAACATACACAACACTGAGCCCCCAGAATAATATACACAGCGCTGAGCCCCCAGAATAACATACACAGCACTGAGCCCCAGAATAATATACACAGCACTGAGCCCCCAGAATAATATACACAACATTGTGCCCCCAGAATAACATACACAGCACTGAGCCCCCAGAATAACATACACAACACTGAACCCCCAGAATAATATACACAGCACTGAGCCCCCAGAATAATATACACAGCACTGAGCCCCCAGAATAATATACACAGCACTGAGCCTCCAGGATAATATACACAGCACTGAACCCCAAGAATAATATACACAGCACTGGTTATATGGATATATTTTCCCCAGTTCACATGGATATAATTGCCCCAGCTCATATGGATAATGCCCCCCCAGCTCTCATGGATAATGCCCCCAGCTCTCATGGATATGCCCCCAGCTCTCATGGATATGCCCCTAGCTCTCATGGATATGCCCCTAGCTCTCATGGATATTGCCCCCTGGTCTCATGGATACTGCCCCAGCTCTCATGGATATTGCCCCAGCTCTCATGGATATTGCCCCAGCTCTCATGGATATTGCCCCCTGGTCTCATGGATACTGCCCCAGCTCTCATGGATATTGCCCCAGCTCTCATGGATAATGCCCCAGGTCTCATGGATAATGCCCCAGCTCTCATGGATAATGCCCCCCAGCTCTCATGGATATTGCCCCCCTGGTCTCATGGATATTGCCCAGCTCTCATGGATAATGCCCCAGCTCTCATGGATAATGCCCCAGCTCTCATGGATATTGCCCCAGCTCTCATGGATAATGCCCCAGCTCTCATGGATATTGCCCCAGCTCTCATGGATATTGACCCAGCTCTCATGGATAATGCCCCAGCTCTCATGTATATTGCCCCCTGGTCTCATGGATATTGCCCCAGCTCTCATGGATAATGCCCCAGGTCTCATGGATAATGCCCCAGCTCTCATGGATAATGCCCCCCCAGCTCTCATGGATATTGCCCCCTGGTCTCATGGATATTGCCCCAGCTCTCATGGATAATGCCCCAGCTCTCATGGATAATGCCCCAGCTCTCATGGATATTGCCCCAGCTCTCATGGATATTGCCCCAGCTCTCATGGATAATGCCCCAGCTCTCATGGATATTGCCCCAGCTCTCATGGATATTGCCCCAGCTCTCATGGATATTGCCCCAGCTCTCATGGATAATGCCCCAGCTCTCATGGATATTGCCCCAGCTCTCATGGATATTGCCCCAGCTCTCATGGATATTGCCCCAGCTCTCATGGATATTGCCCCAGCTCTCATGGATATTGCCCCAGCTCTCATGGATAATGCCCCAGCTCTCATGGATATTGCCCCAGCTCTCATGGATAATGCCCCAGCTCTCATGGATAATGCCCCAGCTCTCATGGATATTGCCCCAGCTCTCATGGATAATGCCCCAGCTCTCATGGATATTGCCCCAGCTCTCTCATGGATATTGCCCCAGCTCTCATGGATATTGCCCCAGCTCTCATGGATATTGCCCCAGCTCTCATGGATAATGCCCCAGCTCTCATGGATAATGCCCCAGCTCTCATGGATATTGCCCCAGCTCTCATGGATATTGCCCCAGCTCTCATGATAATGCCCCAGCTCTCATGGATAATGCCCCAGCTCTCATGGATATTGCCCCAGCTCTCATGGATATTGCCCCAGCTCTCATGGATATTGCCCCAGCTCTCATGGATAATGCCCCCAGGTCTCATGGATAATGCCCCCCAGGTCTCATGGATAATGCCCCCCAGGTCTCATGGATAATGCCCCCCAGGTCTCATGGATAATGCCCCAGCTCTCATGGATATTGCCCCCCTGGTCTCATGGATATTGCCCCCCTGGTCTCATGGATACTGCCCCCAGCCCAGCTCACCTTTGCTGCTGCTTCTGCTCCTCTGCCAGCGGCCGCGTGCTTCCTGCTTCAGTGGCCGCTGACAGGAAGTGCAGCCGCTCGCCTGGGAACTATGAAACAGCCAGGCGAGCGGCTCCACCTCCTGTCACCAGCCGTTGTAACAGGAAACACGTCGGCCGTCGGCAATGTGCGGCGGCGGCGTTCGGGCTCGGGCCACAGCGGGAACGCTGCGTTCCCGCAGCGTTCCCGCTGTGGGAAAAGTGCGGGAACGCCATTCCTGCGCGTTCCCGCTCGACTCGAGCCCTGGTGCCAGTGATGACACACAAATAACTGGCACTCATGTTGCCCCAGCAGCTGCAGCATACTGCCAAGTTGGCTCCAGTGACGAGGAGATAGGGGGTGATGATGACAATGATGATGAGGTCACTGACTCCACCTGGGTGCCAGATCGAACTGAGGAATTAAGTGAGGAAGAGGGGGAGGAGGAGGCACAGCAAATACGAGGCACAACATCCTCTGTGACCAACCGTAGCACTAGCCAGTCCAAGGCATCACATGTCAGAGCTGCTCCGGTGCAGAGTGCTGTTGTCTCAAAGAACACATGCAGGAACTCTGTTGTCTGGGAGTTCTTTAAGAAATGTGCAGTAGAAAACAGCGTTGCTATTTATAATCTATGTCAGATGAGGCTTAAGCGTGGGAAAGATACCGGACACTTGGGTACCACGTGCTTGAGGCGACATATGAATAAGTGCCACACATCCCGTTGGCGCAAAGCTTTGCGTAGGTCCTCCTCCTCCTCATCTGTCTCTACCCCCACTGTATGTCCTGCCATGTCATTGCCTACAACCTCCACCGACAGGGATGATGCTACAGTAATGGATGTACCAGGTCCTTCCTCACAATGTGACATCATCAAAGTAGCTGAAGATTTACGCAGTCAGATTACGTGGCAGGTTCCAAAACGCCATTAATTTTCACGCAAGGCTATACCAGCACGTGGAAGACAATGTTATCCAGTCAAGACGGGCTCTGTGCTGGAGCTTGTTCATCCACCATGCCTCCAGAAAGCTGCTTGTATGAGGTCTGTCTGCTCCACCACCACCACCTCTTCCTCCTCCTCCTCCTTCTCTGTCTCTGGCGAAGTGGCAGTTAAACCAACGCCTGACAGGGTCTACGCAATGGATCAAGCAAAAAGATGCCATACTGTGCTTGAGCTGGTTTGTTTAGGGGACAGGAGCCACACCGGGTCAGAAATGTTGTCAGCTCTGCATGGGCAGGTGCAGAGATGGTTAACACCATGCCAGCTTGAGCTGGGAATGATCGTCTGCGATAATGGCAGCAACCTTCTCTCCGCCCTACGCAAGGGTAAATTGACGCATGTACCATGCCTAGCACACGTTCTAAATCCGGTGGTACAGCGTTTCCTAACCAGGTACCCAGGGCTGGCAGAGCTTCTCAGCCAGGCCAGAAAAGTCTGCAGCCACTTCAGACGGTCATTCCCAGAAAGTGTTCGCCTGGCAGAAATTCAAAGAGAATTCCACCTTCCCACAAACCGTCTGATCTGTGACATGCCCACCAGGTGGAACTTGACATTAGCAATGCTGCAGCGCCTGCACAAGCAGCAGAGGGCCATCAACGAGTACCTGTGTGAGGGAGAGAAAGGGGTGAAGCGCCCACTGGAAATTAGTATCTATCCCACTCGCTGAATGTTGTGTGTGGGGGTTTCTCTAAATACCCAAAAGTCAATTGGACAAGGAATACAACACAGCGCTAAAAGACCTGAGTCCGCAAGAAAGTGGGTTAGATACTTGATATGTCCATAAACAATAGTCCTTATCTTCAGGAGCAGATCTTCTTAAGGATACAGATGGGATGTGTACTGCAGGAAAAAACACAGAGAACCAGAATTGCGTAGTATGACAGCACCCGAAGTGAGAATAACTTGTATTGATGTTTAACTCACATTCTGGGGAGCCCACAACCGTCTCTCAGGAATATAGCAGACAGGGACTTATAGCAGGCGCCCATAAACCCTTCGATTCACTTCTCCGGGATTAACCAGAAGGAGAAAACTGCAAAAAAATTTGACAGGAGGCCAAAAGAGAGGCACCTCTTGGTGCGGTAAATCACAGATAATTTGGTGGTTTTTAGAGAAGAGGGCCAAATTCACACTTACAAGCAGTTGAGCCTCTATTGGCTCCGTCACAATGTGCACAGGGGATCATAAAGGTGTTCCCCAAACCTTCTTTGTAGGGTCATAAAGGCAGACAGCAATTGAATTAAAAAATAAAAAACATTTATTGGTTTAAAATAAACAGATTTATATCTACCAGGACGCGTTTCGCCATTAATGGCTTCCTCAGCTGGAGATTACACTGGTGTTCTTGCTGCTGCCTTTTTATACAATGAGTTCCATAAAAATAGTTAGGCAATTAAACCCTTAAAATCCAATTAACATAAAATCAACATCAGGTGTATAGATTGTGGCACCTGCCCTTTAACACATTGTAATTCCTTTTAATATCCACCCCAAACCGCAACATATAATTAAGGCTCTTCCTTAATAGCATATGTGAATCGCATCCGCCATTTTGCGCATGCGCACTAGCTCCGCGCTTCACACTGAAGCGCCGAGTTCACACTATTGCGCCCACCATTTTGCGCATGCTCCAATCCCACAGTGGCAATGTAGCGGGGAAGGAGGAAGGCGGCACCAAGACTCCCCATAAAGAATCCGGCACATACACGCCAAACCCTTCCTTGATATTCACACCACTCCACCACACAAAGAAAGAAGGGGGGGAAGCCCATGCCGCACACACAAGCGGTCACCTCCCTTCACACATGGATGAGTGCGCTGCACCACACAACCAATCGGCCCCCAAATATGGCAACCAACACCACTCAACACAGGAGACAAATCCAACATAAGTAGATTGTCTCATGTACAAACGCAATGTACATACACAAGGTGAACATTACTCTGACCTAAGTTATTGTCCATATAACCACTACATGTGAAATAAAGTGTCATTTATAAAAGTGCATTATGTATTCTACATATTAAAATGTTAATTTGCAGACTTCTTATTAATTCTTTAGTTATACTTATATTCTATATCATATATTATACTTTATAAACAAATTATAAATTATCTAAAACCTGTATAAAGATAAATGTGAACCCCTATCGAATTAGTTAATCTATGTTATAATATGACTTATCGATCATTATCCCATGTATAAAAAATTGTGCCTATCATAAATGTGCAATGAATACAATGTATATATATATAAAGGTGAACAGTAATCTGACTTATCCCCACATAAGTTATTATCCATATAACCACTACATGTGAAGTAAAGTGCTATTTATAAAAGTGCATTAAGTATTCTACATGTTAAAGTGTTAATTTGCAAACTTCTTATTCATTAGAAGCTGATTATAAATTATCTCAAACCCATATAGAATGGATGTGAGCCCCTATCGAATTAGTTGATCTATATTATAATATGGATTATCGATCAGTCGTTAAATATGTGCAAAATTACAATATATAGGTTGTGCTACAATAAAATTAAAAATAAAATATGAAAGTGCAATGTGTAGACAGTAACTCACATTAATCATTAAATATGTGCAAATATACAATATATTGAACGCACTTATGTTTTTATAATATCCTAGAAGGGCAATATAACAAAGTGCAATGAATGTGCAATTTAAGTGGATTTGTAGTCCTATAGTGATATTAATTAAAAGCCTCTAAGGGCTAGCTTGTAGGGAAATTGTACTAAATATATATAGACTAACCTAAATGATAGTACCTACCACACATTTAGTAGTTAATAGGCAATCAAAAAAATGTTCACTCAGAACTTTAGATAAGGTAAAATTACACGTCTCATAACACCCGTATAGGTAAACAATACATTAGATAAATTAAATAATGTATACCAAAAGTTGCTCACATATCGTGGGATACTAATATCATCAAAGAATTGTATCTTTTAGCCCATAAGGACTCTAAGAATCCTAATATGGCAAATATTGTAAAATATAATAAATTAAATGATTAGGTCCAAATCTAAAGAAAATGGATCAATTCGAAATCGCTATTGAGACCTCCTGGTGCCAGGGTCCCTAAATTGAAAATAAGTCTCATCTCCTCCCTCCCAAGTGCCGTAGTTTCACTTACACCCTTATTAGTGCATCTCACTTTTTTTTACAGCAGAAAACTTAAGGCCACTTGGGCATCCATTATGGGATAATTTAAAGTGCTGAGATACCGAATGTTTTTCATATAGTTTGTTAATATTCCTAACGTGCTCCGAGATTCTTACATTCAGGGCTCGGCTCGTACGACCTACATACTGGTATCCACATGGGCATTCCAAGAGATATAATACATTTTTAGAGTAACAGGTCAAGATTTTCTTTATCTTGACCATTTTCCCTGTCTTTTTATTAATGAAATTCTCGGTGTGTCGCTTCTTATTGCCTGTAGATCTACATGCCAAACACTGGCCGCAACCATAAAAACCTTCTTTTACATGGAAGTGGTTAACTTCCTTCTTATTAACAAATTTACTCTTAACCAGCCTCTTTTTTATATTTTTAGCTCCTCGAAAAATGATCCTGGGTTTATCTCCTATAATTAGATCTAGGTCCTTGTCTTTTTTTAAAAAATGCCAATACTTTTTAAAAACCTTTTTAATTAAAGCACTATTTTCATTATAATCACATAGAAAGGGAACCCCTTTCATCACGTCTTTCTTGGTTTTATACTGTATGAGGCTATTTTGATCCACCGTTTTTAAATCTCTTATTAATACTTCCAATTCGGCCTTATCATAACCTTTATCAATAAATTCCTGTTTTAGGATCCCTACCTGTTCTTCAAAAACCAAATCATCGGAACAATTTCTGCGTAACCTAGTGAATTGCCCCTTCGGGATTCCCTTTAGCCATACCATATTGTGACAGCTTGTCTTATCAATGTATGCATTAGCATCTACGTCTTTAAAATGTGTTTTTGTCTCTATGGCCCCATCCCTCACATAGATCTCTAAATCAAGAAAAGAAATTCTTTCCTTACTCCATTTCTTCTCAAGTTCTGCTCCTGAAGATAAGGACTATTGTTTATGGACATATCAAGTATCTAACCCACTTTCTTGCGGACTCAGGTCATTTAGCGCTGTGTTGTATTCCTTGTCCGAGTACCTGTGTGAGTATGGCACAAGGACAGGTTCAGGTCAACTTGTTTCCCCCCCCCCGCAGTGGCTGATGATCACTGTACTGTCACCATTTGAGGAGGCAACGAGGATGGTGAGCAGGGACAGTGCATGCATCAGTGACACAATTCCTTTAGTGTTCTTGCTGGAGCACACTCTGCAGGGAATTATAGATGTGGCTCTAGAGGCAGAGCAGCGGGAGGAAGAGGAGGCCTTCCCTAGCTCTCAAGGCCCCAGTCTTTCCGCAGACAGCATTCCAGTGGGTCCTACTAAGATCAGACAGGAGGAGGATGAGGAGGAATATTTAAGTAGTGGGGGCATTGAAGGTGGGGATTCCTCAAGGGAGGGTTTTGTGTGCCCAGAAACAGAAGGGCTAGTGCGTGGCTGGGAGGAGGAAGTGCACGATACGGTCATCCTCATTGACCAGGAAGACTCGGAAGCTAATGCCACCTCCAACCTACGCTGCATGGGCTCCTTAATGATGCAAAGCCTGCTAAAGGACCCCAGGATTCGTGCTATCAAGGAGAGGGATCATTACTGGTTGGCAACCCTTCTTGATCCACGATACAAGGGGAAAGTTGCAGAGCTCATCCTGCCCGCACAGAGGGAGCACAGGATGAAAAAACTTGCGGACGCTCTAAAGCGACACTTGTGTAACACCTTTCCAGGCACTGGTAGATTACCAAGTGCTGACACACGTGCTTCTGAGGCTGCGGGTGATCAGAGGAATAGTGGTGAAGGCCAGGGCCACTTGACTGATGCTTTTTAAAAAATTTTTAGTCCTCGACGTCAAATGGGACGTCAAATGTAGGAAACCCATTGCCAGCGTCTTCACCATATGGTGCAGGACTACCTAGGGGCAAGGGCAGACCTGGATACCTTTCCAGCAGATGATCCACTGGTTTACTGGGTGTTGAGATTGGATCACTGGCCAGAACTTAGCCAATATGCTATGCAGCTACTAGGTTGCCCTTCATCTAGCGTGCTTTCCGAAAGGACGTTCAGTGCCGCTGGAGGTTTTGTCACAGACAAAAGAGTGCGTCTGTCCACCGACTCTGTAGACCGGCTGACATTTATAAAAATGAATCAGTCCTGGATCAGCAGCTATCAATCCCCTGATCCTGAAGTAATGGAATAGATTGGGGATGTCCTCTTCTGCATTCACAAAACCTCCAGCACTGAACTCTTCCACAATACCACAAAAGGGTTACGGTGTGAAGGCACTTGCTGCCATGAAAGGCACAATATTTGGCTGCACTGACGCCTGTGCCAGATTTATATCATTTTAATTTTTTGAACCGCAGGGTCCAACCCTGCACTCTTCCACAATACCACAGAGGGGTTACTGTATGATGATACTTGCTGGCCTGGCATTAAAGGCAGAATATCTGGGTGCACTGACGCCCATTAACAGATAAAAAACTTTTCAATATAGGACCACATGGTCCACCCCTGCACTCTTCCACAATACCACAGAGGGGTATACTGTATGATGATACTTGCTGGCCTGGCATTAAAGGCACAATATCTGGGTGCACTGACGCCTTGACCAGAATCCTATCTTTTCAATATAGGACCACATGGTCCACCCCTGCATTCTTCCACAATACCACAGAGGGGTTACTGTATGATGATACTTGCTGGCCTGGCACCAAAGGCACACTATCTGGGAGCACTGACGCCCATTAACAGATAAAAAAAACTTTTCAGGACTGGAGGAGGACTGGACTGAACCAGGACTGCAGGAGGTTCAGCAGGACTAGGTTAGAAAGGTGCTGGAACAGAGACTATATGTTCCACTGTCCCTGGATACACTACTGCCGCAGCGCATCGTGTGCAGACCCTGGGCAAGTGCTACTGAGTCTACGCCCATACCGGGTTCCCAAAGCTGTGAGAGAAGGGATGAGGAAAGCGATTAGGGAGATGCTCGTTCTAGGAGTCACCGGGCCCTCTAGCAGTCCCTGGGCATCTTCGGTGGTCCTTGTGCCAAAGCAGGACAGGACAGCACAACCCACTTCTGCTTGGACTACTGCTGGCTAAATGACATTATGACCACTAACGCTTACCCCATGCCCTGGGTAGACAAGCTTTTAGATAGGATTGCCCGAATTAACTTCCTTAGCATGATACATCTGTGCAAGCATGATTAGCAGATTCCGCTGGATCCAGACGCCGCTCTCAAATCTGCCTTCATCACTCCATTCGGTCTTTACCAGTTTCGGGTAATTCGGTTTGGGATGTAGAATGCCTAGGCAACCGTATAGCAGATGGTGGATTGGCTCCTCGGTGGTCTTCAGAACTATGCCTGCACATACCTGGAAGACATTGTGATCTACAGTGATACCTGTGGGGGGAACATTTGGTCCACTTGGGTAAAATACCCAACCATATCAAGGCTTTGGGACTAATGCTGAAGCCTGATAAAAACAGTATAGGGATGTCGGAGGTGCAGTATCAAGGGCACTGGGAAGGTAGAGGGAAGCAGCATCCTGACCTGGCCAAGATGGAAGCTGTAACAAACTGGCCAACTCCCCAGACTAAGACCCAGGTACTGGCCTTCCTGGGCATGGCAGGCTACTACAGTAGGTTCATTACAGGTTATAGCAGTATTGCTAAACTCCTGACTGGCATAACAAAGAAAAATCTCCCTACGCAGGTCCTGTGGTCTCCATGGTGCGAAGCCACTTTCCAGACCCTAAAGCAAGCCTTAATATTAGCCTCGGTGTTAGCTGCTCCTGACCGCTCCAAACATTTTTGTGTTCACATAGATGCCTCAATGTTTGGGCTGGGAATAGTTTTGAGCCAGGCAGACAGGAATTGGAAGGAGCATCCGATGGCCTACATCAGTCTCAAGTTTTTACCTAGAGATGTGGGCTAACCAGCAGTGCAGAAGACATGCCTGGCACTGGTGTGGGCTTTGAATAAACTCAAACCGTACAACTATGGGCATTCCTTTACGGTGCACGCAGACCACAACCCCCTCATCTGGCTAAACCGGGTATCTCCCACATAGAGCAGACCCCCATATAATTAATTATCTCTCACACAGAGCAGACGGTGACCCCCATATAATTAACTCCCACACAGAACAGACGTGACCCCCATATAATTTATTATCTCCCTCACACAGAGCAGACGGTGACACCCATACAGGGCCGGATTTATAATTAGACAGAGTAGGCATGTGCCTACAGGTGCCTGCCACAAGGGGGCGCCTTGCTCTATGTAAAAAAAAATATATATATATATATTTTTTTACAATTTGCAATAATGTATACCCCTGTATCTCTGGAGCCCTAAGGGTTAGCAGGACATATGAGGTATCATTGGAAAGGTTAGCTTATAGCCTTTCCAGTGATACCAAATATATATAGATGTTAGATTTTTTTAAAAATAAAATATCTATTAAAATAATATTTTCCTTTTTTTTTCTAACACGGCACTATTATTCAGTTTACAATTATAAAGTGAACAGTGATGCTGCACTAACTCACCTCATTTACCATACTACCAGCAATTGTGTATCTGGTGAAGCAATGCATTGTTTCATTCACAACCTAGACGGTGGCGCTGCAGTGAGGACAGACAGGGGAACTTTGGAACCTGCATCCCAGAATTGTACGCCACACAAGGTTAAGTGAGTGTCATTGGAAATGTCAGAGTCTAGTCTTTACAATGATACCAAACATGACCATGTTATGTGTAAAAATAAAAAAATATATTGAAAAAAATGGAAAATATTTTTTTTCTGTTCTACAGCAGAGGCAATATATGCTTTTACATATAAAACAAACAATGCTGCTGCATTCACTGCCCTCCTTTAAGCATTTTACCCCACTGATTCCCTGACTCCCTGCCCCCTCTTCTACTATGTCTTCCTTTTCTCCAGTCTTGGAGGAGGAGGTCTCAGAACTTCACATGTCCTCCTGCCCGACCACCTGTCCACTTGATCCCATTCCCTCACACCTTATTCGGCCTGTCCTACCAGTTACTGTCCCTGCTTTGACTCATATTTTTAACCTCTCCACTGGAATCTTCCCTCTGTATTCAAACGTGCTTTGATCACCCCATTCTAAAAAAGCCATATCTTGATCCTACCTCCCTCTTGAACTACTGTCCCATCTCTCTGCTCTGCTTTGCCTCCAAAATCCTAGAACATCTGGTCTATAAACAGCTCACCAGTTTTCTTGCTGCTAACTCTCTACTTGATCTGCACCAGTCTAGCTTTTGGTCCCAACAATCTACTGAGACTGCTCTGACCAAGGTGACTAATGATTTAGTTGCCGCTGAAACCAAAAGTCACTTCTCCATCCTTATTCTTCTTGACCTTTCTGCTGCATTCAACACTGTTGATCACCCTCTCCTGCTCCTAACGCTGCGTCAACTTGGCCTCAGTGACACCGCTCTCTCCTGGTCCTCTTTCCATCTCTCTTTTTGTTCCTTCAGTGTCTCCTATGCTGGTGTCTCTTCACCACCAGTTCCTCTTTCATTTGGGGTAACTCAAGGCTCTGGTTTGGGTCCCCTACTCTTCTCGCTCTCTACCGCCTCTTTGGACATCCTCATCTCTTCCTATGGATTCCAATATCACCTATATGCTGATGATACCCACACCTACCTTTCCTCTCTAGACCTCTCTCCTCCGGTGTTGGACCGTGTTACAGCCGGCCTATTGGCGGTCTCCGACTGGATGACTTCCCCTTTCCTAAATCTCAACCTCTCGAAAACTGAACTTCTCATCTTCCTTCCCTCTAAAACCTCCATTCCTGTGCCCATTTCTCTTCAGGTGAATGGTGCCACTATTACTTCTACCTCTCAGGCTCGTTGCCTCAGGGTCCTCTTCGACTCTGATGTATCCTTTACTGCTCACATTCAGTCAGTCACCAAATCTTGCTACTTCCATCTAAAAAACATTGCACATATTCGTCCCTTTCTTAATCCAGACTCTACTAAAATGCTCATCCAAGCTCTTATTATCTCCCGCCTCGACTACTCTAACCTCCTCTTTGGCCTTATAAGATCCCAGATTCTGCCTCTGCAGTCTGTAATGAACTCCTGTTCCAGACTCCTACACCTCATCTCCTGCACCTCTCACACCTCACCCATCTGTCAATCTCTACACTGGCTCCTGTTTCCTTTAGAATCCAATTCATTATATTGGTGCTCATGTACAAAACTCTTCATAACCGCACCCCTACCTACATCTCCCTTATTAGCAGGTACATCCCATCCCGACCACTTCGCTCTGCCAATGATCTGATGCTATCAGTTCCTCGTACCCACACCCCGAACTTTTGCCTTCAGGACTTCTTTCGAGCTGCCCCCTTTCTATGGAACTCCCTCCCCCGCAACATCAGACTCTCCCCGTTTCACCAATCCTTCAAGAAGTCTCTGAAAATGCATTACTTTAGAGAAGCCTATCAGCTCACTCCATGATCCCCATTGCACATTTCTTCCTACATCTTCCCATTCAGCCCTCATGCAACCCGCTACTTCAAATACCCTATTCGCCCTCACCTAATGTGTCACCCCTCTCCTCTCAGATTGTAACAAGCTCTGAAGCAGGGTCCCCTCTCTTCTTAGATTGTAAGCTCTGGAGCAGGGTCCCCTCTCCTCTTAGATTGTAAGCTCTCGAGCAGGGTCCTCCCTCCTTCTGTTTAGTGTGTGTAACATATGTATCTTTGTTCTGTTTCTCCCATTGTACAGCGCTAAGGAATTTGTTGACGCTTTATAAATGCTTGTAACTGTAACTAATTCAACTAAGGCAACAGATTGTGCCTCTTTTCATTTGAGCACGGAGAAAAAAAGTTTTTCAGTTTTTTAAAATAAATTTTTCTTTTAGTTTTCTTAGCCTCAAAACGCAAATTTAAATAGTAATTTTGGCATGTTTCCTTTTTTTTGGGGGGCCTACAGGCCTGTGCCTACAGGCTCCTGAGATGCAAATTTAGCCCTGCCCCCATATAATTTATTATGTCCCTCACAAAGGGCAGGCCCCAATATAATTATCTCCCCACAGAGAGCAGCCCCCCTGAATTTTAATTCAGAAGTATGAATTTGGTGATAAATGATATTGCAAAATCTCTACTGAACTTAAAGGAATCAAAAGGTTGAACAGAACTGGCAGGCAGTTTGAAGTCGAACCTGCAGGCTGCATCTCATAAAGGTTTATACAGGAGATACAGATAATGAACCAATTCTGCTGTTTCAATAGTACCTATTGCTTAGAATTAAAAAAATTAATTTTATTAAACACCGTTTAAAATAAACTTCTTACATTAAAGAAATGTTGTCCAATATTGACATAAATTAGTTAGATTTCAAACACAGTAATGCGTCAGTCTTAATTATAACAATAAATGTATCTTTGAAACTTGAGTAAACGGTACGTCCACCAGTTTACACAGATTGCACACATCAATTGATGAATATGGGTGGCAGAGATTATAGCACCTTTTTGAAAACACATTAGCACCACACTTTATAGTTCTGTCAAACCTTAAGTGTATAGGTAAACCAACACTTGACCTATATTGGGGATGATAGCTGGCGTGACTTATACTCAAATTTGAATAGCCCACGAGTAGGCTAAAATCAGTAATTGAAAATTAGCGTGCTTAGTAAAATAGCTAAACCTCTGGATTACCAAAATCCTTATTCATTGAGCACTGTTATTCGTCACTGCAAAACTCGTTGGTATAACGACCTATATTGGTATGACGGTAAAAGGCATGAACATTAGATGCTTAATAAATCTGCCATGTATTACCACAATTGTGGTTAGTGGGAAATCGCTCGGCCACCCAGTGCAACAACATGTGCTGACACAACCGAAAGATAGCTCATTAGATCTTAGGTATCACCATCCATGAACTAGAACGTGGGAGAATATTGGATGCGTATTCAGGCACGATCCATATCGTTTGAGAAAAAGAAAGTCACATTGACAAAACCAACATGGATTATTTCAGCCTCACAGGCTCGATAAATTACATAGTTACTTAGTTATATAGGCTGAAAAAAGACATGCGTCCATCGGGTTCAGCCTCTCCCACATAACCTACGGCTGTTGATCCAAAAGATGGCAAAAAAAATTTTTGTCGGCATTAAGAAAAAGAACGTCACATTGACGAAACTACCATGGATTATTTCATTATTCATTATTTGACGAAACCACCATGGATGAATATGGGTGGCAGAGATTATAGCACATTTTCGTAAATTTGCCATTCATAAATTTGCCATTCGTAAGTTTGCCATTGCAGCAGAGATGGAAGCAAGAGAAAACAGTAAGAAAAATAATGAATTAAAGTAAAGAAAAAGAGAAAAAAAAGGGGGAAGAGGGAAAAGGATAGGAAAAAAGGGGAGGGTCCTAAGGGGAAACTTAAGAGTCCTTCAGCACAGAGAGCGGCAAACATCGAAGGTCAAGGAGGAAGGTCAAGGAGGAAGGTCAAGGAGCCCCGGGCACAGAGGCAGTGAATAAACGCACCTACTCCAAGGTATCCATATCAATCGGAGCGGTCCATTTGTACATTTTTGGAGGTGTCTGTCTATCATATTTTTTAAAGCTGTAATTAATTTATAGGGCTAGAGAGAAGAAGCAAGTTGAAAGGTAAACGCTCTGGCTGGGAGCTCAGGTATGCACCTTGCAGTTTTGAAGAATGCTGATGATTATTACCATATAATTTGCTATGCTAAACTTGTAATCTAATTTACAATAAGCAGAAACGAGAACTCCCAGTCTCCCACTCTTTAAGATTATTTTTCTCATTTGTTCTGCTTTGCATGGATAAAAAAAAAGTGCCACCCTGGACCACCCCCCACCCCCGATGGCCATCTTCTCATCTTACTGCAACAGAAGCACAATATAAACGTGACACTCAGGGGTATATACTCACTACCATCCGATCCCAACTTCTCCCTCTAACCTCTGAATACGTCCAGACTCCAGGTCCTCTTCGCACTGCAGCTTCCTTCTAACGCGCCTGTCATCGACTCCTCAGCGTCTCCTCTGTGAAGCATGGAGGGGCGGTGCCTAGCAGCGTGCCGTTCCCAGCCACGTGCTGAGTGTCGAGGAGGCGCGCTGCGATTCGAAAAAATTTCAAATTGATCTGCAAATTCGAATCGAATACGACCAGCAATTAATTTTGAATCGGATTTCGAAGCTTTGCAGGTCGCTACCGTAACATCATACCGGGAAGCCCCAGGCCGACCCATGTGGATCTAGCACCAGGTCTGCCAATCCAGGAACTGGTAGGGAGCCCTGTGCTGAGAAAGGGGTTGAGGTAGGGGCTTCTGGGATGGATACAGTTGTTTAGTAAAAGACTGATTTTAATGACTATAAGGCACAGGTTTTAATGGTGCCATGTGCACCAATTGTTTTAAGTGTGGTGAGTCTTGTGCAAAGGATCATTGTATGTTAATTTTTCCTAGGCAGATGAGGACCTGATGGGGAACTGTGCTTGTTTTTTGTTTCCAATGTATGTTAATTAACTTGTCCTGTATAAATATGCATGAGTCACATGTGTATACATAAAGGACAAACATATTTAAAACCCGTTCTTGTTTTATTTAAACACTAATTCAGTCTAGTGCTTGGGATAATCTGCTATAATCAACTCCTTTCTTAGTCCTAACCCCTTTACACCGTACACACCCTTACAAGTATATGCTGCCACCACAAAAGTGATAGGGCACTCTCGAAATCCCCATTAGCTGTATACCACCCCAATCCAGGAGCCCAACCATATATTATGATTCTTTATTTATAAAGTGCCAGCATATTCCACAGCGCTGTACAATAGGCACAGTATAGACAGGGTTACAATACAATACATTGAACAACATTTGACAAACAGTACAGGAGGAGATGAGGGCCCTATTCCCATAGGAACTCACAATCTAGGAGGGTTGGGGTTGGAAACAGGAGGAGAGGACTGTAAGGTGAGAGTGATTGATGGTTGCGTCAGCTAATATATATGTACACATACAAAATATACGAAAACGTGCAAATACAGTTCTTGAAATAAAATGGGATTTACATAGAAAATCTAATTTAGTAGATACTTCCATGGGTATTTCCAGATTTCAAATGTCCCAGAAGATTCTTTGGATGTTACCCTCTCCAAGTCTTTTGTCGAAATACACTGCGTTTTGGGTGAGTATACTATACAAAAAAGCTTGCCCCTCACGCTCTTTCCCAACCATTTGGTTCCCGGATCAAGTTTCCCTTCAGCTCCAGAGAGCAGATCAGATAAGAGGGATATAAAAAAAACAGTGGCCTTGCTTTGCAAACTCTGTTGCAAGAGAAAAAACCTCCCACCAATTCTGCGTTTAAAATCTTGCATACTGCTTGCAGAAAATGATGCCCGTTTATGACAGAGACTGGGTACAGGGAGCTCTGTGACAGATTAATAATAATTAATCCAAAGCAACGAACTGCAATAGCACAGTTACCTTGTACCCCCTTTATATAGCCCCTAAAGCAGTTTCCCCATAAATGCTGCACCTGTCGGGTATTTTAGAATAGAAAAATTAAAATGGATGCCTGTAGCCATCTTATTTAATGTAAAGTCTTTCTTTTTCAATTTTCCCTAGTTTTAGGAATGGACAGAGATTTTTTTTTAAATAGTTCATGGCTAGGTGAAACTTTAAGAGTTATATTTTGTTTCTATAAATGCCAGACATGATTAGAGATGATAAAATGCCTTTATGTGATATAATGCGGAGCTAATGCCAGACATGTCATATTTAAATTTATTGGTGTAAAGTTCAAAGTCTTTGAAAGAAAAGATATTTTCTTTTTGGGTATAGGAACAAATTCGAAATTTCTTTTTGCAAATGTATGATTATATTCACGAAATATATTCTTATAATCAATGTATATTTTATTATATTTACAGTAGAAAATAGATGCTCCAATAAATATTTGTAGAGTAAAACTGGTAAATAGTATAATTACTGAAGAATAGATTCTGCTGATTTTAACTAGAAAGGAATTTACTTAATATCTCCACTCCTCTCAAAGTTTTTATTAATTTAATTTTTGACAGGAGAGACCCAAGTCTAGGACTGAATAGAGGATCTTTGTTAAGACAGATTGATCTTTTGACCTGAGATAAGATATATTAAAATTAAAATGTGGAATTAATTGGAAGTGCAACACTGCCCTCTTGAGGCATAGTAAATATTATATTAATATAAAGAATGTAATATTTAAATGGAAAAAAAAGGTAGATTGTCAGTGACGTCAAATTGACTATAATTGGAGCTGTACTGTACGTTGCAAAGGCATTCAGACTTCCAGGACACGGCAATGCACAGCAGACCATCTCAGGACACCATGCACTTCAGATCATACCAAGACACGATCATGCATGGATTCAGATTGCAGATCATTCCAACACCATATTTCATATCACTTAATCAGGTTCATATTGAGAATTTTAATCCTAATTGCTAATATTGATAATATTAATCATATTGATAATTTTTATATACATTCCAAAAAACGATATATTATATAAAGAATATTCAAAGGCTGTAACTCATTGAATCCAGATTGGAGGTAATGTATGAGAAAGCAAATTTAAGGTTAATGTAGTTATATATATCTGGAGTATTTCTTGCAACAGATAGACTGAGATATCTCAGATTACTGTTAGATCCAGAATCTCTAAAATATTTATATTCTGCAGATAGAGATATGAAGAAGAATCAGATATAAGGATTTATCCTAAAGTAATAGTTGCAATGAAATACAAAAATATATATATATATATATATATATTTGGAAATTACTGTGATTGAAATTAATAAGCTGATAAAGTAAATTATATTAATCATATATGCAGTTACTAACAGGAGATACATATATTGAGAAGCTAGTGTCTATGTGCTGATGGATGGATATGTGGTTTATAAATCTTTGTTTATGATAGGAGATTTGAAACTTTTTTGTATACGTAATAAATATATATATTTTTATCTGATTATTGATTAGTGTATTCTTCAAAGCAAAACACAGACAATAAAAAAGAATTTAGGAGAATTTATAGGAAATATAAACGATTGATATTTGTGTCTCGTACAGGGTCGGATCCAGAGCCTAGTCTCGGGAGGGGCAATGACAGAAAATAAGGTGTTGCTTACACAACTGAATGACTGCACTTATGTGATTATTATATTGTTTTTTTCGCATGTGGTATGTTTGTGACTATTAATAAAGAAATATACATTACATTTAAAGAAATATACATTACATTGCATTTTTATTTTGGACTGTGCATCCACAGTTATATTATTTCTTTGAGAACTACATTTCCCATGTAGCTCAGTCTTCCTAATGGGTGACTGAGCCACATGGGATGGGAAATGTAGTTCCCAAAACATCAGGGAGGGAGCCAACCATGAGATCTATACAAAACAAGTTCATGCTGGGTTCATTCAGTGACCCCCCGACCCCCAGGTACCATAACCGTGACACAGGGCCAGGGCCCAGGAGGTACCTTGAGACAGATGGGAACTTGGGGGCAAAGCTGGGCCGCCAGGGGGGCCTTGGGCTCGATGATGGACTGGTCTGGACACTCAGAGATGACAGTGGGTCACTCGGCTCGGTCCGATCACAGATGAGGACCGTGGGCGATGATCAGGCGGCTGGTGGCACTAGGCACTGCAGGGAATGATGATGAGGGGAGGGCAGGCACAATCACTCACTGTCAGTCTGACGCTGCAGACTGTGTCAGTGTCTCTCGAGTACGACTATGCCGCTGTGCGAGTGGCGTGCGCACGCAGCAGGCCAGCGGAACTTAGCCACAGCACAGCACACTCACTGACTGACTGGCAGGCTGCTGCACTGTGTGCAGCTGTGCAGCAGAGACAGTGTGGCACCCCCTGCTAGCTTTCCCGCCCATGTGACACTCACCAGTCCAGCGCCCGCCCCGGATTGACACGTGAGTTAGTGACGTCACGTGAGGGCATGGCTGGCTCGCTCACTTCCTGCTCCCTCCCTGCTCGCGCGCATTGAGTGCGGCGGCAAGCCGGGCCCAGCGTGAGCGGCGGCGGAGAATCAGGAGACGGAGTAGTTACATTTTTTTTTTACCGTGACCAAGAGAGAGATGATAATGATCCTCGTCAGGCAGGCAGCGAGCGCCGCGGGTCGCGGCGCGCGGCGCGCGCTGCTTTAGTTTGGCCGGCCGAATGCAGTCTGCTGCTGGCGGCAGAGCCGAGAGGCAGTAATAATTTTCTCAGAATCTCGGGGGGGGGGGCAATTGCCCCGTTGCCCCCCCCCTGGATCCACCCCTGGTCTCGTCTAAGTTTCTTATTGAATAATAAATCTCGACGTATTGTAGGCACGTGCAGAGATAATAATCCCTACACACCCAAGGTACACCAAAGCCCGTATGACTGATTACTTTATTCACTGCTTCAGACGGGGCCACTAGAGGGCTGGTCCAAGGTAGAGATGTGCAATTTGTTTCGTTCAGAATTCAAATTCAGAGGAAAATCACCATTTTCGTATTTCGGTTGCATTTCCGAAAATGAAATACAAGCGATCTGAAATTTTTAATTGCTGTAACTACACAAACGAAATTGATTTGGAATGTATCTGAAGCAAAAAAAAAAAAAACTGAAAGAAAATTATTCAAAATGCTGAAAAAATGGAACAAAACTATTAAAAACGAATTCAATTCGGAACGAATTGACCTGAAATGAAAAAAAAGGTAACCAAATTATCTGAAACTAAAAAAACAGAACGAAATGATCTAAAATTGATCCAAAAGTAATTTTAATGCAGTATATGAATCCGCACACTGAGGGGAAGCGCCTCTCTGCAGTATAATTCATACAGCGGGTGTAACATTGCAAAGTGGAAAATAGTTACTAGATCTCCTGAAGCTATTTTTCCAGGAGTATATTCAAACTATGTTGCAGCATATTGGTTAGTTGATGGGAGGTTGTATAAAATGCACAAGTACAGGAAAACCTAAAAAAAAACAGTTTGTGCTTTTTAGCCTAATAAGTGATTAAGATTAGACATCTGCACGGCACAAAATTTCATTTTAGATGAATGGATTTGTCCTAAAACGCAATTTATTCAGTTGCTAAAGAAATTAGTTTTCAGTTCTTTAGTATAGAAAACCAGCGGATACAATTAATATTGTAGTGGTGGCTCCTCAGAGGGCTGAGATCGGCTGCTTGTTACAGTATCTCTCACTCTCAGCACAATGTGTCAGGCAAAGCTGTAACAGTAATTGACTGCTGCTCATCACAACGCTCAGAGTTTCAGTAAAACTAATAAATAATATTTTTATATACAGGTGAAACTCGAAAAATTAGAATATCGTGCAAAAGTTCATTTATTTTAGTAATACAACTTAAAGGGTGAAACTAATATTTGAGATAGACTCATTACATGCAAAGCAAGATAGTTCAAGCCGTGATATGTCATAATTGTGATGATTATGGCTTACAGCTCATGAAAACCCCAAGTCCACAATCTCAGAAAATTAGAATATTACATGCAATCAATAAAACAAGGATTGCACATAGAACAATATCAGACCTCTCAAAAGTATAAGCATGCATATGTACTTAGTACTTGGTTTGGGCCCCTTTTGCAGCAATTACTGCCTCAATGCGACGTGGCATGGAAGCTATCAGCCTGTGGCACTGCTGAGGTGTTATGGAAGACCAGGATGCCTCAATAGCGGCCTTCAGCTCTTCTGCATTGTTCGGTCTCATGTCTCTCATCTTTCTCTTGGCAATGCCCATAGATTCTCTATGGGGTTCAGGTCAGGTGAGTTTGCTGGCCAATCAAGCACAGTAATCCCACGGTCATTGAACCAGTTTTTGGTGCTTTTGGCAGTGTGGGCAGGTGCCAAGTCCTGCTGGAAAATGAAGTCAGCATCCCCATAAAGCTCATCTGTGGAAGGAAGCATGAAGTGCTCCAAAATCTCCTGGTAGACAGCTTCGTTGACCCTGGACCTAATGAAGCACAGTGGACCAACACCAGCAGATGACATGGCTCCCCAAATCAACACAGACTGGAAACTTCACACTGGACTTCAAGCATCTTGCAGTGTGTGTGCCTCTCCATTTTTCCTCCATACTCTGGGTCCTTGGTTTCCAAATGAGATGCAAAAGTTGCTCTCATCAGAAAAGAGGACTTTGGACCACTGAGCAACAGCCCAGGTAAGACGCTTCTGACTAGGGATGAGCTGTTCGGTTCGATCAGTTCGGAGTTCGATTCGAACTTTGGTCGTTCGAAAGTTCGCGAACTTTGAACTTTTTGGGTGTATTCTGTTAAAAAAAAAGGACATTTTGAAAAAATTATAAAAAAGCTTAAAAAATACTAAAAAATCTAGAAATAAAGAGACTCTTTACTGCAGAATATTATAAGCAACGGTTTATTAAATATTGAATTAAAAACTAATGTGTACGTGCAAAGATTCTCACCTCTAAATGACCTGTGTTTTTCAAACGGCATAACAACAGGTGTTTTTAGTCTGGTCTAATGAATTTGATACATTGTATGTAGAATGAAGGTGTGGTGTCTTCTACTGAGTGAGAAGTGTTCATTTTCCCTCCTAAAACTTATAAAAATATGCTGCATTTAACTGCTGTGTGCTCAGCTCATTTTTACCGCTTTCGCTCATCATGTTTAAACGCGATTTGAAGCCATATAAGCATATCACAGAATCCACTGCCATGAAACTCTCTGTAATGTGCGGTGCATATAAGCGTATCACAGAATCCACTGCCATGAAACTCCCAGTAATGTGTGGTGCACATAAGCGTATCACAGAATCCACTGCCATGAAACTCTTTACACTCCACAATGTTAAGTTAGGTGTCATTGGAGAGGTCAGAGCCCGGCCTTTCTAATGAGACCAAACACGATCATGTAGAAAAAATACAAAATTTCCTCATTGCCCGCTTTTAACATCTAAAGCAATGTTATTTCTCACCTCGGGATTAAACATTCACAGGGTTATTCAGAGAGCGGTGAAAAGCAGGAGAATAATTGGAGAAGTGAAAATTCTAGGTCAAAATAGCCAAACCATAAAAATTCTCCCATTTATCTCATTTTCCAAATCAGCTATTTTGACCTAGAATTTTCCATTCTACAGTCATTCTCCTGCTTTTCACCGCTCTCTGAAAAACCCTGACAGGGTTATTCAGAGAAAGGTGAAACTCAGGACAATGACTGGAGAAGAGAAAATTCTAGGTCAAAATAGCCAAACCAGAAAAATTCTCCCATTTATCTCACTTTCCAAATCGGCTATTTGGTCTAGATTGTTCTCTTCTCCTGGCTTTCACCTCTCTCTCAGGGTTGTTCAGAGAAAGGTGAAAACCAAGAGAATGGCAGGAAAAGAGAACAATCTGGACCAAATAGCCGATTTGGAAAGTGAGATAAATGGGAGATTTTTTCTTGTTTGGCTATTTTGACCTAGAATTTTCACTTCTCCAGTCATTCTCCTGAGTTTCACCTCTCTCTGAATAACCCTGATAGTCATAAAACACAATCGGCCACAATACTCAGCCACTAATTGGGTTAGTCGAGATTCATGGGAAATGTAGTTCAAAAACAATTGGATGGCCAAGTTTGCTGCACCTTTGAATTATACAGTAAACATACAGGGTTATCCAAAGAGATCCGAATGGCTGGAGAAAGGTAACCGAACGCTGAAAATCAGCGTTCGGTTACCTTTCCTGGCCATTCGGCTATCCAGAGAGCAGGCAATTCACCAAATCCTGGCAAATTGCCTACACATACGGTGCCTGTTCGGGGCCTGTTCGAGGGCAGTGAATCCTCATAAAAAAAGCAATGCTTCGGCTATTTAGAGAACACAAACCAGCAGTGAAAGGTTCCCGAAATGCCCTGCTGTTCGGTGGTTTAATTCGGCAAGTTTATTCAGGCGAATTCCATAGGCTTCAATGTTAAAAATAGTCCCGTTTTAATTCAATATCTAATAAACCGTTCATTATAAAATTCTGCAGTAAAAAGGTTGTGTAGGGAGAGGTATTAGCAGTAGGAAAAGGGAAGTGCTCATGCCACTGTACAGAGCACTGGTGAGACCTCGCTTGGAGTACTGTGTGCAGTACTGGAGACCGTATCTCCAGAAGGATATAGACATCTTAGAGAGAGTTCAGAGAAGGGCTACTAAAATGGTGTACGGCTTGAAGGAGAAAAGTTACCAGGAAAGGCTTAATGATCTTAACATTTTTTAGACTTTAAAAAAACAGATTTTTCTAAAATGAGATTTTGTGTGAAGGAGTCATTATCAGACTGGAGGAATTTAAAGGGAGTCCAAGAGAAATGGGATTATTTAAAGGAAGCATTATTGAAGGCCACAGGAAATTGCATTCGGCTTGTTAGCAAAAACAAAAAAGGGAAGAAACCACTGTGGTACTCTGCAGAAGTGGCCAAAATAGTGAAGAACAAGAAGATAGCATTCAATAATTATAAAAAAACTCAGCGTGAAGAAGATAGGGCAGAAAGAGGCAAAGCAATTTATAAGAGCTTCCAAAGCACACGCAGAAGAGAAAATAGCTAGGTCAGTAAAAAAGGGGGACAAAACATTTTTTAGATACATAAACGAGAAAAGAAAAGTAAAACAAGGATTAGTTAGATTAAAAACAAAGGAAGGAAGGTATGTAGAAGAGGATAAAAGTCTCGCTGACTGCCTCAATAAATATTTTTGTTCAGTCTTTGCAGAAGAAAAGGAAGGAAAGGGACCTCAGTTAGGAGAGAACACTAAAGAGACATTTACATATGAGTTTACAGAGGAGGAGGTTCTAAAGCAGCTGTCTAAAGTAAAGACAAATAAGTCAATGGGGCCTGATGGGATCCACCCTAAATTATTAAAAGAGCTCAGTGATGTAATAGCAAAACCGTTAACAGATTTATTTAACCAATCCTTGTTAACAGGAGTCGTCCCAGAAGACTGGAAATTAGCAAATGTTGTGCCTATTTACAAGAAGGGTAGTAGGGAGGAATCGAGGAACTATAGGCCAGTTAGTCTTACGTCAGTAGTAGGGAAATTAATGGAAACCATGTTAAAGGAAAGGATTGTTGAACATCTAAAAACACATAGATTACAGGATCAGAAACAACATGGGTTTACCTCAGGGAGATCATGCCAAACTAATCTTATTGATTTTTTTTGATTGGGTAACAAAAATAATAGACACAGGTGGTGCAGTAGACATTGCTTATTTAGATTTCAGTAAGGCTTTTGATACTGTTCCGCATAGAAGGCTTATCAATAAATTGCAATCTTTGAGCTTGGATTCCAATATTGTTGAATGGATTAGGCAGTGGCTGAGTGACAGACAACAGAGGGTTGTGGTAAATGGAGTTTATTCGGCGCAAGGTCTTGTTACCAGTGGGGTACCTCAGGGGTCAGTACTTGAACCCATTCTCTTTAATATTTTTATTAGTGATATTGCAGAAGGTATTAATGGAAAAGTATGTCTTTTTGCTGATGACACAAAGATTTGCAACAGGGTTGACGTTCCTGGAGGGATCAGCCAAATGACAAATGATTTAGGTAAACTAAAAAAATGGTCAGAGTTGTGGCAATTGAGTTTTAATGTGGATAAGTGTAAGATAATGCACCTGGGACGTAAAAACCCAAGGGCTGAATATAGAATATTTGATACAGTCCTAACCTCAACATCTGAGGAAAGGGATTTAGGGGTTATTATTTCAGAGGATCTAAGGGTAAGTAGTCAATGTAATAGAGCAGCAGGAAATGCTAGCAGAATGCTTGGTTGTGTAGGGAGAGGTATTAGCAGTAGGAAAAGGGAAGTGCTCATGCCACTGTACAGAGCACTGGTGAGACCTCACTTGGAGTACTGTGTGCAGTACTGGAGACCGTATCTCCAGAAGGATATAGACATCTTGGAGAGAGTTCAGAGAAGGGCTACTAAAATGGTGTACGGCTTGAAGGAGAAAAGTTACCAAGAAAGGCTTAATGATCTTAACATGTACAGCTTGGAAAAAAGACGAGACAGAGGAGATATGATAGAAACATTTAAATACGTAAAGGGAATCCACGAGGTAGAGGAAGGGAGTATATTTAAAAGGAAACAAAATAGCAAAACAAGAGGACATAGTCTTAGATTAGAGGGGCAAAGGTTTAAAAGTAACATCAGGAAGCATTATTTTACTGAGCGGGTGGTGGATACATGGAACAGTCTTCCAGTAGAAGTGGTAGAGGCCAAAACAGTAATTGAATTTAAGCAAGCATGGGATAGGCATAAGGCTATCCTAAACAAAAGATAAATCCAGGTAAAGTATCCATGTAATTGGGCAGACTAGATGGGCCGAAAGGTTCTTATCTGCCGACATTTTTCTATGTTTCTATGTTTCTATGTACAGCTTGGAAAAAAGACGAGACAGAGGAGATATGATAGAAACATTTAAATACGTAAAGGGAATCCACAAGGTAGAGGAAGGGAGTATATTTAAAAGGAAACAAAATAGCAAAACAAGAGGACATAGTCTTAGATTAGAGGGGCAAAGGTTTAAAAGTAACATCAGGAAGCATTATTTTACTGAGAGGGTGGTGGATACATGGAACAGTCTTCCAGTAGAAGTGGTAGAGGCCAAAACAGTAATTGAATTTAAGCAAGCATGGGATAGGCATAAGGCTATCCTAAACAAAAGATAAATCCAGGTTAAGTATCCATGTAATTGGGCAGACTAGATGGGCCGAAAGGTTCTTATCTGCCGACATTTTTCTATGTTTCTATGTTTCTATGTTTCTATGTCTCTGTATTTATAGATTTTTTTAGGATATTTTAAGCATTTTCCTGGATTTTTTTTAAACTTATTTTTTCTGTAACAGCCCTCTTTATTATCATTCCCTGGACCTCATATATAAATTTCAGACATTTTCGCTCAGTAGTTTCTTTGCAATCAGCGTTTCACTTTTCAAACATTTATTCACTCCATTCATCTGCGGTGTCGGCTTTTTCCGGCGGCTTCGCTGCGTGTGATCGTCTCCTGCTCGGCTTTTTCCGGCGGGTTAATCTAGATGTTTTTGCGGGTTTTCGGCGTGCATTCGCCGGGTTTTGCGGTTAGTTTTCGGCGGGTTTGCGGCGACCTTTCCCTGCAATTCGGGGACCCTGTGGTGCTTGCTGAATACACCGCAGGGTCGCCGAACTGGGTATCGTCAAAACAAACCGAATTGAAGAGAACGAAAAAGTCACCGAACGTGACTGAATTACCCTGATTGTAATGACATATTTAGGCTGAATGTGTGAGAGTGTGCGCGTGTGTATGTATGCATAAGGGTGCGTGTATATATATATTTATATATATATATAAAATGTAATTTTTTTTCATGTGCACACCCTAATGCAATAGGCTGCGCACGCCTATGATGATGGCGCATCTGTGACTGTCTGTGAGCATGATGTGAGCTGGCCTGGACAATATATATACGCATGATGTGAGCTGGCCTGGGCAATATATATGCATGATGTGAGCTGGCCTGGGCAATATATATATACGCATTATGGTGCATCTGTGACTGTCTGTGAGCATGAGGTGAGCTGACCTGGGCAATATATATATACGCATGATGAAAATTTGCAAAGGATAAGGCACGCAAAGTGAACTTTTGATGTGTCTGAAATTGAAACTTACGTGACAACTCTTATTTTTTTTTCGTTAATTTATGTTTGTTCAATACAGTTAATTTTAATTTGTTTAATAGAGTTAATTTAAAATGGTTTAATACAGTTTATATTTATTTTACCTTTACTATTGGTGCTTTTCAAACTTTATTCTTAAATAAAAAGAAATTTAGCAGTTTCATGTTGTGTTGTTTTTTGTTTTTTTGGGGGGGTGCAAGTAGCTGGTCTTGCCTAGGGCGCAAAATAGTCTAGCACCGGCCCTGACCGCATGGTCCAACCCTGCACTCTTCCACAATACCACAGAGGGGTTACTGTATGATGGCACTTGCTGGCCTGGCACCAAAGGCACAATATTTGGGTGCACTGCCACTGACGCCTGTACCAGATTCATATCCTCAGAGGGGTTACGGTGTGATGGCACTGTTGCTGACGCTAAAGGCCCAATTTTAAAGCACCTATTGTTACTTTCATCCAAAGCCTGCATAAGTTTCACCATAATTTAGCCAAAAAAATCTGTTAACTTTTTCTGCGTGTCCGAAAATGTCTCCTCTTTTCATACAGATTGCCGCCCCAAGCAGTTGTTTATGGATAGATTAAAGGAAAAGCATTTACCGTAATTTGAAATGTCATTTTTTGGTTTTTACATATTTCTATACATCCTAGAAATCCGCCACTTCACGGGCAGGTTATGGGGACCGGCGTGTCCGCGTACGCGGTCTAGGGGAAATATCTAATATACAAAGGGATATTTGATAATACAGAAATGTACCATACAATATTGATGACTGTATAAGCTGATTGAAAGTTCATGAGAAAAGTTCCCAATAGCTCTCAGAGGTAGACTGATGCAGTGAGAAACGCATGACATGCCACAAGAAAAAATTAACCCTGGAATGTCTCTCTTTGTAGCTATTAACTCTTCAAGTGCAGATTCCTACAAGTCATTATAGGGTATGACCTGTAAAACATCCAGGACCCTAAAGGAATACCAAGACCTGAGAGAAGTCAGTTATTGAAGGTTATCGGCATCCAAATATTGGAGAACCTACGGACGATCCAGGATCCTGAAAGGATATCAAGGCCGTAAGACGAGTCTACCTCTGAGAGCTATTGGGAACTTTTCTCATGAACTTTCAATCAGCTTATACAGTCATCAATATTGTATGGTACATTTCTGTATTATCAAATATCCCTTTGTATATTAGATATTTCCCCTAGACCGCGTACGCGGACACGCCGATCACCGATTTTTCTTTTTTCTGTTGATTTGGTGCGGATTGGGACCGCATTTTTGGTGCTTTGGGCAACGGGGTTATATTTTCCATTTTTGCTCTAGTGTCCGTTCCCCACAATTTTTTTGTTATAGGTTATGGGGACCTCCTAGGCACGATATTTGAAGGGATTTTTCGGTTTTATTTTTAACCCTTATTTCATGGAAAACTCACTGTCCCTTTAAAAACGTTTTTTTTTTTACTTTTTGTCCTTGTTTCCTGTCCCCCAGGGCACTACCCGGACCCCCATACACCTTTTATGGCAAATATATAGCATATATTAGACATGTGCATTCGTTTTAGTACTAAAACGATTTAGTCCGAATTTTGGGATAATTTAGTTTTAGTATGACTCAAGAGAAACGAAACTGCTCAGTACAAAAAACGAAAGAAACTAAAATAAAATGCACTACATTTTAGTTTCAGTCCTTTTTGTGATATTACATTGATGAGTGAAGGAGACCAGCAATGAAGATCGCAACATCCGAAGTTCTGCACCCTCCACATGCCAATGCAGTAGGATGTTCTATACAGAGAGTGGCATTAATTAATGCAGGAGTATGTTCTATACATTATACAGAGAGGGGTATTAATGCAGGAGGATGTTATATACATTATACAGAGAAAGGTATAAATTGAGGAGAATGTTCTATACAGAGAGGGACATTAATGCAGGAGGATGTTATCTACATTATACAAAGAGGGGTATTAATTAATGCAGAAGGATGTTCTAAACATTATACAGAGAGGAGCCTTTTTTTTAGCCCTTTAAATACAGTGGCTGTGAGCGCTGAGATCGGCTGCTTGTTACATTATATCTCAGTACAATGTATCAGGCTCAGTTGTTACAGTAACTGACTGTAACAGCGCTCAGAGTTTCAGTAAAACAAGGAAATAATATTGTTCTACCCTCTTACATATAAAAATATTATTTACTAGTTTTACAGAAACTCTGAGCGCTGTGATGAGCAGCAGTCAGTTACTGTAACAGCTTTGCCTGACACGGGGCAGTATTACAATGTGGTGCTAACTTAACCTGTTGTAAACTGAAAACCTCCATAGGCTATAATGGCTCTGGGAAGGTTACAACAGCTCTGGTTAAGTTAGCACCAACTATGTAATATGGCCCACATTGTGCTGAGAGTGAGAGATACTGTAACAAGCAGCGATCTCAGCCCTCTGAGGAGCCACCACAACAATAGTAATTGTATCCACTGGTTTTCGGATGAACGAAATTAGTTTTCATACTAAAGAACTGAAAACGAATTTCTTTAGCAACTAAATAAATTGCATTTTAGTACTAATCCATTAGTTCAAAACGAAATTTTGTGCTGTGCACATGTCTAGCATATATGCCCTCCTGGAGGGCACTCTAAAAATCTAATTTTCAGCCCCATTGACTTGTATTGAGTTCGAGTTCGAATTCGAACATTTGGAAAGATTGAGTTCGAATGCGAACCGAACTCGGGGGTGTTCGGCTCATCACTACTTCTGACGTTGTTTGTTGTTCAGGAGCGGCTTGACAAGAGGAATACGACATTTGAAGCCCATATCCAGGGTCTGTCTGTGTGTGGTAGCTCTTGAAGCACTGACTACAGCCTCAGTCCACTCCTTGTGAAAGTATCCAACACTTTTGAATGGCTTTTCCTGACAATCCTCTCCAGGCTGTGGTCATCCCTGCTGCTTGTGCACCTTTTTCTTCCACACTTTTCCCTTCCACATAACTTTCTATTAAAGTGCTTTTGATACAGCACTTTGGGAACATCCAACTTCTTTTGCAATTACCTTTTGAGGCTTTCCCTCCTTATGGAGGGTGTCAATGATGGTTTTCTGCACAACTGTCAGGTCAGCAGTCTTTCCCATTATTGTGATTCCTACTGAACCAGACTGAGAGACCATTTAAATGCTCAGGAACCCTTTGCATGTGTTATGGCTTAATTAGCTGATTAGAGTGTGACACTTTGAGCCTAGAATATTGCACATTTTCACAATATTCTAATTTTCTGAGATTGTGGATTTGGGGTTTTCATGAGCTGTAAGCCATAATCATCACAATTATGACAAATCACGGCTTGAACTATCTCATATATTAGTTTCACCTTTTAAGTTGCATTACTGAAATAAATGAACTTTTGCACGATATTCTAATTTTTAGAGTTTCACCTGTATAAGAGGTTATAACAATATTATTCACTTGTTTCACTGAAACTGAGCGTTGTGATGAGCAGCAGTCAGTTACTGTAACAGCTGAGCCTAATACATTGTACTGAGAGATAATGCAACAAACAGCCGATCTCAGCACTCACAGCCACTGGATTTAAAGGGCTCAAAAAAATGTTCCTCTCTGTATAATGTATAGAACATACTCCTGAATTAATTAATGTCCCTCTCTGTATAGAACAACCTCCGCAATTTATATCCCTTTCTGTATATATTAATACAGTAGGGTATATACGGAGAGGGACATCCTCCTGCATTAATTAATGCCCCTCTTTGTATAGAACATCCTACTGCATTGGCATGTGGAGGGTGCAGAACTTTGGAATGCAATGCTTTTCCAGCACAGGAGAGGGAACTTTTACTTAAACTTTGTATCTCTGTGGGGGAGACAGACAGGATTATAGAAGCAAGGGAGAGGGAAAAGAACGTAAATCGGTCTGAAACCTCAGAGAAGAGATGACTGGCGCAATTTTTTTTATATAAAATAAAGCACTTTAAATCCAGGGAAAGCATTCAAATAAATCACACTGAAGGCTCATAATGACAGAGTAACTGGGAGAGCTGGATACTAAATGTATCAGATGTAAAAAAAACCTTTATAACAAGCAGCCCTGGGAGAGGAGAGGGACTTCATATAAAACTTATATTATAGATGAGGAAAGGGGGATAGTGATCCTGGATAATATAAAATGTATCAGACCTAAGCCCCTATTATGCAGGGCGGGAGGGGAGATAACACATGTTTTATAAAGTCCCTCTCTTCTCCCAGCGCTGCTTGTTATTAAGGGGTTTTTACTATCCAGCCCTCCTCTGTCATTAGCTTTCAGTGTGATTTATTTGAATGTTTTCCTTCTCCAGCTGCTTTTATCATCTTGTCTGCCTCATAGACCTGCAAGGGTTAAGTAAAGGTTTCCTCTCCTGTGCTGGCTGTCTGTGCTGTGAGTGAGTATTCTGGAGCTCTATCACTGTCAGATTTTCGGGTAAGGGTCAGGAAGGATTACACATACAAACTTTTTCTGTAGCTTTGCGATGTTGCGCTCCTCATTGCTGGTCTCCTTCAATCAATGTAATATTACAAAACGGACTGAAACTAAAATGTAATGCATTTTCCTTTCGTGTCTTTCGTTTTTTGGACCGAGCTGTTTTGTATCTCGAGTCATATGAAAACTAAATTATCCCAAAATTCGGGCTAAATCGTTTTAGTACTAAAACGAATGCACATGTCTACTTAAGATACAGAAAACTGAGAATAGTTGTCTCTGTGTTCAAAAGGTGACTTTCCTATTGATCCGGTCAAGCAGATAGTACCCAAATGGGTGAAGGTGGTGGTAACAGTCTCAGAAAGTCTATTGCGGAGGAATTCTAAACATTGGTTCCTAGACTCTTAGGCCGGGGGCACACTCAGCGTTTTCATTAATGCACTAGCGTGCGTTAAAGGAAACGTTAATGCACCGGCCCCCCGTCGACGCCCACCTGCCCCCTCCACGAGGCTGCAAAGTGCGATCCTCCTATGGAGGATCGCGCTTTGCAGCCCTGTCGACGCGCATCCTAGCGCATCGACAGTGATGATCTCTAGGTGCACGCATGCTAAGCGTGCACTAAGTGCGTGCGTGCAAGCATGTGACCGGCTCCGTCCGCAGCATCACAACTCTGCGACAGGCGACGGTAACGCGCGCTAGTGCGCACAAGAAGACGCCTAGTGTGTCCCCAGCTTAAAGGACCAAAAGGAAGTGTATAACATTCCTATGGGGTATGTAGTTGCACGCTCTCCTCTGTCTTTTTCCAATCCTCCCAATGTTGTCATAGGGGGAAAAAAAAAACATGGCATGGTGCAAGTAACGTCGTAAGAGGAGAGAAAATACTGCACTTAAAAATGGGTTACTCACACTTTTCTGAGCCTTCCTCATTCAGGCCCGAAGGTTCTGAGTGTGGGTCCGTTCAGGCGACCCCCCCCCTTGTGTATCTCCAGCTTGCTTTTCCTTCCTGGGAATCCCCCCTTGGTTTGGGGGTTACCTGGAGGCAGAAGTTGCTTGCTGGGAGGGAGGGTTTCTACTGCTATAATCAAACAGCCTGGGACCGTTTGGTTAAAAAGAGATTTTATTAAAATACAACAGTAAACAGTGGTTATAATAAAAAAAGGGGATGTAATCGTATTCCCAAATGCGTTTCGCTGTGACTGTAACAGTTTCCTCAGTGGGATATATGATTCTGGCATTGTTTAGGGTTTTTAGGCAGGCCGCATTTCCATTTGATTGTGGTTCTGCGTTGATTAGTTGTTTGGGTCACATGGTATCTGCTGTGGACGTCACGTGCTTTGTTCCGGTGATTGCTTGGTCCGATACGGAAATGCGCATGTGTTTGGCTGCTATGTTAGAGTGCTGAGTGCTTTGTGCATCTTAACAAAGTGACAAGTGCGATGTGCAAATATATATTTGGTGATGCGTTTCTTTGAGCTCCATAGAGTTATATAGTGCAAAAGTTTGAGGAGAAAGGTGCATATCTAGGGATCCTGCATTATGTGTTACTGTGTGGAAGGGGGATCTGTAACGATCTTATCAGTATTGGCTACGTAGATGATGCAAGGCTTACTGCGATATGTTGTAAACATATACGGCTAGTCCCATATGCGTAAGCCTTTAGCCTGTAATACATACAATTTTAAGTTATTGAATTGGGGGATGTAGTGTCAAGAGAAAATAATGTTGATGTTTATCCTGGCTCTTACTGACTCAGGTGAGTTGTAGAAATGTGATGTGTGCCCTATAATTAGAATTTGGGGTTAGAGTCCTAGTTAGTGAGGGCTATATATGTCATGCTGTCACATTCATAGACCGGAATGGGAGTACCATGTGGTAGAGAATATATTAATTCTACCATTCTGATCAGTAAGCTTCTATACCTGACGAAGGGAGGATCACTCTCGAAAGCTTGTACTTTAAATGTAACGTTAGTCCAATAAAAAAGGTATAACTAAAGACTGCTATACTCGTGATTTTGGCATCTGGACTAACACGGCCTACCTAATCTACATTACCATGAATGATACTGCATTTGGCCGCATTGAGAAGCAACTGATCAAACTGACTAGAAGAGAAACACAGATCAACAGCGACATATTTTTTCTTACCCAATGTAAAAAGATGAATCTTGCTCCCAAGGGACTCCGCATCTGGAACCCACTTTCAACCACCCACAACTCTCAGCATGCTGAAAACATCTGCAAACACACCAGCGAGAAACTGCAGAACCACTTAATTCACTTACTTTATGACAAGAAGCAAAAAATAGTTGGGCGGAAAATATCTTTACTGCTCATCCTACAACAAATCCCATTAAGAGCCAAAGATATGGAAACTGAAATGGAATGCCTCTACAAAAAAAGAACAACAAAAACTAATCAACAAGAAAAAGAAGAAACTCGCAGGACTCTTAGCACATAGAGATGGCAATTTTATGCACAAAGACGTCCGGCACAAAAGATCCATTGATGACACGGATCAGATCGCCACTACTCACACCGCAATTTCTGGCAAGATTGACATTGCTGACATCAGTGAACCCCCCACAGACTAATTTTTTTAGTGAGGTGATTACTCTTCACAGGAAGGGCAATGGCTATAAGAAGATTGCAAAGATGTTAAACATACCAAGAGAGACCATAGGAAGCATCATTCGCAAATTCAAGGCAAAGGGCACTGTTGAAACGCTACCTGGTCGTGGTAGAAAGAAGATGCTGACTTCGACTGCTGTGCGCTACCTGAAGCGTAGAGTGGAGAAAAGTCCCCGTGTGACTGCTAAGGAACTGAGAAAAGATTTGTCAGATGTGGGTACTGAAGCTTTAGCTCAGACAATACGGCGCACACTGCATAATGAAGGCCTCCATGCCAGAACTCCCAGGCGCACCCCCTTGCTGTCTCCAAAGAATAAGAAGAGTCGACTGCAGTATGCCAAAAGTCATGTGGACAAACCACAGAAGTTTTGGGATAGTGTTCTGTGGACTGATGAAACAAAATTAGAACTGTTTGGGCCCATGGATCAACGCTATGTTTGGAGGAGGAAGAACAAGGCCTATGAAGAAAAGAACACCTTGCCTACTGTGAAGCCTGGCGGGGGGTTAATCATGGTTTGGGGCTGTTTTGCTTCTGCAGGTACAGGGAAGCTTTAGCGTGTGCAAGGTACCATGAATTCTCTTCAGTACCAGGAGATATTGGATGACAATGTGATGCAGTCCGTCACAAACCTGAGGCTTGGGAGACGTTGGACCTTTCAACAGGACAATGATCCCAAGCATACCTCCAAGTCCACTAGAGCATGGTTGCAGATTAAAGGCTGGAACATTTTGGAGTGGCCATCGCAGTCACCTGACTTAAATCCGATTGAGAACCACTGGTGGGACTTAAAGAAAGCAGTTGCAGTGCGCAAGCCTAAGAATGTGACTGATCTGGAGGCTTTTGCCCATGACGAATGGGCGAAGATACCCGTAGATCGCTGCAAGACACTTGTGTCAAGCTATGCTTCACGTTTAAAAGCTGTTATTACTGTAAAAGGATGTTGTACTAAGTACTAAGATTGAATGTCACTTGGGGGTTGAATAAAACTGATAATGATGTGAGCACAGAAAAGAAATTTGTGGTTATTTCATAATAAATGTTATGTTATATTTGTCTGACCTACACGTGCCTCTTTGATTTAATTGTAAGCAAGATGACTGAATGATCAAAATCAATGTCAAACTGGCCAAAACACTCAATTTCAGTGGGGGTTGAATATTTTGAACACAACTGTATGTGGCATATAAATGAATCAATTATCTGGGTTTGTACAAGTGTATTTACTAGTTGTAATGCACACACTGGCATGTTTTTAGTATGTGATGTGTCAATTCGTTGTCTGTGGTACATGATCATGATAATTTTTTAGGTTTTAGTCGTCTTTGAGTTTCAATTAAAAGTTACGTTTTATTCCGTTCTTTTCATTTTTCTTTATTGTTCACAGGGAGAAAAAGTGGCTCATCTGAATTTCAAGTGGACCAACATGTCTACGTAATTTATAATATTCATTTATATCATGTGTTTCATGCTGTCTTTTAGTATACCCAAATCTTTGGTTTTAAGCTACTGAAGAACCGTTATGTCTTTCAAATTGTTCTCCCACATACAAGATACCTATCAGCAAATTTGTATAAAACTTGCTATCAAATCAATACACTCAAATTATGATGACAGTCAAATTATGGGTTGGAAAAAATTTGCATCAAATTCAAACTGGCATACATCATTTGCTACTGAAAATCCATAGGAATGATGAAAAACCTACTATGCAGCAATTTCCAATAAAATAAATCACATTTCTTTTTGGATAAATAAACAAATAGATTATACTTATCTACAACTTACGCCAGGTGTTAAAAACAGAGACAAATGTTTGTGTAAGAGAGCTTGGTTTTCTGGATTTCCGGAACAAAATTTCTGAAGGAAGTGATGTGTGTTTTTCAATATTTCTCTCATTTTAGCATCTCCCTATAAAACAGAATCAAACAGGTATTAAAATTAATAACATAAAAATTAAACCGTGAAACAAATGAACAATGGTTATTTACTTATCAAGCAGGCATTAACCCCTTAAGGACGGGAGTAATTTTACAAGTTTGGAACACTTTTGAATACTTCTAAAAGTAGAATTTCAGCTATTCGCTGTTCAACCATAATTTACCTCTTTCATATTAAGTGTACCCACCCTTATTATATATCATTTTGTTCACGAGATATAGGGCTTTCATTTACCATCAAAGATTTATATATAAAATATATTATAGTATGAAAAAAACGCTAAAAACTATGAGAAAAAAGGAAATTTTGCTATTTTCAAAGTTCTGCATTGTATTTTTAGTGTGAATGACATTGTACGCTTAGCATTAAATGAAATAAAATACATATATTTCTGGTCGGCAATGTCTTACGAGTTCAACGGTACCCCCCATGTTTTATGAGGTTTTGGAAGGTTACAGGGTCAAATATAGAGTTTAACCATTTCAGGTTTTACAACTTGAAATTTGCCAGATTGGTTTCCTGGCCCTATGTTGACTTTGAGAGGTTATGGCAGCCCAGGTATGAAAAGTACCCCAACATGTCATACCATTTTGAAAAGTAGACAACCCAGGCTATTCAAAATGGTGTACGTTTCGTTTTTTTATATTAGTCACTTAGTCACGAACTTGGTCTTAATGTTTGCGTTTTGCATTTTTTACACGAAAACTGTTATTTTGCTGATAATATCATGCTCAGTCAACCTTTTACTGGCCTACAATATTGATATTTGTGGTCGGCAATGTGTTACGAGTTCAAGGGTACCCTCCATTTAGCATTTTTATTTTGTTTATTGGAAAGTTACACGACCAAATGTAGAGTTTGCCAGATTGGTTTGCTGGGCCTAGGTTGAATTTGAGAGGGTATGGCAGCCCAGGTATGAAAAGTACCCCATCATGGCATATCATTTTGAGAAGTAGACAACCCAGAGTGTTGAAAATGGGGTATGTCCAGTTTTGTATAGTAGCCACTTAGTCACAAACCCTGGCCACACTTAGTCTTCATGATTGTGTTTTGCATTTGTTTTACACTAAAACTGTTATTGTGCTGCTAATATCATGCTCAGTCAACCTTTTACTGGGCTAAAACATTGATATTTGTGTTCGGCAATGTGTTACGAATTCAACGGTACCCCACATGTAGCATTTTTATTTAGTTTTGTGGTAATTTGAAAAGTGATTTTCAGGATTTATGTTGACTTTGAGACAACATGGCACACCATGAAAGAATATTGCTCCAAAGATGACGTGCCAATGATTCTAAATTAGTATTTTGAGTTGTTTGGTGCAGCCACTTTAGAATAGCTGAGCTTAACGTAAACAGGGACAGGCCAAATTCAGGGGATTCCAGAAGTCAGAGTAGTCGTTATAACAAGCCAATGAGTCGGTACAGGCAGTAAACAAAGAGTAGTCAGTATAACAAGCCAATGAGTCGGTACAGGCAGCAAAGGGTAATCGGGACAAAGCAGAAAAGGGGATTTAGTAATTTAGCTCTGTGTGATAAATTTTGAAGCACTCGGTTATGCAGAGGCCAGGTAGAGATGGGCAGGTAGGGCAATAATAACTAGAATCCTTTTGGATTCCTTTCTTGTGGCAGACACAACACTTTTTCTGGGGGGGGACTTTTTACAGCGGGTGGGAGGGTCTCGGGAAGGAAAGTGTCTGCCACTTAATCTTTGGAGATCTCCGGATTCCAAATCGGATGTAACGGGGGCCGGGGTTAGGATAAGTTGGGATATGATCTCAAGCATGAATTCTAGGAAGGGATATGGCTTTTGTACTGCTGCCTGCTTGTAGAGCATGTACGCATTGAAAATTGCAATCTCAGTCAAATAGATGGCAATCTTCTTGTACCATGCCCTAGTCTTTCGGTTCACCAGATAAGGCTGTATACATTGATCAGCCAAGTCTACTCCCCCCATAAACTTGCTGTAATCTACAATGCACTTCGGCTTTTCCAGTGGCTCAGTTCTCCCTCTCACAGACACTGGCACTGTACTTTCGTCGTGCACTGTAGATAGCATGTATACATCCTTCTTATCGGTGAACCGAAGGGCTAGCACTTCTTCCTGACGTAGAGCTGAAGAGGAGCCTCTACTTTTTTTGCCTGCTGTCAGGATTTGGGGAAAACCTCTGCAATTCTTCTGCACTGTGCCACACGCAAGGGTCTCGAAACAATATAAATTTTTAAATAGGTCGATACTGGTGTAATAGTTATCGACCCATAAATGATAGCCCTTATTAAACAGGGGATAGACCAGATCCCACACAATTTTTCCACTGGTGCCAATAGAATCGGGGCATCCTGGGGGGTCAAGGTGGCTATCTTTCCCTTCGTATATCCTAAACGCCCATGTGTAGCCTGTCCTGGACTCACGTCATTTATAAAAATTGACGCCATACCGGGATCGCTTGCTTGGGATATACTGCTTGAAGAGCAGTCTGCCTTTAAATTTCATAAGGGACTCGTCTACAGAAATATTTTGGTCAGGAACATAATTATCAGTGAATTTTAAGGGACCGAATTTTATAGAGGCGGTCATGCATTGGGTCGTTTCTTGGTGGGCACAGTGCGTTATCATTAAAATGGAGGAATCGCATGAGATTTTCGTACCTCTCCCTCTTCATAACCCTTGGGAATAGTGGTGTAGCCAGGATGGGGTTTTTGTGCCAGTAAGAGCGGATACTTGGCTTCTTCACTATTCCCATTACGAGGGTTAGAGCCCAATTTTTTTTTAACTCTATCACATCCATTGGGTGCCACTTGTTACGCCTGTGGCGATGTGAATCCGGATGCGCATCAAGATACTGGTTGGCAAACAGGTTGGTTTGCTCAACCACCATCTCGAATACGTCGTCTGACATAAAGAGATTAAAAAAGTTCACTGGCTCACAGTCCTCTACCCTTGTTGTGATGCCAGGAGTCGCTATAAATGGGGGTATTTGTGGGGAAGCCATATTTGGGGGTACCCAATTACTTTCGCGCCTCCCAGTAGATGGTGGGGGGTCACCATCACTGGAGGGTTCACTACGGGGCTCTATATCAGAGGCTGTGAGGGTGTCACTGTCGGTGAGAGCGTCGCTCTCAGAGGCGGCCAGGATCTCATATGCCTCTTCTGGGGAATAAAAGCGGGGGGACATTTTTATGGGGATCTTGTTACAACTAATTAAATGGGAGGTCGGGGAACTGATGGGGTCAAGTATTAGAACACCTAAACTAAGCCCTCTCGGTCCTTGTAGTGGCCGGTACTTCTATCTATCTAGACAAGGTAAGAATATTCCAAGGGGGGTCGTATGCCAATGCGGGTAGTCAGGAATGCCACGGGGTCGTATGCCAATGTGGGTAGTCAGAAATGCCAGGGGTCGTATGCCAATGCGGGTAGTCAGAAATGCCAGGGGTCATATGCCAATGCGGGTAGTCAGAAATGCCAGGGGGTCGTATGCCAATGCGGGTTCTCAATCGGGGGTACACTGCAGGCCAGGGGGAACACTGCAGGCCAGGGGGTACTGTGCCTGGGGTTTTTAGTTTTTTTTTTCTTTTCAGCCAGGTACTGTGCCAGGGGGTTTAGTGCCTGCCAGGAGGGTACTGTGCCAGGGGGTACAGTGCCTGCCAGGGGGTACTGTGCCTGGGGTTTTTTTCAGTTTTATTTTCTCTTTTCAGCCAGGGGGTACAGTGCCTGCCAGGGGGTACAGTGCCTGTTTTTTTTGGAAAAAAAAAATTATTTTCAGCCAGGGGGTACAGTGCCTGCCAGGGGGTACTGTGCCTGGGGTTTTTTTCAGGGTTTTTTTCAGCCAGGGGGTACAGTGCCTGCCAGGAGGGTACTGTGTCAGGAGGGTACAGTGCCTGCCAGGGGTACAGTGCCTGCCAGGGGGTACTGTGCCTGGGTTTTTTTTCAGCCAGGGGGTACAGTGCCTGCCAGGGGGTACTGTGCCAAGAGGGTACAGTGCCTGCCAGGGGGTACAGTGCCAGGGTTTTTTTGGGGGGGTTTTGTTCTTCTGCTCTGCTCTGCTCTCTATGCCTCTCTCTCTCGCTCCTTAGATCGCAATGAGGAACAGGAGAAAGGGGCAGAGACAATGTCTCAGCCAATGCAACAATCATTGGCTGAGACATTCTGACAGTTGCAGAGGTGACAGCTTGTCACCGCTGCAACTGTCAGCTCCAAGTGCCGGTTTGGCTGCCTTGAAGTTTCCACGAGGGAAACGGCCCGCCTCCCTTCCCACAATGCCGATTGCCAGCTGGGAGGGTCTGCCCAGTTGTCAGGCAGACCCCCAGCCTGCGACAGCATTGTGGGAAGGAAGGAGGGCCATTTTCTCACGCCCAGAACAAGGAAACGCCGCAGGGCGTACTATGCCGTCCTGCGGCGTTAAAGCCCACGCCATGCAGGACGGCATGGTACGCCCCGTGTCGTTATGGGGTTAAGGCGTAAGTGTAAGGACAGCATGTACAAGAATTTGGGCTTGATGCACTATATATTCTTAAAGAGAGATATTTTGGATGAAAAAAAAGTCCAAAGTTTCAGGTTTGCCTTATACTTGGACCAAAGCACATTGCACCCCCCCCCCCTGAAGTCGATCACCCTGGAAGAAATAAAACTGACAGGTTTTTCTGTCATTACAGAAACAAAAATTGTAAATTAAATGTGTAATGTACCTTAATTCATAAATACAGTGTACTATGCAATTAAATCTAAGCTAAAATCAATCATGTTAAGTACCGTAAATTTAACCCCTTAGTGACCACGGACGTACCATGTACGTCACGGCTACAGGTCTCTTTTAGACCTGCTGACGTATATGGTACGTCCTGTGGTCTTTTGAGCGCTGGAAGCAATCGGATCGCTTCCAGCAGCTCAAACGCCATTGCAGGCTGCCTGGGAGTCCAGGCATCTGTGCAATGGCGGTCAAAAGTGCCGGGGCCCCTTGTGATCGCTCCCCAGGAGCGATCAACATCTGGTTTAACCGGAAAGGTGCCCCACACTTCTACAGAGCGCTGGAAGAGATCGGATCGCTTCCAGCTGCTCTGAGTATTTTGCAAGGATGCCTCGACATCGAGGCATCCTTTCAATATGGTTACCTGCCGCCGGTCCATCCGTGATCGCTCCCCCCAAGCGATCACTTCCGGTAGCGGCAGGAAGTACTGAGTACCACGAGGTATCCTGGCACTCAGTACAGAAAAGATCACATAAGTTATCAGGTGCTCTGCTGGGTGTCTTGAGGGATCAAGGCACCCAGCAGACTAAATAAAAGTGTAAATTTTTTTTTTTTAAATCAATTAATACAAAGGTATAAAATAAAATAAAAGTGACAGCCAAGATGGCGCTGCCCTTCTAAGGGAAGGGTCATCTTGGGGCTGTGTGGGATGTTCCTAGCCTGCTTCATCAGAGAGGCAGGCTAGCAACATCCAAACAGAAGTTAGAAAAAATATAAATAACATTTCTAAATTGTCTGGTCAGGTCAATATTTTGTAAATATTGGCTCTGACCTCTGTGATTCTCCCTCCCTCTCCTCACATGTGTTTTGGTGAGCGAGAGAGCGATATCAGATTTGACAGGTTAGAGATTTTAGGTAGATTTAGTGAGATTAGAACAATTGAGGCAGATTTCGAGGGATTTAGAGAGATTTAGGTGTTTATTTTTAATTTCTTGTGAAACTCAACGGTTCTTTTAAGAACCAATAATCCGTTTATATATATAATAATTATAAAATTTTATAATCTATTATATATAATGTCTGAGAGAGTGTACAGCGCCGAGGAGGCATATGCCAGCCTGGTGTCAGAATCTGAGGCATCTGCGTCTGGCTCAGACCCAGATTTTGACCCTGCTAGGTGCTCAGATATATCGCTAGATACATCATCTACGCTGGCTGATGTATCTCCTAGTGATGTTTCTGATGCAGATCCTGGGCCACCACCTGCCAGTAGGAGACGCACAGCTCCAGCTGAGGAGTGGGTAGTGCCTTATCACCAGAGGCCAGATATCCCTCCTTTCACGGCAAATCCTGGCATCAATATTGATGTTGCAGGATTTACCACACACAGTTTTTGCAGGTGTTTCTGGGGGATGATTTGTTGGGCCACATTGTATGCCCATCAGCATTGTGTTGCAAAGCCAGACTCGTACTTGGCAAGGCAGCAGTGGACCCCCCTAGATGTGCCAGAATTTATGAAATTTTGGGCACTTACTATGCTGATGGGCATCATAAAGAAGCCCTCAATTCACTCCTACTGGAGCAGTAGCCCCCATTTACCCCCATTTACCCCCAATCAATGTCACGTAGAAGGTATGAAAACATTTTGCGTTTCAAGCACCTCAGTGACAACAGCCTGTGCCCCCCTAGAGAGCATCCCCAGTTTGGCAGGCTGTATAAAATCTGCCCCCTGATTACCCACTTCGCCGCCAGGTTTGCAGAGGCTTATACACCTGGAAGGAATATCTGCGTGGATGAATCCCTAATGAAATATAGGGGTAGGCTGGGATTCAAGCAGTATATTCCTTCCAAACGCTCCAGGTATGGAGTGAAGGTGTATAAGCTCTGTGACAGCGAGAGTGGGTATACTCAGGCCTTACAGGTGTGCGAGGGAAAGGATAGTAGCTTTGACCCACCAGGTTGCCCAGAACACGTGGGAACCAGTGGCAAGATTGTGAGGGACCTACTTTTTCCCTGATGAACAAAGGGTATCACTTGTATGTTGACAACTTTAATACAAGTGTCCCTTTGTTCAAACTGCTGTATTGTTTTGATACAGTAGCATGGGGTACTGTTTGCAAGAACAGCGTAGGTTTCCCAGCACAGCTTGCAGGCACCCGGGTTAAAAAGGGGGGAGACCTCAGCTCTGCACCAAGAGGAGCTGTTGGCGGTCAAGAACAGAGACAAGAAGGATGTATACCTTATATCCACCATCCACTCTGAGAGGTCTGTGGAGGTCTCTGTAAGTGGCAGAGCTGAGCGCATCAGGAAGTCAGTGTGCATCAAAGCCTATAACCGGCATATGGGAGGGGTTGATCTGGCAGATAGAAACATAGAAAAATGTCGGCAGATAAGAACCTTTCGGCCCATCTAGTCTGCCCAATTACATGGATACTTTACCTGGAGATCAACTGCTCCAGTCCTACCAGATTATACGGAAGTCAAGGGCCTGGTACAAAAAGGTTGTAATTTACCTGATGCAAATTGCAACCCACAATGCCTTTTTGCTGTGCAAAAAGGCAAACCCCGGAGTGACACTGTCCTCTTTACAGCTTCAGCTCCAAGTCATTTCGGGGCTTTTTACCAGGATGCACCTGCTCCCCGGGCGGTGATGGGGGACATACAGTCAGGTCCAGAAATATTGAGACATCGACACAATTCTAACAACTTTGGCTCTACACACCACCACAATGGAGTTGGAATGAAACAAACACAAGGTGCTTTAACTGCAGACTGTCAGCTTTAATATGAGGGTATGTACATCCAACTCAGGTGAACGGTGTAGGACTTACAGCAGTTTGCAGATGTGCCACCCACTTGTTAAGGAACCAAAAGTAATGGGACAATTGGCTTCTCAGCTGTTCCATGGCCAGGTGTGTGATATTCCCTCATTACCCCAATTACAATGTGCAGATAAAAGGCCCAGAGTTCATTTCAAGTGTGCTATTTGCATTTGGAATCTGTTGCTGTCAACTCTCAAGATGAGATCCATAGAGCTGTCACTATCAGTGAAACAAGCCATCATTAGGCTGAAGAAACAAAACAAACCCATCAGAGAGATATCAAGAACATTAGGCGTGGCCAAAACAACTGTTTGGAACATTCTCAAAAAGAAGGAACGCACCGGTGAGCTCAGCAACACCAAAAGACCCGGGAGACCACGGAAAACAACTGTGGTGGATGACTGAAGAATTCTTTCCCTGGTGAAGAAAACACCCTTCACAACAGTTGGCCAGATCCAGAACACTCTCCAGGAGGTAGGTGTATGTGTGTTAAAGTCAACAATCAAGAGAAGACTTCACCAGAGTGAATACAGAGGGTTGACTACAAGATGTAAACCATTGGTGAGCCTCAAAAACAGAAAGGCCAGATTAGAGTTTGCCAAACAACACCTAACAAAGACTTCACAGTTCTGGAACAAGATCCTATGGACAGATGAGACCAAGATCAACTTGTACCAGAGTGATGGGAAGAGAAGAGTATGGAGAAGGAAAGGAACTTCTCATGATCCTAAGCATACCACCTCATCAGTGAAGCATGGTGGTGGTAGTGTCATGGCGTGGGCATGTATGGCTGCCAATGGAACTGGTTCTCTTGTATTTATTGATGATTTGACTGCTGACAAATGCAGCAGTATGAATTCTTAAGTCTTTCAGGCAATATTCTCTGCTCACATTCAGCCAAATGCTGCAGAACTCATTGGACGGCGCTTCACAGTGCAGATGTACAATGACCCAAAGCATACTGCAAAAGCAACAAAAGAGTTTTTGAAGGGACAAAAGTGGAATGTTATGCAATGGCCAAGTCAATCACCTGACCTGAATCCCATTGAGCATGCATTTCACTTGCTGAAGACAAAACTGAAGGGAAAATGCCCCATGAACAAGCAGGAACTGAAGACAGTTGCAGTAGAGGCCTGGCAGAGCATCACCAGGGATGAAACCCAGCGTCTGGTGATGTCTATGCGTTCCAGACTTCAGGCTGTGATTGACTGCAAAGGATTTGCAACCAAGTATTAAGAAGGGAAAGTTTGATTTGTGATTATTATTCTGTCCCATTACTTTTGGTCCCTTAACAAGTGGGAGTCACATCTGCAAACTGCTGTAAGTCCTACACCGTTCACCTGAGTTGGATGTACATACCCTGAAATTAAAGCGGACAGTCTGCAGTTAAAGCACATTGTGTTTGCTTCATTCCAACTCCATTGTGGTGGTGTATAGAGCCAAAGATGTTAGAATTGTGTCGACGTCCCAATATTTCTGGACCTTTCTGTAGTTGGGGCTACACATTTTATTTTTAAAATCCCCCTACTAAGGGCAAACAAAGACCCCAAAAAAGATGCAGGGTGTGTTTCAAGAGGGGGCAGAGGAGAGACACAACCTTTCACTGCCCAGAATACCCTGGACAACCCTGTCTGTGTCTTGGGGACTTTTTCAAGGTGTATCACACCGTGCGTGATCTGTGATTTTTTTTCCTTTCTATTTTTTCTTACAGTCTAGTTAGTTAGTTCAGTTTAGTTTTATTTTGTTTTACTGCACCAGACTTTTACATTTTATTCCTACATTTTTATGTTCTACAATTGGTGCTGTATTTTGCCAAAATCTTGGCAAACCTATGCATGGGGGGCATGGGTGTACTCAGGAGACCTTGCAGAAAAAAAACTGGAGAGTTTTCATGCAGTAACCGACAACAGTGTCTCCTAAATCACAGTCCAAATCTAATGTGGGCGTAAAAATCTAAAAATCGAACAATTACCGCCACACACCTTCTCAAATGTTTTGGGCTAAAACCATTGCATCCATGGCATCAAAGCACTCCATATGCAATACCTTGGGGTGTCAACATTTCAAATATAAACACTTTTCTGGCAATAATTCAAACTGGGGTATGCGGTGGACCAAAAACAAAACATAGGCCTATCTGAAGAAATAATCTCAATTTCAACTCCAATGACAAAGTCATAAAAATTGTATTTGAACCTTCCCAAAATCCTGGAAAACCTATGCATGGGGGGCATGGGTGTACTCAGGAGACCTTGCAGAAAACAACCTGGAGAGTTTTCATGCAGTAACCCACAACAGTGTCTCCTAAATCACAGTCGAAAACTACTGTGGGTGTAAAAATGAAAAATTACCACCACAGAGTATCCAATTTGTTTTGGGCAAACGGTTGCATCCATGGCATAAAAACACTCCATTTACAATACTTTGGGGTGTTAGCTTACCAAATATATGCACGTTCATGGCAATAAAAAAAATTGGGGTATGTAAAAAGGCCCCTAAAAAGAAGATAAGCAAAGAAGATATGTCAAATTAGAAAAATGACAAGCACATGTCAGAAGATTGGCGTAGCACCCCAAAAACAACCCAACAAATCTATATATGGGTGGTATCACTTTACTCAGTAGATGTTGCTGAACATATTTTGGGGTGTTTTTTGGCAGTAACCCATAACTGGATTTGACAATTCATGCCTAAAGTACAATGTGTGTGAAAAAATAACACAAAAAGTGACTACCTGAATGTTTGACAAAGAGTTAGTGCATGGAAAGTGTTAAAATACAACTCTTTGAAGTACCCTAGGGTGTGCCCTTTCCAAAAATATATGGTTTGATGGGAGTAAAATACTTTGTCCGGCTTCACAAATGTCCCAAATAGGACATGGGTGCATGATGACAAAATGTGAAAATTCCAAGTTGGAAAACTGAAATGCGCACCCCCCAAATAAGGCCTATTAGCCCCCAAATGACCCGACATACCTATACATGGGTGGTATCAATTTACTCAGAAGATGTTGCTGAACATATTTTGGGGTGCTTTTTGGCAGTAAACCTTAAAGTTCTCAGTACATGTATTCTTAAATTGCACTCAAAAAATAAATAAAAATAAAAATCACCAAAAAAAGTTTTTTTCTCGAACTTTGGCATAGATTTGTGGTAAAATGGTTGCATGGAAAGAGTCAAAATACCCAAAGTTTAATACCTTGATTTGTGTACTTTTAAAAAATATGTATATGTGGAGGGTTATTCAGGAATTAGTGACAGATATCAGTGTTACAATATCACTATCACTAATTTTGAAAATAAACCCTTTGGAAATGGCAAAGTGCTACTTGCACTTATTGTCGCATAAGATATGGAAAAAAGCGAGGAATATGTAAACATTGGGTATTGCTAAACTCAGAACAAAATTTAGAATCTACTAAGGATTTAAATATTTTTGACAGTTGTTGATACATAAGAAATTTTGGGGGTCAAAGTTCAAAAAAGTGGTGTTTTTCAATTTTATTTTGTCATTTCCCAATTGTTTTTATAGTAAATTATATGAAACTAGGTGTAAAGCCTGCCCAGAGGGCAGTCTATTGATAAGTGTGGTGCATTGTGCTTGGTTCTGTGCTCTGTGCCGTTTATTCTATTGTGCTCGGCTCTGTGCCGTCTATGGTACTGTGCTCGGCTCTGTGCCGTCTATGGTACTGTGCTCGGCTCTGTGGCGTTTTTATTGTGCTCGGCTCTGTGGCGTTTTTATTGTGCTCGGCTCTGTGGCGTTTTTATTGTGCTCGGCTCTGTGGCGTTTATTCTGTTTTGCGTTTATACTGCACCTGCTCATGGATATATGCCCCAACACGTGGATACTGCCCCAGCACGTGGATACTGCCCCAGCACGTGGATACTGCCCCAGCACGTGGATACTGCCCCAGCTCGTGGATACTGCCCCAGCACGTGGATACTGCCCCAGCATGTGGATATTGCCCCAGCACGCGTGATGGATACTGCCCCAGCACGTGGATACTGCCCCAGCACGTGGATATTGCCCCAGCTCGTGGATATTGCCCCAGCACGTGGATATTGCCCCAGCACGTGGATACTGCCCCAGCACGTGGATACTGCCCCAGCACGTGGATATTGCCCCAGCTCGTGGATATTGCCCCAGCACGTGGATATTGCCCCAGCTCGTGGATACTGCCCCAGCACGTGGATACTGCCGCAGCTCGTGGATATTGCCACAGCACGTGGATACTGCCCCAGCACGTGGATATTGCCCCAGCACGTGGATGGATACTGCCCCAGCACGTGGATACTGGCCCAGCACGTGGATACTGCCCCAGCACGTGGATACTGCCCCAGCTCGTGGATACTGCCCCAGCACGTGGATATTGCCCAGCACGTGGATGGATACTGCCCCAGCACGTGGATGGATACTGCCCCAGCACGTGGATGGATACTGCCCAGCACGTGGATACTGCCCCAGCTCGTGGATACTGCCCCAGCAAGTGGATATTGCCCCAGCACGTGGATACTGCCCCAGCACGTGGATACTGCCCCAGCTTGTGGATATTGCCCCAGCACGTGGATACTGCCCCAGCTCGTGGATACTGCCCGCACGTGGATATTGCCGCCAGCTCGTGGATACTGCCCCAGCACGTGGATATTGCCCCAGCACGTGGATACTGCCCGCACGTGGATACTGCCAGCACGTGGATATTGCCCCAGCTCGTGGATACTGCCCCAGCATGTGGATATTGCCCGCACGTGGATACTGCCCCAGCTTGTGGATATTGCCCCAGCACGTGGATACTGCCCCACGTGGATACTGCCCCAGCACATGGATACTGCCCCAGCACGTGGATATTGCCCCAGCACGTGTATGCCCAAGTCGTGACACTGCCCCAGCACGTGGATACTGCCGCAGCTCGTGGATATTGCCGCAGCACGTGTACTGCCAGCACGTGGATGGATACTGCCCCAGCACGTGGATACTGCCCCAGCACGTGGATACTGCCCAGCACGTGGATATTGCCCAGCACGTGGATACTGCCCAGCACGTGATACTGCCCAGCACGTGGATACTGCCCCAGCTTGTGGATATTGCCCCAGCACGTGGATACTGCCCCAGCACGTGGATACTGCCCCAGCACGTGGATATTGCCCAGCACGTGGATACTGCCCCAGCATGTGGATATTGCCCAGCACGTGATACTGCCCCAGCTTGTGGATATTGCCCCAGCACGTGGATACTGCCCCAGCACGTGGATACTGCCCCAGCACGTGGATATTGCCCAGCACGTGGATACTGCCCCAGCACGTGGATGGATACTGCCCCAGCACGTGGATATTGGCCCCCCAACTCGTGGATATACTCACCTACATCGGCCCTCCAGCGATGGCGGTCCCGCTTCCAGCGTTCTCTCTCTCTCTCTCCGTTGGTCGCCGGGATGACGTCACGAAAGCCTTTGACCCCCGGGGTCAAAGGCTTTCGTGACGTCATACCGGCGACCAACGGAGAGAGGAGAAGACGCTGGAAGCGGGACCGCCATCGCTGGAGGAGCTAAGGGCCGATGTAGGTGAGTATGTGTAGGCAACATCCCCCTACATTGGCCCGGAGCCTCAGCGGTGGCTGTCGCAAGGCTGCTCGGCCGGCCTCCAGGCTTAGGCGAGCCCCCGGCTCGGCTGGGCCTGTAGGCCCAAGCCAAGCCGGGGGCTCGCCTGAGCCTGGAGGCCGGCCGAGCAGCCTGCGACAGCCGGAGGACAGTCACCGCTGGAGCTCAGGGCTAATGTAGGTGAGTATGTGCTCTCCACACCCACCCTGCTTACTCGGCCGGTATCCAAGCTTAGGCGAGCCCCCGGCTTGGCGTGGGCCTAGAGGCCCAGCCGAGCCGGGGACTCGCCTGAGCCTGGAGGACGCCCGAGCATGCAACTCGACCGGCCTCCATGCTCAGGCGAGTCCCCGGCTCGGCAGGGCCTCTAGGCCCAAGCCAAGCCGGGGGCTCGCCTAAGCTTGGATACCGGCCGAGCAAGCAGGGTGTGTGTGTGTAGAGCACATACTCACCTACATCGGCCTCGAGTCCTCCACCGGTTCCGCACATACTCACCTACATCGGCCTTAGCTCCTCCAGCGATGGCGGTCCCGCTTCCAGCGTCCTCTCTCTCTCCGTTGCTCGCCAGGATGACGTCACGAAAGCCTTTGACCCCCGGGGTCAAAGGCTTTCGTGACGTCATTCCGGCGAACAACGGAGAGAGAGGATGCTGCAAGCGGGACCGCCATCGCTGGAGGAGCTAAGGGCCGATGTCGGTGAGTATGTGTTAGGCAACATCGGCCCTGAGCTCCAGCGGTGACCTCCTCCGGCCGAGCAGGCTGCTCGGCCGGCCTCTACGCTTAGGCGAGTCCCCGGCTCGGCTGGCCTGTAGGCCCAGCAAGCCGGGGCTCGCCTGAACCTGGAGGCCCGCCTAGCAGCCTGCTCGGCCGGAGGAGGTCACCGCTGGAGCTCAGGGCCGATTTGGTGGAGTATGTTTTGGAATTTAGGCCCTGAGCTCCAGCGGTGACCTCCTCCGGCTGTCGCTGGCTGCTCGGCGGGCCTCTAGGCTTAGGCGAGTCCCCGGCTCGGCTGGGCCTGTAGGCCCAAGCCAAGCCGGGGGCTCGCCTGAACCTGGAGGCCCGCCTAGCAGCCTGCTCGGCCGGAGGAGGTCACCGCTGGAGCTCAGGGCCGATTTGGTGGAGTATGTTTTGGGAATTTAGGCCCTGAGCTCCAGCGGTGACCTCCTCCGGCTGTCGCTGGCTGCTCGGCGGGCCTCTAGGCTTAGGCGAGTCCCCGGCTCGGCTGGGCCTGTAGCCCAAACCAAGCCGGGGGCTCGCCTGAGCCTGGAGGCCCGCCTAGCAGCCTGCTCGGCCGGAGGAGGTCACTGCTGGAGCTCAGGGCCGATTTGGTGGAGTATGTTTTGGGAATTTAGGCCCTGAGCTCCAGCGGTGACCTCCTCCGGCTGTCGCTGGCTGCTCGGCGTGCCTCTAGGCTTAGGCGAGTCCCCGGCTCGGCTGGGCCTGTAGGCCCAAACCAAGCCGGGTCGCCTGAGCCTGGAGGCCCGCCTAGCAGCCTGCCGCCGGAGGAGGTCCCGCTGGAGCTCAGGGCCGATTATGGGGACTATGTTTGGGAACTTTGCCCCGATCCCCAGCGGTGACCGTCTCCGGCTGTCGCTGGCTGCTCGGGGTGCCTCTAGGCTTAGGCGAGTCCCCGGCTCGGCTGGGCCTGTAGGCCCAAACCAAGCGGGGGCTCGCCTGAGCCTGGAGGCCCGCCGAGCAGCCAGCGGCAGCCGGAGGATGGTCACCGCTGGAGGATCGGGGCATCTGGCCGTGTAAACACACGGGTAGCTGCGCGCGGCTCGTGCCGTTTTTTTTTTTTTTTTTTTCACGCGGCCGGCACGCGCAGCTACCTGTGTGTTCTAACGGCGCTTTCAAATGTCCGTCGCGCATGCGCAGTAGGGTTTTGGCGACGGACAGTTTTTAGCTTATCCTTTTATAGTATAGATGATGAAAAAAATGGTATCTTTAGAAAGTCCATTGCATGACGAGAACAACAGTGTAAAATATGTGTGGGTTGCATAAGAGGAAAATTTGACCTAAACACAAACAGCGCAGAAACGTAAAAACAGCAGCGGTCACTAAAGGACGGATTTGTGTAAAACCGCCCGGCCACTAAGGGGTTAATCTAAAAAGAAAAAAAAAAAAAACAGGTATTATTACCATTAATGCTAAACATAGTACTGTAATTAACAGCATTTATCTATGCGGAAGTTGTTCTGTAATACATTGTATTTTATTATTCTTACAGATAACAATTGACAGGATTTTTCTATGCAGATTTTTCTTTTTTGCATTGAGGAGTGAGACACACTTTACAAGTCAGCTTATATAAAGGTGTCACATGTTTCCTGGATTTGCACAGTGTTTTCCTCGTATTGGCTTGTACGTGATCATACTTATAGGCGATAATATACAGTATGAGTTTCACCAGAATTATTTTGTCTAGCACACTAATGCATAACAGAAGTTTGTGACATCTTATAAGGGAGGGGCCCTACTGGCCCCAGAAATGTTGCCAGTAGGGATGAGCCGAACACCCCCGTGGTCGGTTCGCATTCGAACTTAAACTATTTCAAAAGTTCGAGTTCGAACACGAACCGAACTCAATGCAAGTCAATGGGACTCGAAAGTTCGAATTTTAGAGTGCCCTCCAAAAGGGCATATATGCCATAAAACGTGTATGGGGGTCCGGGTAGTTCCCTGGGGGACAGGAAACAAGGACAAAAGTTTTAAAAAAACGTTTTTAACCCTTTCGCTGCTGAGGCTTTTCACACCTCTGTGCTGAGGTCATTTTTACCGGTTTTGCTCATCATGTTTAAACGTGTTTTGAAGGCTTATTTTAGTATATGACCCAGACATATTATATATCGTTCTCCGTCAGACTCGGGAGATTCATAATATGTCATTATTACATGTATACGTTATGTCAGGTCTGTATATTATAACAATAAATGCAATAAAATATGTATTTTCAATAATTTACAATTGTAAAGTGTTTTTTTTCACATTTTAACATGCGAGCAATTGCGGTTATATTTTGTATGGGGTGCGCTTGTTAAAAAAATTAGAGATGGGGTCTCGTTACATTTTTTTGGGGAAAATTACGCGATTTTTTAACAAACGCACCGCATACGAAAATCGTTAGTGCATTGTTCACATTATAATTGAAATGGGAACAATATTGCTGCATTAACGAACCAAAAAAAGAAAAAAAAAATGTTACTTTTTTTTTTATAATTTTTTTTTAAAATATTATTTATTTTTAATTTTAATTTTTTTTAAAAAACTTTTTTCACATTCGAGTTTGGTATCTTTGGAACGCCCATGCTCTGGCCGATCCAACCATACCAAACTTTAACCCCTAGCTGCCACGGATCGGGAGATAGGGAGTTCATTGGAACTCCCTATCGCCACCGTTGGTGGCAGTTAGGGGTTAACTCTAGGACTGGCGTCATCGTGCTATGCACGATGACGCCAGTCCTCAGGGGGAGTTCCTGGAGGCTTGGCCGACATCCAAGATGTCGGCCAGCTCCGGGAAAGGATCACGAACCGGCGCTTTTCAGCGCCGATTCGCGATCCAGCTCCCCAGGGGTTAATGCCAGGCACCATTTGGAAGGGCAGGCTGTGCCCTTCCAAATGGTGCCTGGGTTAACCCCCGCAATGCCGCCGATCGGGAGGGAGAGAGGTCTGAAGGACCTCCCACCTCCCTTTCAGGCGCCTCCTCCGCACATGCGGGGGGGGGCGCCTGAATTAGGTGTCATCGCGCTGCCGCGATGACACCTAATTTCAGCGGCTGCGGTTCCGGATTCTGGGCTGACATCGAGGATGTCAGCCCGCACCGGGGGGGCCAGCGATCGGCCGGAACCCGGCCGAACGCTGACCCCAAAGGGAGGACGCGCTCAGTGCGTCCTCCGCATACCAGCAGCCATGCGGAGGACGCGCTGAGCGCGTCCTCCGCATTGAAGTGGTTAAAGGAACAGTGAGTTTTCCATGAAATAAAGGTAAAGAATAAAAATGAGGGGGGGCGGAGCTGACAGCCGGCGGGAGAAGTCGCACTTTGGACTGCTCTCTGATATACGGAGCCATTCTCTGTGGATTTTTGCGATTCCCCGCCAGTAACAGAGCCCAGGTGTTTCGGGACCGAGTTGACTACCCTGCTCACCTTAGATTGATCATTTTTACTGCTTACCCGGCGCAGTTTGGGGGACCTTGGGGATTGAGGCCTGTTCCTGCGGCCTAAGCCAAGCGGCCATTTTGGAGCCCTCCGCCCAGCGGATCTGTGGTTATCTGCCAATACGATCCTTGAACCTCCTGACAGATATGGGGAAGAAAACGGGACTGAAGCCCGGCTTACCGGAAGGCGCCCGACAACAGGACATCAGGGAATCCCTGGGTGCCGAACGGCGCCGGCGCCAGGGAGACCCTTTTGAGATCCAGACCCAGGGGCTGAGCTCCTCGGATGAGGAGAGATTATCCTGGTCGCAGAACATACAGACTCCCCACAAGACGCTTGGAAAGGTGAGACAGCCGAAGAAAAGGATAGATGGCTCTAGCGTGAATGAGCGGGTGAGAAAATCGGCGGTACGGGGACCTTCAGAAGCCTCGCAGACTCCGTCCACATGCGGTGGCGGGGACGGCCCTCTACCCTTAACGAAGGACGATATTCAAGGGATGCTGGCTGATATGCTGGGGGAGATGCGGGCAGTGTGGCGTTCAGATTTTGCTGCCATGCGGGCTGAGGTGTCTGCAGTCCAAGGACACCTGGAGATAGTAGAAACGCGACTGGAAGGTGCTGCAGCGGCGCAGGCCCTTGTTGGCCCCCAGGTGGAAACTCTTCAGGCCCAGGTGACAACACTCACGGGAGCAGTGGAGGCATTGGAGGCGCGCCATCGTCGAAGGAATGTGCGGATCCGGGGCATACCGGAACGTATTCCCGCAAGTACTTTATTAGTCTATGTCAATCGTCTTGCTTCCCACGTGCTGGGGTCCTCCCACAACACACCGCCTATCTTTTGCTCTGTCGCCCGCCTTCGACGGGCAGCTACGGCCCCAGTGGATGCCCCTCGGGATGTGTTGGCCGTCGCTGGAGTGGAATCCGACAAGCGTCGCCTTATGTCCTCTCCGGCTGCCCGTGCCCCGCTGCTTTTTGAGACACTCACTCTGCAACTCTTTAATGACCTACCTTTTGTGACCTTGCTAGCTCGGAGACGCTTCCGTGAGGTGACCGGTTTCCTCCGCGGGAGTGACATACGCTATCGTTGGGGAGTGGCTGGCTCCTTGATCATTTGCTATGATGCCATAAGTCACCTGGTTGCTTCCCCTGAGGAAGCGTGGCGTCTTCTGCAAGCTCTGGGTTTGTCGCGCGTCCAGGCATCTGCCGATCCGAGCCCTCGGGGATCATCTGTTGGTACCACAGACCCGGGTTGATCTCGAAGTGTCTCTTTTTTGCTTTTTTCCTCTCACTTCTTCTGAGCCCCTTAGTTCCCTCTTGGGTGTTTCTTCACTCCCCCCTCCCCTCTACCTGCTTGGCCCTGTGGGCACTGGGGACGCTTGCCTCTTTTTTCTCTTTCCCCCCCCCCTTTTCCTCCTTCTCATATGCTGGGCTATTTTGCCCACCCCTATTTTTGTCAATTACTAGCTGGGGTCATTTTGTTCTCTACGCAAGTGTTTCTTTTAATTTTATGTATCTCTATTTTTATATGTATGGTCTGGGAATTGCAGCTGCCTCAATATATGCTTTAGTCTGTTTCTTTACTGCAGGCTTTCTTCTCCCCCCCCCTCCTGAATCTTCTTTAAAATTAATATCTCTTACTATTCTCTTATTGTGCTGCCTCCTTTGTTGCCCAATCCCTCTCCCTTATGTTTTATGTCCTACATATGATTGAGATGTTAGGCCCTGCGAGGCCTCATTCATTGGTCGGTTTGTGACCTTATTTCCTTTCAAAATAAAAATCTTAATAAAAATAAAAAAAAAAAAGAATAAAAATGAAAAATTCCTTCAAATATCGTGCCTAGGAGGTCCCCATAACCTGCCCGTGAAGTGGCGGATTTGTAGGATGTATAGAAACATTTAGAAACAAAAAAATTACATTTCAAATGATGGTAAATGGTTTTCCTTTAATCTATTCATAAACAACTACTTGGGGCGGCAGTCTGTATGAAAAGAGGAGTCATTTTAGGACACGCAGAACAAGTTTAGTGATTTGTTGGCTAAATTATGGTGAAACTTATGCAGGCTTTGGATGAAAGTAACAGTAGGTGCTTTAAAATTGGGCCTTTAGTGTCGGCAACAGTGCCGTCACACCGTAACCCCTCTGTGGTATTGTGGAAGAGTGCAAGGTTGGACCCTGCGGTCCAATATTAAAATGATATGAATCTGTTAATATAGGCGTCAGTGGCAGTGCACCCAAATATTGTGCCTTTGGTGGCAGCAAGTGCCTTCACACTGTAAGTAACCCCTCTGTGGTATTGTGGAAGAGTGCAGGGTTGGACCCTGAGGTCCAATATTAAAATCTGGTAATATAGGTGGCAGTGCACCCAAATATTGTGCCTTTGGTGGCAGCAAGTGCCTTCACACCGTAACCCCTTTGTGGTATTGTGGAAATGTGCAGTGGTGGAGGTTTTGTGAATGCAGAAGAGATCCCCGATCTATTCAGTTATGTCAGCATCAGGGGATTGATAGCTGCTGATCCAGGATTGATTCATTTTTATAAATGTCAGTCGGACTACAGAGTTGGTGGACAGACGCACTCTTTTGTCTGTGACAAAACCTCCAGCGGCACTGACTGTCCTTTCAGAAAGCACGCTGGATGAAGGGCAACCTAGTAGCTGCATAGCATATGGACTAAGTTCTGGCCAGTGATTCAATCTCAACACCCAGTAAGCCAGTGGATCATCTGCTGTAAAGGTATACAGGTCTGCCCTTGCCCCTAGGTAGTCCTGCACCATATGGTGAAGACGCTGGCAATGGGTGCCTACAATTTGACGACCATGGGCGTCGTGGACTAACAAAAATTAAAAAGGCATCAGTCAAGCAGCCCTCGGCCTTCACCGCTCTTCCTCTGATCATCCGCAGCCTCAGAAGCACCTGTGTCATCACTTGCTAACCTACCAGTGCCTGTAAAGGTGTTACACAAGTGTCGCTTTAGAGCGTCCTCAAGTTGTTTAATCCTGTGCTCCCTCTGTGCGGGCAGGATGAGCTCTGCAACTTTACCCTTGTATCATGGATCAAGAAGGCTTGCCAACCAGTAATGATCCCTCTCCTTGATAGCACGAATGCTGGGGTCCTTTACCAGGCTTTGCAGGATAAGGGAGTCCATGCAGCGTAGGTTGGAGGTGGCATTAGCTTCCGAGTCTTCCTGGTCAATGAGGATGACCCCATCGTGCACTTCTTCCTCCCAGCCACGTACTAGTCCTTGGGTTTCTGGGCACACAAAACCCTCCCTTGAGGAATCCCCAGCTTCAATGCCCCCACTACTTAAATATTCCTCCTCCTCCTCATCCTCCTCCTGTCTGATCTGAGGACCCACAGGAATGCTGTCTGCATAAAGACTGGGGCCTTGAGAACTAGGGAAGGCCTTCTCTTCCTCCTGCTGCTCTGCCTCTAGTGCCACATCTATAATTCCCCGCAGAGTGTTCTCCAGCAGGAACAATAAAGGAATTGTGTCACTGATGCATGCACTGTCCCTGCTCACCATCCTCGTTGCCTCCTCAAATGGTGACAGTACAGTGCATGCATCCTTGATCATCAGCCACTGCGGGGGGGGGGGGAACAAGTTGACCTGAACCTGTCCTTGTGCCATACTCACACAGGTACTCATTGATGGCCCTCTGCTGCTTGTGCAGACGCTGCAGCATTGCTAATGTCGAGTTGCACCTGGTGGGCATGTCACAGATCAGACGGTTTGTAGGAAGGTGGAATTTTCTTTGAATTTCTGCCAGGCGAACACTTGCTGGGAATGACCGTCTGACGTGGCTGCAGACTTTTCTGGCCTGGCTGAGAAGCTCTGTCAGCCCTGGGTACCTGGTTAGGAAACACCGTACCACCAGATTTAGGACGTGTGCTAGACATGGTACATGCATCAATTTACCCTGGCGTAGGGCGGAGAGTAGGTTGCTGCCATTATCACAGACGACCATTCCCAGCTCAAGCTGGCGTGGTGTTAACCATCTCTGCACCTGCCCCTGCAGAGCTGACAGAATTTCTGGCCCGGTGTGGCTCCTGTCCCCTAAACAAACCAGCTCAATCACAGTATGGCATCTTTTTGCTTGAGCCATTGCGTAGCCCCTGTCACGTGTCGGTTTAACTGCCACTTCACCAGAGACAGAGAAGGAGGAGGAGGAAGAGGGAGGTGTAGTGGTGGAGCAGACAGACCTCATACAAGCAGCTTTCTGGAGGCGTGGTGGATGAACAAGCTCCAGCACAGAGCCCCATCTTGGATCCCTCCCAGCTGCAATCAGAGTTACCCAGTGTGCCATGAAGGAAATGTAACGGCCCTGTCCATGCTGCTGGACCTCGTGTCTAAAGTCATGTGCACCTTGCTGCTGACTGCCTTTCCCAATGACTCCATAACATTGTGTTCCACGTGCTGGTATAGTGCTGGAATGGCCTTCCTTGAAAAGAAATGGCGTTTTGGAACCTGCCACTGTGGTACAGCACATTCAGAAAATTCACGGAAGGAAGGAGTGCACCAGCTGGAAAGGCAGCAGCTGTAATGCGAGTAATTTTGCTAAGCTGGCATTTAGACGCTGTGCTTGGGGATGGTTGGGACTATATTTTTCTTACGCTGCAGCAGCTGGGGCAACGTAATCTGATTGTGTAAATCTTCAGCTGATGGGATGCTGTCACATTGTGAGGAAGGACCTGCTACACCCATTATTGTAGCATCATCCCTGTCAGTGGAGGTTGTAGGCAATGACATGGCAGGACATATAGTGGGGGTAGAGACAGATGAGGAGGACCTATGCAAAGTGTTGTGCCAATGGGATGCGTGGCAGGTGGATATATATGTCGCCTCAAGCACAAGGTACCCAAGCGTGGGATGTCTTTCCCACGCTTGATCCTCATCTGACATGGATTACAAATAGCAATGGTGGGGTCTGCTGCACATTTCTTAAAGAACTCCCAGACAGCAGAGTGCCTGGATTTGGGCTTTGAGACAACAGCGCTCTGCACCTGAGCAGCTCTGACTTGTGATGCCTTGGACTGGCTACGTTTGGTCATAGAGGATGTTGTGCCTCGTGTTTGCTGTGCCTCCTCCTCCCCACTTGACTCCTCTGTTCGATCAGGCACCCAGGTGGAGTCAGTGACCTCATCATCATTGTCATCACCCCCTATCTCCTCGTCACTGGAGCCAACTTGACATTATGCTGCAGCTGCTGGGGGAACATGAGTGCCAGTTATTTGTGTGTCACTGGCACCCCCTTCCTCTAGGTTGATTATACTCCCTTCCTCAACCTCAGAGATTGAATCAGAGCACTGTAGTTGCTGCGAAACATCAAGCAGCAGGTCACTGTCATTGTAGTCAAACAATTCTGCTAGAAGTATGTGGGACCCCCTGATAGCTGTCAGTGAGAAGACACAGATTACAATTCCCAGGAAGCTCCAATAAATCAGTGAGACCCCCTGATGGGTTGATGGGATGGGTGATATTTTGTAGAAATGAGACCCCCACAATAGTTGGTGGCAGTGAGAACACACAGATTACCACAATTCCCAGATATCTTCTGGAAGTGAGACCCCCACAATTGCTGCTGGCAGTGAGAATACAAAGATTAGAACAATTCCCTGATATTTTTTAGAAATTAGACCCTCAAAATAGTTGGTGGCAGTGAGAACACACAGATTACAACAATTCCCATATATTTTGTAGAAGCGAGACCCAACCCCCAATAGCTGCTGGCAGGGATAACACACACTAACACAACAATCTCCTCTCAAAAAACACTTGCTGGGGCTGCGAGGGATGCCTTATATAGTGTGCTGCGGGACTTAGCTCTGTGAGCCCATGATTGGGCAAAATTTGCCCAATCAGGACTCTGAGCCGTGATTGGCATAGTCTTGCACCTAAACTGTGGTCAGGTGCAGGCTGTAGCCAATTACAAGCTTCAGGCCAGTGGAAAAGTGCATTGTGGTCCATTGTGGTGCATTGTGAGCGAACATGCAGTGAACACGCAGAAATGTTCGGAGTTCGACGAACAGCCGAACGGGCGATGTTCGAATCAAACTCCGAACATATCGAACCGACCAGCTCATCCCTAGTGATGAACTGACTTCTCTGTATATTTAAAACTCAAGTGCCTGCACACTTAAATTTTTTGGCAGTGTAGAAGGGACTTTCTTTTTGAACTGCACATTTATTTTGTTGCAATTCTGTGGTTTGGGATTTGGTCCACCTGAGCCGTTAAAAATGTGTGTTGACGTTGAGCGATTTCTCCAACCCCCTCCACCCCCCCACCCCACAGGACAAGGCAGTCAGGAGGTTTGAAGTTCTTCAGTGAAGCTGGTATTCATTCTCAGTATCCACGTGTGCATGACCCAGCTTGTGACCTCGACCAACGATTCCTGTCTACCTTCTTTGTACCTTCACTCTCAACGACGTCCCTTGAGTTATTCAACAACCACCACAGGGGTAAAATCCTGAAAGAAGGGGGGCGTGGCTGACCACGAGCGGGAGCAGACGTGTCCCTGTGGAGTTCAGAAACTTTCTCCCCTTTTCTGACTCATGTCGCTCTTTTTTCCCTACGGAGATCCTGCTGTGGTCGGCCATTGGGTGCACATTGTCCGGAGCCGATCTGTCCCCCCTCCGGACCAGAAATTGGTGCTGCAGCACCTGCATTTAGGCCGGAGTGGTTGCATGGTGGCCATTTTGGGGCCTGCCTCTTTCTCTGGAAGCCTGTCCTGCAGTTCTGGCATCCCCCTGATGTGCTCCATCCCTGGCTGGGTCTCTGCGACAGGCTGTGGAAACAGAGGGCCCCTGTTTTTGGACTGTTTGGGAGACCTACGCGAGGAAGATGACAGGTACACGAGAGAGCTGGCTACAAGATGCCTCCCCTCCCACCCATAGATGCGCATCGGCCATAATATCAGGCCTGGATGTTTGCCTACAACTGCTGATGGAGGAGGGAGATGGCCCGCTAACTAAAGGAGTGTGGCGTCGGATGATGGCCGCGTTGATGTCTTGCCGCGACATGGGGGCCCTACGGGAGGTGGAACCAGGGTCTACCTCAATCCCGGGACCTGCTGATGGCTGAGCGGCTGCTGTGGCCAAGGATGAATGTTGCACCGGGATCGGTGCTTCGGCGGAGGCCTTTCCTACCTGCCGAGTGAAGGAATGTCTGGAGGCCGGAGTGGGTGTGAAGCAAAGTTCTGGTGGCGATCAGAGTATCGGATGGCCGCAGGACCCTCTGCCTCCGGGAGCAGCGTTAGGTCCTCGTGGCGTGGTTGAACAGGCGCAGACTGTGGATGGGACTGTTGTGCTGGATGCCAGGCACCCCCCCATGGAAGTATAAGCTGTTGGAGACGCTGAGATTCGGGTGGCTGATCCCTAGTATGCTTCAGGCACAGGATGATGGCGGACCAGCTCACCTTACCTTGTGGCTGGCCACAGGTTGAAATCGGCTGTCCTGCTCCAGTTTTGATTCCAGGCCCGACTCCTTTTTGACACGACCCTCCCATGTTATTTTATTTTTTTTTTTTTTTTTGCTGACCCCTCTGATGACTTATTTCCCACCCGTTGTCTTCCCTTTGAGACACTATAGTTTCAGACTTTGCTACCAGACTCTGCAGAGTTTGGCCCCTTCAGTATCTACAGGGACCCAGGTTTTTCTTTTTTTTTGGGGTGGCAGGACACTGGGATGACCTAGGCGAGCCGCTAGAGCGAGCACCATGGCTCTGTCTGTCTCTTTTGGCCCTAGGTCACCCGGCCATGTGGCCTCTTCCACGACCTCTGGCTGGCTTCCTGTTTAGGCTCCAGAGTGCACCGGGAATGCCCCAAACTTTTTGACAGTTCTCCACCCCCTTTCCCTTCCCCTATTTCTGTTTATTCCCCCTCTTTTTTTTTTTTTACATTTTTTGTCCGCACGTATACCTGGGCCGATAACGCTGTATTTTCTGCTGACTCAGCCAATTCTCCTGCTTTGAACATCTGGATTGTCTGTTTGTCCCCCTACCTCCTCCCCTCATTTTATTTGTTGTTTTCCTTCTGGCTGGATGTTTTTGTGATATATATTGATGTTTTCTCTGCCGACTCCGTATGAGTTCCTTTACTGTTGAGTTCTTTTTTGGCCCTGTGCGGCCCCCTATATTGTATGTCTTTTTGCTGAAGCCTTTTCAAAATAAAAATTTTGAATAAAAAAAATATATTGATTGGGAAAAAGAATACTGGAGCCTTGGAACTCTCTGACGTCGCTGGTGCCTTGGACACAAGTGGCTCCCAACAAGTGGCTTCCCTATCTTGTTCCATACGAGACCTGCCAAACGGACACCTTCATTTACAGGAAGAAATCCATACCCTCCAGACTATCCCGGTCAGTATAGTCCCTGAACCTGTTCATGTACCAGAACCCCTTGTACTGATGCCAGAAAGTTACGCCGGTCGACGAGACCACTATCAGGCATTCATCACGTCATGTGACCTCTTGTTCTCCCTGAACCCAAGAACGTATTACAGCGACTGTGGAGGTGCGAACCACTATATCGCTTCTCACTAGCGAGGCACAAACATGGGCGCACAATTTACTGAACCCAGAACCCCATCCTAGACATCTGGGTGACTTTCCAGTCTACGATGTGTGACATGTTCGATGATACTCTCCGTGCCAGTACCGCTGAGTCAGTGCTCCGAATCTTAAGACAAGGATGTTGTCTGGTAGAAACCTATGTCACGTAATTTCGCCAATATGCATGCGAGATAGCAGCGTGGTTCCAGCCTCTCATCGGTCAGTTCCAGCATGGTCTTTTGGAATTGCCCGGGTTGGAACAGCCTCGTCCCTAGAAGCTCTGATTCAGATGGCTATACATATAGACAGATGGTTACGTGAACGAGCACGAGAACGCTCTCCACCTGGGCACATCTATCCAAGGCTCCTGCAAGCATACTCAACTCCATACAGCTTCCAGGGCCAGCCTCTATCACAGTGTCCTCCTAGCTCCCACCTGTGCACATCTATCCAAGGCTCCTGCAAGGTGATTTGAATCTACGCTTCGCAACGCCTAATACCTGAACTTTCAATGATTAGTATGTATGCTTTCATAGCACTGTCCATATTAATTTGTATGTTTATGTTAAAGTAAAATCCCATATAACGTAACAGTTAAGATATTTTAACTAGACCTGCTTGCTATCATTAATTGCCATATCTTTACCAGTCCTGTTTGCACTCCAAAATTGCCATCTTTTATCAGTTATATTTATTTATTTCCACTCAGCCATGGGCCTGGTATTCTGTGCCCCCCCCCCGGTCATGATTCACTGCATTAGAGAATTTATTGCCCCAACATCCCCCAAAGATGCAATGTAATCCTGGATTTCTGTTTTTTCAGCATACTCAACTCCATACAGCTTCCAGGGCCAGCCTCTATCACAGTGTCCTCCTAGCTCCCACCTGGACTTAGTTCCCACCCACCCCACAGTTCTCATTTCATTTATACCCAACTAATTTGGTCATGTGATATTTTCAGCTACCAACCTACACCACTCTGGAACTTACCTACCAGACTCCCTTCCATCTCCTGCTCTCCTTATCAATACCCTACCTGTCTTCTACTTTTCCTTTTTTTCCCTCCCCTTCTCCCACACCACCTTTCTCTAGAAATGTTTTTCCCTCTCTTCCCCCTCTTGCTGCTTCTTTCCACCATCTCCCTTCTCTCTAAATCTACCCTCCCTATACACCCTACAAATTACAGCAACCTGGAAAAGAAACCCAAATACACCATAGCTTGCTCAGCTCCTTTAACTTATCAGCTGAGTGCTGGTGGAGAGTGTTAAAATCCAGCCCTCCCACCCCCACACAACAGAGCTTTAAAACTCTTCAATCACTATTTTCCAAAAAGAAAAACCTGTCCAAATTCCTTTTTATTCTGCTGCTTGCACTTGCAAATGATGTTGAATCCAACCCTGGTCCAATAGCTGACACCATATTTAATCTCCCCACTAAAAAAGGCCTCTCCTTTGTGCATTGCAACATCCGCAGTTTACTCCCTAAACTGGATGAGCTTAAAGCTTGGTGCTTCTATTACAAACCTAAAGTCATTGTGCTGACAGAATCATGGTTAACCCCTAAAGTGCCAGACTCTGCCATAGCAATACAAGGGTATTCATGCTCTAGAAAGGACAGAGCTAAGCGAGGAGGGGGAATTGTTATCTATGTTGACAACTCCATTAAGTACACCCCATTGCAGAATTCTAGCTCCCCGGTCACATTTGATTTCCTTTCTGGTACTATTGAGATCCCGTTCAGTAAAACAATTATTGTTGCTGGATTCTACCGCCCACCAAGTTCCCCAGTGCAATCCCTTTCTGACATAACCCAAATGCTTAGTAAATTAGTCGCTCAAAACTAAAAAAGCGAACTGCTGGTCCTCGGCGACTTTAATGTTGATTGGCTGAATCCTAAAAACAATAAACACTGCTCACTGTTTAAGGCTTTGCAGCTAACACAATTAATCTCCTCCCCCACTCGCATTAATATGAAAAGCCCTAACCACACCTTGCTGGACTGGATTCTCTCATGTCCTGACCGAATACAGGAGGCAGGCGTTCTCGCTAACAGTTTCAGTGATCACTGCCTAGTGTACTGTGTGCGCAAAATAAGGGCCACAAAATGTCCACCAAAGGTAATAATCACCAGGTCTTTCAAGAAATTTAATCTTGAATCCTTCCTAAATGATCTCAAACAGCTCCCATGGTACAGACTAAACCTAATCCCAGACCTGGACTGTGCAATTGAATACTTTCAAGCCGAGCTCCTGAAAGTCTGGAACACCCATACCCCACTGCGCAAAGTGCGTAAAAGGGGCCCATCTCCCCTGGGTTACAGCTGACCTCACGCATATGTACCAGTTTAGAGACTCCCTGTGGTCAAAGTTCAAGAGTACTGGATCCATGAACGATCACTGTGAATACCGAAAATGCCGGAATGAATGCACAAAAGAAACAAAAATGGCTAAAGCCCAATACTTCAATGAAAATTTAAACAATAACATATCAAATCCCAGAAATTTTTGGAAAATCATAAGTAACATACAAGCACCCCCCGTCCACTCCCAACCGGCTGCTTTAAAAGTAAACAACCAAACTGTACAACACCCCCTAGATGTAGCAAATGCTTTTAATAATTATTTTGTTGGATGCGCCACCACCCTGATTGCTAAGCTAGGAAATGACACACAATCAGAAAGGCCGCACGCAGGTCAGGCCCCACCAACAGTGCAAAGACCCCGTAACCCAGAGAAATTCAGTTTTAGACCAGTGCCTGTCAGTGCCATCACTAAACTTCTCCATAACCAAAAAATGAAATACCAGTCTGGACCTGATCAAATCCCAGCAATGCTGCTGAAAATCAGTGCACCAGCAATTGCAAAACCTGTCGCAACCCTGATTAATGAATCACTGGCGACTGGATACATACCCAAACTCTGGAAGACTGCAAGGGTGGTACCTATCCATAAAAGTGGAGACAATACTTTGGTATCCAACTACCGCCCAATATCACTGCTCCCTGTAATGTCAAAAATTCTGGAAAAATGTGTCTACACTCAATTACGTGATTATTATCAGTATCAGAACTATTTAACCCCAGATCAATCAGGCTTTCGTCCAAACCATTCAACTACAACTGCCCTTTTAAAAGTTTGTAATGATATCCAACCGGGCATGGAACAAGGAAATCTAACTGGAGCCATCTTCCTTGATTTTGCCAAGGCTTTTGACACAGTAGACCATGGCATCCTATTACAAAAACTTAACTCTGGTATTGGTGATAGTACGTTAACCTGGTTCAAATCATATGTGTCTGATAGGTCTCAATTTGTGTCTATTTCTGACAGCACTTCCCTTCCCCTCCCAGTCACGTGCGGTGTACCCCAAGGCTCGATACTTGGCCCCCTGCTATTCACAATATTCATAAACGATCTGCCCAATGTCTGCAAAGCTTCAACTGTACACATGTATGCAGACAACACTGTAATCTATACCAGCAAACCAAATCTCCCACAGCTGGAGGCAGTGCTGCAAGAACAATTCACAGGGGTAGAAAAGTGGATCGCAAATAACAAACTTTTTCTAAATACTGACAAAACTGTTACAATGCTCTTTGGAACCGCACCTAAACTACACAAATTGCAAACACCCCATCTATGTGTTGGGACAAAATCAAATGCCACGCTGTCCACAGTCACTTCTCTCAAATGCCTAGGTATGTGGTTAGACCCAAATCTATCTTTTGGCCCCCACATCGAAAAACTCTCATCTAAACTCTACCCCAAACTAGGTGCCCTGTACAGAAACAAATCCTGCCTGAGCCCCGCAGTAAGAAGAAGCAGATTGTACAACAAATGCTTATGCCAGCCATTGAATACGGAGATGTAGTGTATGCAGCCGCCCGCAAACACACCTCCAGAAACTTACTACATTGTATAACTCATTCTGTCGCTTTGTGCTACAATGTACTACATGACACACCATTGTGACATGTTAAAAGAACTAAACTGGCCATCACTGGACTCTAGACGCACCCTTCACCTTCCAACCTGGTGTTTAAGAGCTTTTCTGGGAAGCTACCACCCTACCTGAATATGCTGCTTCCCCCGGCAGTTCCCTCATCCTATAACCTCAGATCCAGGACCAGCACTTACTTGCAATACCCGCAATACAAAAAGAAAGTGGCTTGATCCTCATTTTCCTACAGAGCACCGCAAATATGGAATAACCTCCAGACACCGTCAATCTTCCCCCAGCTAAAGTCCCTTAAGACTTCCCTATTACATACTCAATACGAAATGCACCGTAAACATGTAACATAATGACTTTATTGCCTACATATTTATTTTTATGTTAATCTGTATATTTGGTCTTGTGTTAATATCTTGTGTAGCGCTCACTCCCGGAGGAGCCGCTGAAATTAAACCACGGGTCAGTCTCCCCGCACTAGGGAATAAATATACTCCAACACCGCTGTAAGTTTTACAAGTTAAAAGGTTTACTAAAAAGATTTGCAGCTCTTGAGACACGGTACATGCAGGAAGATTTACAGTACTTTCGTAACACGATAAACGCGTAGCGGTAAAAGAAACGAAAACACGAGGGCTTCGTATTTTCGGAAAAAAAACCCCGACCGAGCAGAAATTTAAAAGATACGAAATTCGAGGAAAAACCGCGTAGCGGGACACAATAAAATACACAGTTCTCGTATCACGGTAAACGCGCAGCGGGAACAAAAACAGGAAAAAATGTTCGGAATGTAACTTTAATTTTGCCCCCTTGTCCCGATTCGGAAAAGGAAACTGAGTCCTGCACAGGTTAAGTCCCAGAACATGAAGTGGTGTGTATTCGTGTGTATATGGTACCCGGGTACTTTTCAACTGGCCAGTGAGTTTACTTTAAGATGTCTTCGACTAGTCAGTTGGGGCCCTGTGGGTTTCAGAAGGAAAACAGCAGCGTACGCTCTTATTTACATACGGCCTTGGGGGCCTCTCACCCATCCAGCGCAAGCTTGAGGTTCTGCTGACCCAGGACGTCTCTCCGCTCGATGTTGACTGGGGACGCCGACCACCGGATCTGTTGTCTGGCCCTCTGTCTGTCAGCCGCGACTCATCCAGCTTACCGCCTGCTCCCCGCTTCGATCGACCGCGGTACTCCTCACTCGAGGGGTCTTCTCTCCTTCAACTGCACTCGGATGGTATAGAGGGTGATGTCTGTGTCCCGCAAGGCTGGGTGACCCAATCCTAAGGCCCAATCCACTCTGTCTGCGCTCCGGCCTATCTTTTGGTCTCTCCTTCTCTGTATGCATCCGCTCTCCTCTGCTCCCTGGCGCGCTCTGCCTGTTCTCCACGAGGTGCAGGATGTACAGTGTCTCCAAACCCCCCACTTCCTGTTTCTTCGCAAAGCATGCCGGGACATGTAGTTCGAATGTCCAGTCTCCAATCGCGATTGTCTCCATCTTGTGGCCAAAAATGGGTACTGCCACAGTAAATTTTAACACATCGCTACACTCTCCCCCTCCTAGAACTCTTGGGTCTCTCCAAGGAGGTACAACAGTTACATTATCCTTTTACAATTTGCACACAGTTTATACAGCATATACAGGTTCAGCAGCATACATGCAGTGGGTTAGAAACACTTTCTCAAGCTGACTCATGTTCTGGGCTACCTCAGCTAACATAGCAGACACTTCGGGCAATCTCTGCACAGTGGTGATGGCCTCTTCAGTGCTATGTCCTGGTGAGTCATAGGTAAGTCGCTGGGGCGGCCGAATAGAGCGTTTTTGTTCAGGCTCCTTCCGTTCCTCTTCAGGTGGAAGTACTATAGGTATAGGCTCAGTCCTTATGTCTGCCACTGGAGCAGACACTTCCTCCGAGTACGATCCCTCCAGGGAAGGCATAGAACTGTAGTCGTAAGGTTCGTCTTCAGGAGCTACAGGGTCTCCAACAGTATCCGGGACCCTTAACGGAAGTTCAAGGGTTTCAGGGAGTTCCATATTCTCGGGGAATTCCCACTGAAATTCAGGAGCTTCAGCCCTCAAATTACTTTCCCATTGACAAGGAACTGGGATGACCTCTTCAGGTTCTGGTGAGCGCATCCAATCTAAACAGAAACTCTCTTCGTCGCTGTCTCTTTCGCTCTCTCCAACAACCCGAGTCTGTTGAGACCGAGTAACAGGAGGGACACGTGGAGCATGCGGATTCGCCGGAGGAAGTTCGTTTCTCCACTGGTATCCTCACAGCCTCTCTCAAAGGTAACAAGTGATTTCGGTGCCAATTCTTGAGGGGACCAGCCTTTCCATCAGGGCGAATCTGATACACCGGCAGACCTGGCAGTTGTTTGCAAACAATGTAAACCTGAGAACTCCATCTATCCGCCAGCTTGTGTCTCGCAGCAGCACCAAGTTCTTCAACAGAACCCTATCACCGGGTTGTAGATCTTGTATTCGAACCTTCAAATCATAGTTCTTCTTGTTCCTCTTGCTCCCTGTTACCTGAAGTCAAACGGGCCTGTTCAAACGCAGAAGCCAGATTCTTCCGAAGTCTATCCACGTAGTTTCTATGAGAAGCTACCGACGTCTGGTCTAGAGATAACCCAAATGCCAAATCAACCGGCAGTCGAGCTTCTCTTCCGAACATAAGACGGTACGGTGAATATCCAGTGGCATCACTCTCCGTACTGTTATATGCATGCACCAGAGTAGCTATGTGACGACTCCAACTCTGCTTCTCTACGTTAGACAAGGTCCCCAGCATGTTTAGCAGCGTGCGATTAAACCTTTCAGGCTGAGCATCACCCTGAGGGTGGTATGGCGTAGTTCGAGTCTTTTGAATTCCCAACAACTCCAGCAATTGCCCGACCAATCTACTTTCAAAGTCTCTTCCCTGATCAGAGTGTATTCTTCTTGGCAGGCCGTAATGAACAAAGAACTTTTCCATCAGCACCTTCGCCACTGTCGGAGCGCGTTGGTCTTTTGTAGAAAAAGCTTGGGCATAACGGGTGAAATGATCAGTCACTATCAGAATGTTCCCTTGCCCACTAGCATCCGGCTCTAAGCACAGGAAGTCAATGCACACCAAATCCATGGGTCCCTGACTCTGTAGATGGCTCATTGGAGCAGCTCGGGTTGGTAGAGTTTTCCTCTGAATGCACCTCAGACAGGAATGGCAATAACTCTCAACTTCAGCCCTCATGCAAGGCCAATAAAACCTATCTCGCACCAACTTAAAAGTTCTCTCAGCACCCAAATGTCCATGCTCATCATGTAATGATCGCAACACACTCTCCCTGTGTTTAGTGGGGAGAAATAACTGTTGAATCTCTTCGGAATTGGTCGAGGGGCCCCTTCGGTAGACCACCCCATCCAACATCTTCAACCGCTCCCACTCTTTGTAAACCAATCTGGCTCCATCCGGGGAATTGGTTAACAGAATCTCTCGCTGGTTTGCAGTCAGGGCCTTTATGGTCAATGCAATCAAAGGGTCTCTAGCTTGATCCGCTTTCAGGTCCTGCTTGGAAAAGGTAGGTAGATTTTCATCCCTCAATTGCGTAGGGTTACAGTAGAACTCAGGAACAGCCGCGGCCATGACTCCTATGGCCTCCGCTTCAACTCCTCCCTTGACCCGGCGTTCTGTTCCTTGACACAAAGCTTGCACCCCGTCTGGAGTCACCTGAGTCCATTCTGTAGTGTAGGGTCTTCTTGATAAAGCATCAGCATCTCGATTGTTCACCCCAGGGCGATACTTCAGGCTGAACCGAAACCCTGACAGAGCGGCCAACCACCGATGTCCGTTGCGTCCAGTTTGGCAGTAGTAAGGATATAGGTAAGAGGATTATTATCCGTCTTGATCACGAACTCCGCTCCATACAGATAGTCTTTCAACTTGTCTACCACCGCCCACTTTAAGGCTAGAAATTCCAGTTTGTGAGTAGGGTAGTTCTTTTCTGAAGGCGTAAGGCTCCGGCTCACGTACGCTACAGGCCTCAGCAATCCACATACTCCTGATACAGGACTCCCCCCAGACTTCTCGGCTGGCATCCACATGTAACTCATACGGCTTATGAGGGTCCGCATAGGCCAGAACAGGAGCTCGGGTTAGACTCTCTTTCAGCTTCACAAACGCACCTTCACATTGACTAGTCCATTCACCTTGTATGGACTCTTTAGCTTTCCTTGGTCCTGGAGCGGAGGGGTTTCGGTCAGAGACCTTACAGCCTTCTTCGGTGGTTTCTTTCTGCAGGAGTTTGTTCAGCGGCTGAGCTATCTTTGCGAATCCTCCCACAAATCTTCGATAGTATGAGCAGAATCCCAAGAAAGATCTAAGTTCAGTGACGTTTCGAGGTCTAGGCCAAGAAGCTACGGCCTCCAACTTTCGAGGATCTGTCGAAACACCTTCTGCCGAGACCACGTGTCCCAGATATGTGACTGACGGTAAACAGAACTGGCATTTCTCCAGAGACAATTTCAACCCCTCTTCATGGAGCCTCTTCAAGACCTTCTCCAAACGTTGCTCATGCTCTTCCAGAGTCTTCCCGAACACAATTATGTCATCCAGGTACACTAACACTTCGATTAGATTCATATCCCCGACTGTCTTCTCCATCAACCGTTGGAACGTGGCTGGAGCTCCCGTCAGACCTTGAGGCATTCTATTGAACTCAAAGAACCCCAGTGGACAAATGAACGCAGTTTTCTCTTTGTCTTCAGGATGCATCGGTATCTGATGATATCCGCTTCGCAGGTCTAGTACACTGAACCACTTTGCTCCAGACAAACACTGTAAGGCATCTTCAATCCGAGGAGTGGCGTATTGGTCGGGGATGGTTCTTCGGTTCAAGGTGCGATAGTCTATGCACAAGCGGACAGAACCATTCTTCTTCCTGACCAGCACTATTGGAGATGCATATGGGCTCCTGGACTCTTGAATCACATTGGTTCTCTGCAACTCATTTAGCTGTTCTCGCAGATCATCCAAGTCTCCCAGCGGAACTCGCCTTGACCTTTCACGAAACGGCTTGTCTTCTTGCAACCGAATGCGGTGTTCCGTACTCTTAGCCAGGCCCACATCGAACTCATCTTTCGAGAATAATTCTTTCCACTTTAGAACTTGAGACTGAAGACGTTTCTTCCACTCAGGTGAAATGGGGGCGTCTTTAGGGTAGAATCTTTCATCTGGAATCTCTTTATCCACTCCCCCTCCTAAATCGGTGGAGAGGGGTGTAGCAGACTCTACTTGCCCGATAGGCATTCGTGCTTTAAGGACTACTGGAGAATCTGTCACATTGCACACACTGACCGAGACTCTTCCTCGGGTTCTCTCAGGGCTTTGGTGGAGATTATTTCAGGAATTACTTCGACTCCGGTTTCACTCCCATGATTGACATCGGTTCCCAGCACCACATAGGGACCTGGTTGCGATCCGTTCAACTTGACTGAAACCCGGAAGCTCGCTACTTCTCCTGCTTGCAGAACCTTCTCTGTCCCACCCAGTCTCCACAGTCTTCCCACCTCAGCAGGTGCTTTCCGTTCTTCAACCATCCTCTGATAGACCGGTCGTAACATGGGGTGCACTCCTTGAGTTGACCCTTCTTCCACTACGATGGGGGTCAGGAGACGCCGCACTAGGTCCGTATTTGTCCCCACTATCAGAGAGCTTCTGTTCGCACCCGAGGGTCGGGGACACACAATGGCCAAGGCGTCACAGCCTCCGGACTGTCCGATGACTTCAGATCCGATCTCCAACCTTACTTGCAGGTACCCGTCATAGGGAGTTTCTCAGTGCCGATACCCCAGATTTCCAAATCCTTCAGTTCTTGCAAAGGAATGTGTTTCAAGTGTTTCTCATAGAAATCTCGGTAGATCAAGGTCACTTGGGCCCCTGAATCCAACAGGGCTTTAGTATAGACTCCCTCCACTTGGATTGGCACAATAGGAGAAGGACCTATCAGTTGATCAGGAAACTTGGTGGCGGTATCCGGACGTTAGACCCAGTCTGCTGTACCCTGGCCTTTTTCTGGCCCGTGTAGGTTTTAGGTGTGCATTGCCTCCCCATGACACAGACCCGGACGCTAAGGGAGTGACTCTTTCAGTCCTGACAGGCTCAGCAGTTGGCCTGCCTTGGGCCCTCTTGCCCTCTTAGTTTTAAATTGGTTTTTGGAGCGAGGTTCAACTTCTGGGCACCTAGTTTGCTCCTTTACTGGTGCCCTCTGGCGTTTCCCGCTGGTGGAGTAGATAACAGTCCCTCTAGAGCTTTCAGCAGCCACTCAACTTTATCCCTCTCAGGCTTCCGGCCTTTACATTGCGCACGGAAATGGCCCATTTCTCCACAACCGAAACATCTCTTCCTCGAAAGTGGAGACACAGTTGCTTGTTGAGGTTCTAATAAGAGATTTGAACCAGACGCCACGGCAACTTCGGTCGTCTGCATACCTGTTAGGAACTTTTGCATTTCCCCCTGCATCTCGGTCACCTTCATCAACACCCTGCACAGTTCAGCGTGCGCTTGCTGCAGTTCAGTTTGAGCTTCCTGTACCTTCTTTACAGTCTTGAACAACTCGCTTCGTTCGGAAGGGTTCGATTCTTTGGCAGCCTTTTCGATGAATTTAAAACCCACTAACTGTTCCTGTTCATCCAGGTCAGATCCATAGGTGTCTAACGAGTCGTTTTCAGGCTGCAGACCGTCGTTATATCTGGCAGGTTGTGCATAAGCCCTTTCTCCCCGTCTGAAGGATTTCTCTTCCAGCAGAGCCTCCTCCTCTCGTACAACTCGGATCAGTTCCAGGTACTTCAACTCTTGATTAACTGCTCTGCTTCTCAGCTGCATCATCACCGGATCTAACGGTTGAGAGCCCCTCAGGATCTGCTTTATTCGAATCTTATCTACGTCAGCCGGTTTGGCCCCTTTCTTGAGAAGTATTTGGTGCAAAATCTTATCCAGGCGCCTCATGTAATCAATCATTCTCTCACCTCTCTTCTGATAGGTATTTCGTACTGATATACCAGTTCCGCTGCCTTTTCTGTTCGCCCAAAAACTTCTTCAAGAACGTTCAAATAATCCAAAGCAGTACAATCTTTTCTACTCAATTTTAGGTTTCTCACCGCTTCTGACGCAGGTCCCTTTAAACTCTCGGTGATCCTTTGCTTTTTCTGGGCCTCAGGGACGTCCCACTCATCCAGTGCCTGCATCGCCTGTTCCACCCATTCCTCAAAGGTTTCTTCTCCCGCGGAGTTGGTACATTTCCTGTAAAGTTCCTTAACCGTCGATAACCGAAATTAGTGTGAGGAGGGCTTGTTTTCTGACATTTGGCCAGCAAATCTCCAATAGCCACGATAAATTCAGGCCCGATCATGGCCAACGGACTGGGCGCAGGAACACTTGCGGATTCACCACGTGGCGCACTTGGCTGAATTAGTTGGACTTCCACCTCATCTTCCAGCTCCACGCTCGCGCCCCGAAAACATGCTGGAATACCTTTTCTCCATTCAAGAAGAACATGCGTGTGAGAGGTATCTGGGTTTTTCTTAATGTCCAGAATTAACCCCCGATGATCTGGTGCTAGCGTGGCCACGGCCTGGCGAATCTGATCTTCGGCCCAAGTGTCTGCGGGAATATCCATGACTATGCAACATGCTAACTGACTACTGTGCTCCCCACACCATTCGGCAGCAGTGTCTGGATCCATATTTAACCCTTTAGATGCGGTTTTTCCAGAGACTGAATCCCGGAAACGAGCCCCCACGTGTAGCGCTCACTCCCGGAGGAGCCGCTGAAATTAAACCACGGGTCAGTCTCCCCGCACTAGGGAATAAATATACTCCAACACCGCTGTAAGTTTTACAAGTTAAAAGGTTTACTAAAAAGATTTGCAGCTCTTGAGACACGGTATATGCAGGAAGATTTACAGTACTTTCGTAACACGATAAACGCGTAGCGGTAAAAGAAACGAAAACACGAGGGCTTCGTATTTTCGGAAAAAAAACCCCGACCGAGCAGAAATTAAAAGATACGAAATTCGAGGAAAAACCGCGTAGCGGGACACAATAAAATACACAGTTCTCGTATCACGGTAAACGCGCAGCGGGAACAAAAAAAGGAAAAAATGTTCGGAATGTAACTTTAATTTTGCCCCCTTGTCCCGATTCGGAAAAGGAAACGGAGTCCTGCACAGGTTAAGTCCCAGAACATGAAGTGGTGTGTATTCGTGTGTATATGGTACCCGGGTACTTTTCAACTGGCCAGTGAGTTTACTTTAAAGATGTCTTCGACTAGTCAGTTGGGGCCCTGTGGGTTTCAGAAGGAACAGCAGCGTACGCTCTTATTTACATACGGCCTTGGGGGCTCTCACCCATCCAGCGCAAGCTTGAGGTTCTGCTGACCCAGGACGTCTCTCCGCTCGATGTTGACTGGGGACGCCGACCACCGGATCTGTTGTCTGGCCCTCTGTCTGTCAGCCGCGACTCATCCAGCTTACCGCCTGCTCCCCGCTTCGATCGACCGCGGTACTCCTCACTCGAGGGGTCTTCTCTCCTTCAACTGCACTCGGATGGTATAGAGGGTGATGTCTGTGTCCCGCAAGGCTGGGTGACCCAATCCTAAGGCCCAATCCACTCTGTCTGCGCTCCGGCCTATCTTTTGGTCTCTCCTTCTCTGTATGCATCCGCTCTCCTCTGCTCCCTGGCGCGCTCTGCCTGTTCTCCACGAGGTGCAGGATGTACAGTGTCTCCAAACCCCACCCACTTCCTGTTTCTTCGCAAAGCATGCCGGGACATGTAGTTCGAATGTCCAGTGCCTCCAATCGCGATTGTCTCCATCTTGTGGCCAAAAATGGGTACTGCCACAGTAAATTTTAACACATCGCTACACTTGCATTTTACTATTTTGTATTTCTGTAACCACTCAATGTTCTCGAACCCAGGACATACTTGAAAACGAGAGAAATCTCAATGTATCCTTCCTGGTAAAATCCTTTATAAATAAAATAAATAAATAAAATCTCACTTCTCGCTTTCTCGTTCTCCTGCTCCATCTCCCCCACATGGAACTCAACTGGCCTTACCGGCACCAGAAGAACCAATGCAGCTAGGACGCGGTCAATAAGAGTCAATATCTTTGCCTCTATTGTGGACAACCCAACCATGCTGCTCGCCAATGCCCGGAGAAGAATACAGGAAGAGCAGGTTAAACTACCCCATTCTTCGCCTGCTGCATGTCTCACCCTCCAACATCTGCAGTCCTCATTTATCCATTACTCTTGTTTTACAGTAGGGAGAGAGGATGTGTTCCCGGCCCGCACTAGTTGATTCAGGAGCCAGCAGCAGCGTTCTTGACCAATATGTCAGAGGCATTGGGTGTACCACTGAAAAATAAACCCTTTCCTTTGCATATTCAGGTTGTCGATGGATCTTCATTGTTCTCAGGTCCGGTCACCCAAGAAACCATGCCTATACGTGTTTCTATTGGTCCCAAACATACGGAGTGTATAGTATGCCCGTCAACTGTATGTCATTTATTTATTTTAATAAATTAGCCTTAATTTATTTCCTTGTATCCTGACTTGCTGGTTGGAGTGAAAAGGAGTTTGAAGGCTGTATGGGAGATCCGGTGCTCCCCCCAATGCCGCCGGTCACTGATCATATCTAGTGTGAGATTTAGACACTGAAAAATGCGAGTGGATTCCTTTCTCTGGTCTATATCTACCATATGTACTCAATTTAGCTCGCCCGCCAGCGTCAAGGCACCTCTATAAGGGCGAGTCCTAACCAAAATGAAACCACAGGCTGCTGCATAGCAAACCATACCTGCTCATGCTATCTTGTCAAACATGAGGTAGACTGGTGGGCCTTTATTTATGCTCCCCCAGAAACAAGCTAGTCTTATAATGGCCATTGATAAGAAACCAAACCTCTAATTGTGTTTAGTTTCACACGGTATAATTGGAGTAAGTGCAGATGAAATTTTTTTCTTTATTATGTTTTACACATGTTGTTGGGCTGGATGCATTTGGTGGTTGCAGCCGCCCCATCGGGGAATAGGCGCGACCCCACCCCTCCTGCACTACTCAATTTACTACGCCATGGCATCTTTTTGTTCTATTTGAGGTACACTTCTTTCCATAATGGAAAAAGAAGACAGAGAGAAAGGGATCACCGCTGCAGGAAGCGCTATTTCTACCATTCGTTCCCCCTTTTCTTGTTCTATATTGTTGGTGGGTTTAAGATATACCACCAAATGGAGTGAGGCAGCTGCTGATTCAACTTAAGGTTTTGAACCTGGACTTACATTCTTATATATTCATTGAAATTGTGGATTTATTGATTAAAATTGTGGATCCACTTTTTACACAATTAATTTTCTTATAGCCAATTCCTTTTCTTATAGCTGGTTTTGGCTATGTTAAACCACATCTAGGTGGCGCCAGAGATACAGTTTTTCTTGTACCCTCAAATATGACTGCCCCAGAAATACCTCCTTTTATGGCTATAACTGGATAAGGGTAGAGGATTATGAGCCAGTGAACTATTTTAGCCTCTTTATGACGGACGACATATTTGAATTGGTGGTTGTGCAAACTAACCTGTTTGGCTACACTCCTTTTCCCAAAAGTTATGAAGAGGGATCGCTATAAACAAATACTGTGATTCCTCCATTTCAACGATAACGCACTGTGCCCACTGAGAAACAACCCATTACATGACCGCCTCTATAAAATTCGGCCCCTTATCAAACTCCAGTCTGCAAAATTCTCTGATAATCTTGTCCCTGACCAAAACATCTGCATAGATGAGTTCCTTATGAAATTCAAAGGTAGCCTGCTCTTCAAGAAGTACCAAATAAGCGATTCAGGTATGGTGTCAAACTTTATAAATTATGCAAGTGGACAAACATGGGCATTTAGAATTTATGAAGGGAAAGATAGCCACCATGACCCCCTGATTCTATGGGAATCATACAATTGTGTGGGATCTCATCTATCCCTGGTTCAATAAGGGCTATCATTTATGGGTCGATAATTATTACAGCATTACACCAGTATTGACCTATTTAAAAATTGATTTTGTTTTGAGACTCTTGCATGTGGTACAGTGCATAAGAATCACAGAGGTTTCCCCCAAATACTGACAGGAGGCAGAAAAAGTAGAGGCTCCTCTTCAGCTGTACACCAGGAAGAAGTGCTAGCCCTTCGGTTCACAGATAAGGATGTATACTTGTTATTTATGATGTATGGCGAAAGTACAGTGCCAGTTGGAAGCAGCTGGAAAAGCCAAAGTGCATTGTAGATTACAGCAAGTATTTTGGCAGGGGGGGGGGTAGACCTGGCTGATCAATGTATACAACCTTATCTGGTGAACCGAAAAACTAGTGCATGGTATAAGAAAATTGCAATTTACCTGAGCGATTTTCAACTCGTATGTGCTCTACAAACAAGCAGCATTAAAAAAAAAAAGTCATATCCCTTTCTAGAATTTATGTAAGAAATGATATTGAAACTTATTTTAACCCTGGCCCCTAAGGCTAGGGTCAGACTAACGCAGTATCAACGTGCGTTTAGCAGCACTAAATCACGGCTGTGCTAGCAGCAAATGACGTCCAATGCCAGGCAGCATACGAAGAACGGCCGCACAAAAGTGCGACTGCGCAACGCAAGTGGGAAACGAACGCATTTTTTCGACAACGTGAAACCGCTAGTACTGACGTACAGCGTGCGCTGCGTCCACTAGCGGCGTGTGTGTGTGATTAGGAGACGTCAGACGCTGCTAATGTCCGGCCAACATAACGTCCAGACACAAAAAGGGTTTTATTGATGATCCGTACAAAATCACGGCCGAAAATGCGCATGGTATGACCGCTATTGCGTATTCCGTGAAAAAATACGTCCATTCATTCGAACGCACTTTTTCACGGACAACGCGAAAAATGCGTTAGTCTGACCCTAGCCTAATACTCCCACTTTGGAATCAGGAGATCTCCAAAGACTAAGTGGAAGGCGCCAGGGCCGGTGCGAGACTATTTTGCGCCCTATGCAAGACCAGCTACTTGTGCCCCCCCAGAAAACATTGTTAACTGGAGATACGGGAGGGAACACACATACACACACACACTGTGCACGCACACGGGGCCAAAATACACTGTATAAAAGGGACACACACAAACACCTCGGGGACACACACACACTGTGCACGGGGACCACGCCCATTCGTTCGGTGCAAATCTTATCCCTCCGCAGGTCGGGCCCAGGATCTGTCTGTGCCTCTTTCTTTCCTATGCTCTCTGTGCCTCTTTCTTTCATTTGCCTCTTTATTTCCTCTGCCTCCATTCTTTCTTCTGCCTCCATTCTTTCCTCTGCCTCCATTCTTTCCTCTGCCTCCTTTTTTTTCTTTCATGTGCTACTTTCTTTTCTTTCATCTGCCGCCTTTCTTTTCTTTCATCTGCCTCCTTCTTTCATCCACCTCTTTCTTTCCTTTCATCTCCCTGTTTCTTTCATCTACCTATATTCTTTTATCTGCCTTTCTTTCCTCTGCCTCTCTTTCCTCTGCCTCTCTTTCCTCTGCCTCTCTTTCCTCTGCCTCTCTTTCATCTACCTCTATTCTTTTATCTGCCTTTCTTTAATCTGCCTTTTTCTTTCATCTACCTCTATTCTTTCCTCTGCCTCCTTTCATTCATCTACCTCTATTCTTTCCTCTGCCTCTTTATTTCATCTGCCTCCCTTATCTGCCTTTCTTTCATCTGCCTGTGTCTTTCCTGAGTCCTTTCTTTCATCTGCCTCCTTTCATTTATCTGCCTCTATACTTTCCTCTGCCTTCTTTCAACTGCCCTTTCTTTCATCTGCCTCTTTCTTTCATCAGCCTCTTTCTTTCATCAGCCTCTTTCTTTCATCAGCCTCTTTCTTTCATCAGCCTCTTTCCTCTGCCTCCTTTCATTCATCTACCTCTATTCTTTCCTCTGCCTCTTTCTTTCCTCTGCCTATTTCTTTCCTCTGCCTATTTCTTTCCTCTGCCTATTTCTTTCATCTACCTCTATTCTTTTTTTTTTAGAAAGGATTTTAGCAGGAATGATACATTGAGATTTCTCTCGTTTCCAAGTATGTCCTGTGTGGCAAGTATGTACTGTTAGGTGTCTTGCCCAAGGACACTTACTGGAGAGGTTGCTCGCTGGGATCGAAACCATGACTCCACAGGCTCTCTTCATGCAGAGCAGTGATGTTACCTCTACTCCACCCAGCCGGTACTTTCATATGCCTCCCTTTTTTTTCTTTCATTTGCCTCTTTCTTTCATCTGCCTCCTTTATTTTCTTTCATCTACCTCTATTCTTTCATCTTCCTCTTTCTTTCATCTGCCTCCTTTCTTTTCTTTCATCCACCTCTATTCTTTCATCTGCCTCTTTCATCTACCTCTATTCTTTCACCTGCCTCTTTCTATCCTCTGCCTCTTTATTTCATCTGCTTCCTTTCTTTCATGTACCTCTTTTCTTTCCTCTGCCTCCTTTATTTTCTTTCATCTGCCTCCTTTATTTTCTTTCATCTACCTATATTCTTTCCTCTGCCTCTTTCTTTATTCTGAGTCTTTCATCTGCCTTTCTTTTTTTTATCTACCTCTATTCTTTCCTCTGCCTCTTTCTTTCTTGCCTCTGCCTCTTTCTTTTGACTCTTTCTTTCCTCTGCCTCTTTCTTTCCTCTGACTTTCTTTCATCTGCCACTTTCTTTCATCTGGCTCCTTTCTTTTTTTCATCTACCTCTGCCACTTTCTTTCCTCTGCCTTCTTTCTTTTCTTTCATCTACCTCTATTCTTTCATCTGCCTCCTTTCTTTTCTTTCATCTACCTCTATTCTTTCATCTGCCTCCTTTCTTTCATCTACCTCTATTATTTCCTCTGCCTCTTTCTTTCGTTCCTTTGCCTCTTTCTTTCATCTGCCTTTCTTTTTTTCATCTACCTCTTTCTTTCATCTGCCTTTCTTTACTTTCATCCACCTCTTTCTTTCCTCTGCCTCTTTCTTTCTTTCCTCTGCCTCTTTCTTTATTCTGAGTCTTTCATCTGCCTTTCTTTTTTTATCTACCTATATTCTTTCCTCTGCCTCTTTCTTTCTTTATTCTGAGTCTTTCATCTGCCTTTCTTTTTTTATCTACCTCTATTCTTTCCTCTGCCTCTTTCTTTCTTGCCTCTGCCTCTTTCTTTCGACTCTTTCTTTCCTCTGCCTCTTTCTTTCATCTGCCTCTTTCTTTCCTCTGACTTTCTTTCATCTGCCACTTTCTTTCATCTGCCTCTTTCTTTCATCTGCCTCTTTCTTTCATCTGGCTCCTTTCTTTTTTTCATCTACCTCTGCCACTTTCTTTCCTCTGCCTTCTTTCTTTTCTTTCATCTACCTCTATTCTTTCCTTTGCCTCTTTCTTTCATCTGCCTCCTTTCTTTCATCTACCTCTATTATTTCCTCTGCCTCTTTCTTTCGTTCCTTTGCCTCTTTCTTTCATCTGCCTTTCTTTTCTTTCATCTACCTATTTCTTTCATCTGCCTTTCTTTTTTTCCATTTACCTCTGGACTGAAAATAGAGAGTCTTTGTAAGTCAGATTGACCTTTTGACATGAGATAGGATATATAAAAATTAAATGGTGATATTAATTAAGAAGTTCAATACTGCCCTCTAGAGGATAGTAAATATTATATTTAATGTAATGAATAAGATTGCCAGTGACGTCAAATTGACTATAATTGGAGATACGACAATGCAGTCAGGGCATTCTCGCATATTCCAAGACATGAGGCATTCAGAGATTTACACACATCGCTAGCAGACCATCCCAGGATGATGCACTCAGGACTCACACCAAATCTCTAACTCCCATGCATTGATTATCTGATATTGATAATTTTCATATATTCCAAAAACAATATTACATAAAAGAATATTCCAAGGCAGTAACTCATTTAATCCAGATTGGAGGTAATGTATGAAAGCTATTTTTATTCAGATTAATGTAAGTATATATATATTTGGAGTATTTCTTGCAACAGATAGATCCAGAATCTAAAATATTTCTATTCTGCATATAGAGATATCAAAAAGAATTGGATATAAGGTTTTATCCTAGAAACTGCTGAAAAGATTGATATACCAATATATATATATTGAATTTGGAAATTACTATGAAATTAATAAGCAAGGAATTATATAACTACAAAATAAAAAGCAGAAGATTAGAAGTTTAATTCTCGATATTAGGGGAGGATTCACTAAATAAGTTTTTATTACTTATCATTCTAGAAATAGCTCATCTTTTGTTGATCCATGTAGTATAGAGAGATACATATATCTCTACAAGATCTAGCTGGTTAAACATTAGTTTGTTGGGAAATATATGTTAAATTTTCGTTAAGCAGAAATGTTTATTAACCATTTGTGTATAGTTACTAACTGATAAGATAAATGATATTAATCATATATGCAGTTACTAACAGGTGATACATATATTGTGAAGCTAGTTGTTTATGTGCTGGTGGATGGATTTTGTGGTTTATAAATTTTTGTTTATGATATGAGATTTGAAACTTTTTTGTATACATAATAAACATATATATATTTTTATCCGATTATTGTATTCTTCAAAGCAAAACACAGACAATTAAAAGAATTTAGGAGAATTTCTAGGAAATATAAACGATTGCTATTTGTGTCTAGTATAAGTTTCTTATTGAATATAATCCCTGCCATATTGGAGGCCAGCTGCTGAGATAGGTCCAATATATGACATATTGGAGGCCAGCTGCTGAGATAAGTCCAATATCTGACATGTTGTAGTCACGTGCAGAGATAATATCTGACAATGCGATCGCGCATGCACGCTTAGTCTCTCGGCATTCTCCTCCTGTCGGCAGCGTGGGGCGGACCTCAAGCTCTCTCCTGCTTGTGGGCTGAGAGCATGGAGCGGCGCGCCATGAGGGACCTCGGGTAAGTAGTGCAGGCGTCCCAACATGGAGATCAGGGCAGAGAGCGGGCATGACAGGGGAACCTGGCCTCCCAAGCACGTTGCTTTGGCACCGCCCTCCAGTCACGTGTGTGTGACTCACACACAAAGGAGAAGCTCGCTGCTCGCTGCAAAGGCTGGGAGGAGAAGCAGGAGAAGAAAGAAGAGAAAAAGATAGAAGAGGAGAAGAAGGAGCAGAGGACCAGGACAGAAGATGGCAGAGCAGTGAGCCAGGGCCCAGCCAGACCCCAGGCCCAGCTAGAACCCAGTCAAGGCACAGCCAGACCCCAGGTCCCAGCCTGAAACCAGGTCCCAGCCTGAAACCAGGGCCCAGCGAGACCCCAAGGCCCAGCCTGAAACCAGGGCCCAGCGAGACCCCAAGGCCCAGCCTGAAACCTGGGCCCAACGAGACCCCAAGGCCCAGCCAGACCCCAAGGCCCAGCCAGACCCCAGGGCCCAGCCAAACCCCAGGGCCCAGCCAGACCCCAAGCCCAGCTAGAACCCAGCCAAGGCCCAGCCAGACCCTAGGTCCCAGCCAGACCACAGGGCCCAGCCAGACCCTAAGGCCCAGCCAGACCCTAGGGTCCAGCAGAGGCGCAGCCAGACCCCGGGTCACAACCAGACCACAGGCCCAGCCAAACCCCAGTGCCCAGCCAGGCCCAGCCAGACCCCAGGGTCCAGCCAGACCCCTGGGCCAAGCCAGACACAGGCCCAGCAAGACCCCAGGGCCCAGCCAGACCCCTGGGACCAGCCAAACCTCAGGCCTCAGCCAGACCCCAAGGCCCAGCCTGAAACCAGGGCCCAGCGAGACCCCAAGGCCCAGCCTGAAACCAGGGCCCAGCGAGACCCCAAGGCCCAGCCAGGGCCCAGCCAGACCCCAGGGCCCAGCCAGACCCCAAGGCCCAGCCAGACCCCAGGGCCCAGCCAGACCCCAGGGCCCAGCCAGACCCCAAGCCCAGCCAGAACCCAGCCAAGGCCCAGCCAGACCCCAGGTCCCAGCCAGGGCCCAGCCAGACCACAGGGCCCAGCCAGACCCTAGGGTCCAGCAGAGGCGCAGCCAGACCCCGGGTCACAACCAGACCACAGGCCCAGCCAAACCCCAGTGCCCAGCCAGGCCCAGCCAGACCCCAGGGTCCAGCCAGACCCCTGGGCCAAGCCAGACACAGGCCCAGCAAGACCCCAGGGCCCAGCCAGACCCCTGGGACCAGCCAAACCTCAGCCAGACCCCGGGCCCAGCCAGGCCCAGACCGCAGCCAGGCCCAGATCCCAGGGTCCAGGCAGAACCCTGGACCCAGCCATACCTCTGGGCCCAGCCATATCCCTGGGCCCAGCCAAACCCCAGACTCAGGCCCAGCCAGACCCCAGGGCCCAGCTAGACCCAGGCCCAGCCAGACCCCAGCCAGACCCCAGGGCCCAGCCAGACCCCAGGCCCAGCCAACGAGTGGGAAATGTTTTACTAACCACGAGTGGGCAATGTTTTACCAACAGCGAATGGCAAATGTTTTACCAACAGCGAGTGGGAAATGTTTTACCAACAGCGAGTGGGAAATGTTTTACCAACACACAGGACAGGGTATACCTGAAATAAGCCAGACGGTATACAAGGATGTATTCTAACACAAGCCCAAATCGATCAGTGTTAAAGTGGTCAGGGATAGCATAAACGGTACACATATCTTTCATATAAGCCAAAATCAGAGTTAGAGTGGTCAAGGAATAGCCAAGGACTGGTACACGGGGGTGGTTCTCATACAAGCCAAGTAGTAACAGAAATTGAAAAAATAACCAAGTAGTGAATAGCAAGGAGACGCTCAGCACTGAGAAAAGCAAACTTCACAACAGCTCGCTGAGCTATCTCGTTGTCTGTATTCAAACCCGGCGGGCACGCGTCATAATGCCGCGCCCCACCTCCTCGCCAACCCTGCGAGCTCTGGAAGCCGGCACAACTCCTGGCACCCAACTTGTCGATGGCACCGCTGGGTGCCGGGGCCCCCTCTGAGCCCCAGATGTGACAGATACAGTAATGTGCGTTGTGCATGATCGTGAGTTTTATCGCTGTGGAACTGTGTTATGTCCTTTTTTTGGTTTTGGAAGGGGGCAAAAAGCTGTTAAAGGTTGAGGAAGTTTACGGGAGGGGGGCCCATCGTTAGGTTCAGTAAGGGGCCCCATCATTTCTGATGGCTGTCCTGTCCAGTTACCTGGATTGCTAACCCAGTTGCAGGAGGTTCGCAGGTCTCTGTGCTCCCACAGTTGGTGGTGGATATCCCTTTTTGCTGAACAAAATGCATGGTCATCCACTGGTGGGTGGGTTCTCGGTTGTGTGGTTGTCCAGCTAGTTGGAATGATCCACAGTGACACTCGGGTCCCGTGACTCCCTTTGATGCTGAAACGGACATGGCCTGCATCTGAACAGGTGCTGCAGGGCCACCTGAGAAGTGGTCATCCTCTCAAGTGAGGGACAGTATGAGGCAGCATGTGAGATCAGGTGGCATGTGTGACCACCACACCTGTGTTTAATAATATGCTGCAGGTCATTCTTCTTGTTGCTTCAGCATTGTTACCAATTCCTGCAGTGTTTTATAGTGAAGCTCAGTGTCACACTCGTGTACCAGTATTGCCTGATCTGACCCTCGCTCCTTGCCCCAAAATCAGACCGTTTCTGAACAGCTTTTGGATTGCCCTCTCTGTGCCTTGTACCTGTATACACCTTCTGCCTCTGCACACTGGTTCCTGCTGAAAGCCCCCCCCCCCACTGAAAGCAATGACATATTACAATTTTACTTTGGAAAGTGCATGTTTTTCCTTATAGGAGATTAGTATTTATAAAGTTCTTACCTTTTCATATGGGATCTGAAGGAGATCTAACATAACTTTGTGTGCATCCAAATTTTTCAATAATCTCTGCTGCTTCTTGCGAACCTGCTCACCAACACCACACATTTTATTAAGGGTCTCCAGAATCTAAAGAACATATTGAAGAAAATAATTCCTAGATCAGTAATAGGGTCTTGGTTTGTTTACGCTATTTGATATACTTTCAAATTGTTGCAGACACAATTCAACTACCGGTAAATAGATTTCAAAATTCAATCCTTTATGTGACAGCTTATTTATGTTTATTTACATCTCAGTTCTGCAGTGTTTACATATATGAAGAATAAGATTACTAAAAAAATAAAAAGAAGCATGTGCTTTGAGACTGAATTGTAAGTACCATTAACAACGTATAATAAAAAAGAAAAGACCATGCACCACAACAAATCTTGGTAAGGTAGGACACACTTAACCAAGCTTTAGTAATCTTACCCCTTTCACATTATGATAGTTTTCACTACTTTTTTCATGATCTGTTTTTGTAGACCCTTCTGCATTTCCCATTAGCTGTTAAAGGAAAAACACAAGTATTTAATTGCTAAAAATGTAGCGTATTGTAATATTGCTGTCATAGTAATTTATTGGGATTCACTCTGGTTCGTATGAAGTATACTACTGCAAAATTTTCTCACCTCCTTTTTATCTTTCTTGGTCCCATCTGCTATGGTCCCATTTCCTAAATTCACTCTTTTGTCTACCCACAATTCAGATTTTTCCACCATAGTTCTTAGTCTATCCAGCTCAGACTTAATTAATTTATAATTGTCAACGTCCTGAGTTGAGATAAGCAGTTGAACCTGCAAGGAAAACAACAAAATGAAATATTAAATCTTCGGTTTATCCCATCAAAAATAAATTTTCTCAATGTTGTGTGACGTTTGGGGGCCCCACAGAGCACGTGCACAATGTCTTTCACAAACAGAACAGCATTATTCACCCTTTCAGGGCAATCAAAAAGGCAACATAATAAGTACAACATAATAAGTACACAGAAATTAAAGCAAAGTCCTGATCTTCAGCAAAAATAAACAGAAAAATAATGGTGGCTCATCAACGCTTTAAACAGTCCCAAACCTGGGGAATCCTTTCGCCAAAAGGTAGAAGCCTCTCCAGCAATGCACAGAACACACACCCAGCTTCCACTGATTACTTTCCTTTTCCTTATCTCCCACAATCCTGTCTGGGAGTTGCTGGCTTTTAAATCTCTTCCTGGACAGGAAGATTAACCCTGTGATTGCCCTTAAAGGGACCACAACCCAAATAGGGGTGAAACATATTGTCCATCCAGGACCCAGCCCTGCCGACCTCTACAGTTGTCTATTTACGAACGTATTAAATTGAGTATTTTCACTTAGGGATGAGCCAAATGCCCCCGTATTCGGTTCGATTTCAAACTCGAACAATTTCAAAAGTTCGAGTGCGATCTCGAACACGATCCGAACTCAATGGAACTCGAACGTTTGATTTTTAGAGTGCCCTCCAAGAGGGCATATATGCTAGATAGTTGCCATAAAAGGTGTATGGGGGTCCGGGTAATGCCCTGGGGGACAGGAAATAAGGACAAAAAGTAAAAAAAAAAGTTTTTAAAGGAACAGTGAGTTTTCCATGAAATAAAGGTTAAGAATAAAAACAAAAAATTCCTTCAAATATCGTGCCTAGGAGGTCCCCATAACTTACCCGTGAAGTGGCGGATTTGTAGGATGTATAGAAACATTTAAAAACAAAAAAATGGCATTTCAAATGACGGTAAATGGTTTTCCTTTAATCTATTCATAAACAACTGCTTGGGGCGGCAGTCTGTATGAAAAGAGGAGACGTTTTAGGACACGCAGAACAAGTTTAGTGATTTTTTGGGCAAAATTATGGTGAAACTTATGCAGGCTTTGGATGAAAGTAACTATAGGTGCTTTAAAATTGGGCCTTTAGTGTCGGCAACAGTGCCGTCACACCGTAACCCCTCTGTGGTATTGTGGAAGAGTGCAGTGGTGGACCCTGCGGTCCAATATTAAAATGATATGAATCTGTTAAAGACGTCAGTGGCAGTGCACCCAAATATTGTGCCTTTGGTGGCAGCAAGTGCCTTCACACAGTAAGTAACCCCTCTGTGGTATTGCAGAAGAGTGCAGGGTGGACCCTGCGGTCAAATATTAAAATGATATGAAACTGGTATAGGCGTCAGTGGCAGTGCACCCAAATATTTTACCTTTGGTGGCAGCAAGTGCCTTCACACCATAACCCCTCTGTGGTATTGTGGAAGAGTGCAGTGGTGGAGGTTTTGGGAATGCAGAAGAGATCCCGGATCTATTCAGTTACGTCAGCATCAGGGGATTGATAGCTGCTGATCCAGGACTGATTCATTTTTATAAATGTCAGCCGGTCTACAGAGTAGGTGGACAGACGCAATCTTTTGTCTGTGACAAAACCTCCAGCGGCACTGAAAGTCCTTTCAGAAAGCACGTGGATGAAGGGCAACCTAGTAGCTGCATAGCATATTGGCTAAGTTCTGGCCCGTGATCCAATCTCAACACCCAGTAAGCCATTGGATCATCTGCTGTAAAGGTATCCAGGTCTGCCCTTGCCCCTAGGTAGTCCTGCACCATATGGTGAAGACGCTGGCAATGGGTGTCTACATTTGACGTCCCTGGGCGTCGTGGACTAAAAAAATTTAAAAGGGCATCAGTCAAGTGGCCCCGGCCTTCACCGCTCTTCCTCTAATCATCCGCAGCCTCAGAAGCATGTGTGTCATCACTTGGTAACCTACCAGTGCCTGGAAAGGTGTTACACAAGTGTCGCTTTAGAGCGTCCTCAAGTTTTTTCATCCTGTGCTCCCTCTGTGAGGGCAGGATGAGCTCTGCAACTTTACCCTTGTATCGTGGATCAAGAAGGCTTGCCAACCAGTAATGATCCCTCTCCTTGATAGCACGAATCCTGGGGTCCTTTAGCAGGCTTTGCAGGATAAGGGAGCCCATGCAGCGTAGGTTGGAGGTGGCATTAGCTTCCGAGTCTTCCTGGTCAATGAGGATGACCCCATTGTGCACTTCCTCCTCCCAGCCACGTACTAGTCCTTGGGTTTCTAGGCACACAAAACCCTCCCTTGAGAAATCCCCACCTTCAATGCCCCCACTACTTAAATATTCCTCCTCCTCCTCCTCCTCCTCCTCCTCCTGTCTGATCTGAGGACCCGCAGGAATGCTGTCTGCCTAAAGACTGGGGCCTTGAGAGCTAGGGAAGGCCTCCTCTTCCTCCCACTGCTCTGCCTCTAGTGCCACATCTATAATTTCCTGCAGAGTGCGCTCCAGCAGGAACACTAAAGGAATTGTGTCACTGATGCATGCACTGTCCTTGCTCACCATCCTCGTTGCCTCCTCAAATGGTGACAGTACAGTGCATGCATCCTTGATTATCAGTCACTGCGGGGGGAACCAAGTTGACCTGAACCTGTCCTTGTGCCATACACACACAGGTACTCATTGATGGCCCTCTGCTGCTTGTGCAGACGCTGCAGCATTGCCAATGTCGAGTTCCACTAGGTGGGCATGTCACAGATGTGACGGGGGGCCTGACCTGACATGGCACAGAAGGGGTGTGAGCTACTTGAGCAGTTAACAGACATGACCCATGGATGTATAAACAAAACAAGGGATTTATTTACAACAAGGAACCAGAACACCACAATGAAACAAAAGACCTGAGCACTAGAATTAAACCATAAACCTGAACTAAATATACAATAGAAAAACAAACAGATGAACAACCAAGGACTTGGGACACTATAGGCAGAAAGACATAAGAGAACTAAACACTAGAGTAACATGAGTGAAAACATAATCCTGTTTAAACCTAGAGAAGAAACATGAAATGCAAACATAAATACCAAACATGAACCATATGAACAAAACAGTATGAATAACCAAGGACCTGGGAGACTATAAACAAATGTAAATACAGAACTGGCGGAGGAGTAAACCCAAAACCTGAAAGTAAAGTAATAAAGGGTAACTAGAACACATACAGGAGAACCTGAGCAAGAGATCCCTACCAGAACTGCAAGGTAAGTGAATAAGGATCAAGGCTTGGAACAAATCAGACTGAAACATCAGAATGAGGCAGCGCCCTTCTTAGGGCGATGCCTGCTTATATAGCACATGACTAAATGAAAACAATTAAAGTCCAGGTGAGGTCCAGGCTTGGATGTGAACCAAATGTCCAGAACTAAATGCAATGTCCATAGAAGCCAGAGGGGGCGCCAGATGTGCTAGAATGTCCAAAAACATGACTGGCAACTCCCACCTCTGCCAGAGGGGGCGCAGGATGTCACAACAGATCAGACGGTTTGTGGGAAGGTGGAATTCTCTTTGAATTTCTGCCAGGCGAACACTTGCTGGGAATGACCGTCTGAAGTGGCTGCAGACTTTTCTGGCCTGGCTGAGAAGCTCTGCCAGCCCTGGGTACCTGGTTAGTAAACGCTGTACCACTAGATTTAGGACATGTGCTAGGCATGGTACATGCATCAATTTACCCTTGCTTAGGGTGGAGAGAAGGTTGCTGCCATTATCACAGACAACCATTCCCAGCTGAAGCTGGCATGGTGATAACCATCTCTGCGCCTGCCCCTGCAGAACTGACAAAATTTCTGGCCCGGTGTGGCTCCTGTCCCCTAAACAAACCAGCTCAAGCACAGTATGGCATCTTTTTGCTTGAGCCATTGCGTAGCCCTTGCCACGAGTCGGTTTAACTGCCACTTCGCCAGAGCCATTGAAGGAGGAGGAGGAGGAAGAGGTGGTGGAGCAGACAGACCTCATATAAGCTTCTTTCTGGAGGTGTGGTGGATGAGCAAGCTCCAGCACAGAGCCCCGTCCTGGATCCCTCCCAGTTGCAATCAGAGTTACCCAGTGTGCCGGGAAGGAAGTGTAACGGCCCTGTCCATGCTTGCTGGACAACGTTTTCTAAAGTCATGTGCACCTTGCTGCTGAATGCCTTTGCCAATGACTCTATAACATTGTCTTCCACGTGCTGGTATAGTGCTGGAATGGCCTTCTGTGAAAAGAAATGGTGTTTTGGAACCTGCCACTGTGGTACAGCACATTCGGCAAATTCACGGAAGGAAGCAGAATCCACCAGCTGGAAAGGCAGCAGCTGTAATGCGAGTAATTTTGCCAAGCTGGCATTTAGACGTTGTGCATGTGGATGGTCGGGACAATATTTTTTCTTCCGCTGCAGCAGCTGGGGCAACGAAATCTGACTGCATAAATCTGCAGCTGATGGGATGCTGGCAGATTCAGAGGAAGGACGTGGTACACCCATTACTGTAGCATCATCCCTGTCAGTGGAGGATGTAGGCAATGACATGGCAGGACATATAGTGGGGGTAGAGACAGATGAGGAGGAGGAGGACCTATGCAAAGTGTTGTGCCAACGGGATGCGTGGCAGGTGGTCATATGTCGCCTCAAGCACGTGGTACACAAGTGTCCGATGTCTTTCCCACGCTTGATCCTCTTCCGACATAGCTTACAAATAGCAACGCTGCAGTCTGCTGCACATGTCGTGAAGAACTCCCAGACAGAAGAGATCCTGGACATGTGCTGCGAGACAACAGCTCTCTGCACCTGAGCAGCTCTAACATCTGATGCCTTGGACTGGCTACGGTTGCTCATAGAGGATGTTCTGCCTCGTTTTTGTTGTACCTCCTCCTCCCTTGACTCCTCTGCTCGATCAAGCACCCAGGTGGAGTCAGTGACCTCATCATCTTCATCATCACCCCCTATCTCCTCATCACTGGAGCCAACCTCGCAATATGCTGCAGCTGCTGGGGGAACATGAGTGCCAATTCTTTGTGTGTCACTGGCACCCCCTCCCTCTAGGCTGATTATACTCCCTTCCTCAACCTCAGAGATTGAATCAGAGCACTGGAGTTGCTGCGCATCCTCAAGCATCAGGTCACTGTCACTGTAGTCAAACAATTCAGCCGACCCCTCCATGTATGATATTGAGGCTACGGCAGGAGTAGCTGTGGACATGGAGGCTGAATTAGATGTTTTGGCAGCTGAGGTGGGCTGTAAACCACTACAATCCTGGCTGGCAGAGGACTCGGAGGTGGAGGATGGCCTGGTTAGCCAATCCTGCAAATCCTCTGTATGTTGCTGCTGCTTAAAGGAACACTCTAATAAAAAAATCACCCCCCGTTTTTTAATCTTAATCTATCCCTACTCCCTTAATAAATCGTTATTTGTTTTTGTAACTGTAATACTTACCCTAAAATTTTCTTGTTTCCAGCGGTGTCTTTTTTTTTTTTTCATACTCACCTCCCTCCTCTTCTGCTCCCGTCCTTCTTCCATCCGACTTGCCTTCTGGTCTACGTGAGAAGCGCGCATGCGCGCCTCTCACGTAAACCAGCCAATCGGCAGGCTTCCTCCCGGCTCCCTCTGAGGATTAGTGTTGCGCGCAAGAGGATACGCGCAACACTAACCCTCAGCCGCTGCCGCCAGCTACTGCGGCGAGTTGGAGACGTCATCGCGCTGAAAGCGAGATGACGTCTCCTACTCGGCAGAAGTCGGCAGAAGCGGGAAATATGATTCCCGCTGTGCTGACTGACAGCTGGGAGGGCGGAGTAAACTCCTCCGCCTCTCTCAGCTGTTTTCAGCTTTTTCTGCTGAACCGCTGAGCGGAGGGAGGGGGGACAGAGGGCAGGATACTCCAGGCATCATGACCACCTAAAATAGCTTAGGTGGTCATGTTGCTTAGAGTGTCCCTTTAAGACGACCAGCACCAGTTAGAAACAAGGACAAGCGTGCCCCTGCAGAGGATGCACCACGTCCACGATGACCAGGGGCACAGCCTTCCGACACAGAGGCTGCTTGCCCTCTTATCTGTGTCTGGAAACGTCTGCCTGTCCTTTTTGGTCTTTCTGACATGGTGAGTGATATATAGATTAAAGATATACAGAAGTCTGATTCAACTTTGGTATAAAGATTGGAGATATACAGAAGTCTGATATAACTCTGGTATAAAGATTGGAGATATGCAGAAGTCAGATTCAACTCTGGTATATAGATTAAGATATTCAGAACTCTGATATAAGTTGGCAATTTTACTGATATTTTCACTGCAAGGCTGCAAATGACCTCTACTCTCCCTCTCTGATTCACTTCCAATTCTGCAGGCTGCAACACCCTGATAGCTGGCAACAGCCAGATTCAACTCTCAATAGATAAACAGATGAACTCTGATTAAACTGTGTTATTGTATGATATTTAGAATTAGATCAAAGATATACAGATTTTACAGAACAATGCTATAAGTCAGTGATACACACTGTCCCTGACAGCCTGGCTGTGCCAAGACAGATTCAAATTTGCTGAACTCTGGTATAACTCTCTGATACACACTGATAACAGGCTGTGCCAAGACAGATTCAAATTTGCTGAACTGTGGTAGAACTCACTGATACACACTGATAACAGGCTGTGCCAAGACAGATTCTAATTTGCTGAACTGTGGTAGAACTCACTGATACACACTGATAACAGGCTGTGCCAAGACAGATTCAAATTTGCTGAACTGTGGTAGAACTCACTGATACACACTGATAACAGGCTGTGCCAAGACAGATTCTAATTTGCTGAACTGTGGTAGAACTCACTGATACACACTGATAACAGGCAGTGCCAAGACAGATTTAAATTCCCAGAAATTTCCTACAACTCACTGATACACACTGTCCCTGATAGCCTGGCAGTGCCAAGACAGATTAAAATTCCCAGAAATATCCTACAACTCACTAAAACACACTGTCCCTGATAACCTGGCAGTGCCAACACAGATTCTAATTCCCAGAAATTTCCTACAACGTCACTGATACACCGTGACAGAACAATCTCCTCTCCTCTCTGATTCACTCCTGCAAACACACATGCTGGGGCTGCAGGCAGGGAAGCCTTATATACAGGGTTATCCAAAGAGATTCGAATTGCTTGAGAAAGGTAACCGAACGCTGAAAATCAGCATTCGGTTACCTTTCCTGGCCATTCGGCTATCCAGAGAGCAGGCAATTCGCCAAATCCTGTCGAATTGCCTGCACATACGGTGCCTGTTCGGTCCCTGTTCGAGGGCAGTGAAATCCCCATGAAAAAGCACAGCTTCGGCTATTCAGATAACGAAAACCAGCAGTGAAAGGTTCCCCTAATGCCCTGCCATTCGGTGGTTTAATTCGGCAAATTTATTCAGGAGAATCCCATAGGCTTCAATGTTAAAAATATTCCTGTTTTAATTCAATATCTAATAAACCGTTCATTATAAAATTCTGCAGCAAAAAGTCTCTTTATTTATAGATTTTTTAGGATACTTTAAGCATTTTTCTGAATTTTTAAAAAAAAAATTAAAAGTCCGATTTTTTTTTTTTTTCAGTTTGCTTATTTTTTCTGTAACAGCCCTCTTTATTATCATTCCCTGGACCTCCTGTGAAAATTTCAGACATTTTCGCTCAGTAGTTTCTTTGCAAACAGCGTTTCTTTTTCCCAGATTCATACAAATGGTTTTTCTAATTTATTCACTGCCTCCTCTACGTCACAGCTGCTTCGGCTCTGTGTGATTCAGCTCCTTTTCGGCTCCTGTTCGGCTTTTTCGAAGGTTAATCCAGATGTTTTTGCTTGTTTTCAGAGTGCATTCGGTTAGTTTTCGTCAGGTTTGCGGCAGCTTTTCCCTGCAATTCGGGGACCCTGTGGTGTTTGCTGAATACACCGCAGGGTCACCGAAATGCAATCGGCAAAAGGAACCGAATTGAAGAGAACGAAAAGTCACCGAACGTGCGGTGACTTTTCGAATCTCTTTGGATAACCCTGATAGTGTGCTGCGGGACTTAGCTCTGTGAGCCCTTGATTGGGCAACATTTGCCCAATCAGGACTCTGAGCCGTGATTGGCATAGTCTTGCACCTGTCTTGTACCTGACTTGTGGTCAGGTGCAAGGCTGTAGCCAATTACAAGCTTTAGGCCAGTGGAAAAGTGCATTGTGGTGCATTGTGAGCGAACATGCGGCGAACACGCGTAAATGTTCGGAGTTCGATGAACGGCCGAACGGGCGATGTTCGAATCGAACTCCGAACTGATCCGAACCGAACTCTCATCCCTACTTTCACTCTCAGTTCTGTTGCTTTTCAGGTGGACAGTACTTGAAGTCACACCAATGTAAGATTGGGGGTTACTTGAACTCACATGCAGTAAACAGAGGGCCCATACTTTAGTGAAAATGAGAAGATCACAGCTCATCACAAGGACATAAATGCAGTGCTGGCATGTCTCTAAGGTGACCTGTTAAAGCACCCCAGTTGAGGGGTTAAAAAGCCCTGTGTAAAGGTTAGTGAAAATTAGGAGTTTCAGGTCGTAAATTCTACATTGGAAAAGCTTGTCCTTCATCTACTACTCATGTATAGTGACTAGGGCCCATAGACTTTTTTCTTCTTGTGATCAATACCTGAAGTACCTACAAACAAAATTGCAATTCCATAATACCTGTTTAAATGTGTGTAAGACCTCTTGTCTCTGGCTGAAGTGTTTAAAAAGGAGCTGCAATGATCCAGAAATGAGGGAGGGGTAATCATTCATTGTAAGCTGGATAAGAACCCTCAAAAACATTCTTCCTCCTTCATCATCAACTTCAAGCATGCTGGTATTCTTCCTGCAGGGACACAGAAATGACAAGTTTTGTAACAGTAACATAGTATGCACTTCAGAGTTACTTAAGGGAAGGATGCTCTCAGACCGGAGGACCAGACACGAATCTGCTTCAATGTCCATCAGGTCAGCAGATCTGCAGCACTTTCCTTCCTCAACAACCAACAGGCAGTCCCTTTTGAAAGAGTGCTTTCTAGTACTTTAGCACGTTTAAAAAAAAAAAAAAGTAATGTAGCAATGCACAGTTGCCTTGTTAATGTCACAATAGCACACCCTTTCTTCAAAGTAGCATCAGACTGGGGATGACACTTTAGCACAGGGGGTCTCAAAGTTTTCATATCCCATGGGAGCCGCATGCAAAATTTCAAACGCGTTTTAATGTTATTTTTTTTATTGAAACGTTTATTCTTTTCATTTACAGCAAAAAAATATTTTTATTTATTATTCTGACAATCTTTTTGTATTTTTGGTATTTTTCTGTCCACATTTTTTATTTCCATTTTTTTCTTTTATGTTACAGACCGTTTTATTCTTCTTCAACCTCTTGAGTGCGGAGTTCATTTTGACCGTTTTTGCTCATTATGTTTAAACACGATTCATGTTTTATTGTACGACCCAGACAAATTATATATCCATTTTTACGGCAGACTCGGCAGATTCATAATATATCTTTATTATAGGGGTTATTCGGAGAGAGCCAAATAGGCCCCGTGTGGTGACATTTCGGGGCTATTCAGAGCAGGCAAATTTTGGTGAACTGCCAGCAAGTACGTTGCCTGTTCAAATGCAGTAAAGTCCCCCATAGAGAAGCACTGGTCAAGCTAATCAGAGAGCACCGAACAGCAGTGAAAAGTTGCCGAAATGCCCTGCTGTTCAGTGGTTTCCTTCGGCAGGTTTATTCAGGTGAACCCCATAGGCTTCAATGTTGAAAATATTCCCATTTTTCATTCAATATCTAATAAACCGTTTATTATTTTAATCTGCAGTAAAAAGTCTATTAATTGATTTTTATTTTATTTTAGGATCTTTTAGGCATTTTTCAGCAATTTTCTGGCAAAATGTATCTTTTTTTTATAAACATTTTTTATTTTTTCTGTAACAGACCTTTATACTATCACTCATAGGACCTTATATGTGAATTTCAGACATTTTCGTTCAGTAGTTTTTTTGCAAACAGCGTTTCAATTTTGACACTTTCAAGCATATTTTTTTTTGGGTTGTTTTACCCCGTTCATCAGCTTGTCAGCTTTTTCTGGCGGCAGGTTTGCGCTGTGATTGACGGAAAATACATGATTTTAGCTAAAAAGAAGACATTTTTAATTTGTGCAGCACTATTGCTCACATTATAATTGAAAAGTGAACAATAGTGCTGCATTAATCAATTTAAAAAACATAACATTTTTAATTCTTTACTTTTGGGGATTTTTTTTTGTTTGTTTACATGTAACCTGGTCTGGCCTTTCCAATGATACCAAACATGACCCTGTAACTACCACCGATCGGGAGATTGGTGGGAGGTTTCCTATTTCCACAATAGGGACTTCCATAGGGCAGCTAGGGGTTACCTCGCTAGCTGTCGTCTTCTCGCCATGCTAAGATGGCAGCCCCCACCGGAAATAGGCGGTGATCCGGCACTGATTGGTACCGGATCGCGGCCTGGCACCTAATGGGTTAATGAGAGATATGGCTGAAAAGGTTAGTTCTGTGACCTTTCCAGCGATGCCTCTCTTGACTTTGTACTCCTCGGCAATGGAGAGATAGAGGGGTTCTCCCTCCCCTTCAGGCACTCCCCTGCTCTAGAGGGGGCGCCTGAAACTGATGTCATCACGTCTGGAGCGATGATGTCAGGGCACCGGGAGGGGTATGAATACGCACATCTGACTCCAAGGAAGTCAGATCTGCGTGGGACCCCAGATGGAGAGGTGAGTACGGGTGGGAAGGGGCTTGAACGCAAAGTCGTGCCACATATGTCCTTCGGGGTCATGGGGTTGAAGGACCTATTTTATTATTTGGACACATTTTAATAAATTTTTACTGGTTTAAATTTTTACTACTTTAAAATTAGAAAAATGGCAGAGTTCATTTTTTTTAATTCTTCAGTCCGGTCTTCCTGGGTCATCCATAGTCACTTGCAGAAGTCAATCCTAGTCAGACATAGTTGTGCGACCTTGGTTGTGCATAATCAGACAACCAAGTCAGTTGCATGATAACGGACCCAGTGGACGGCCAGTTACAGTCCCCCTTCTGAGTCCCCATTGATTTATATACTGTGTCAGCATATTGCAAAATCAAAGGTACCGAAAACCTTTAAAATTGGGCCATTTGCCCATTTAAATAGCCGATGACCAAGAATAGATTATTTTGATGGTGTGTGCAATTACAGATTCAAATACTGTGCTGGCTTTAGAGGGTAGCAAGACCACTTTCAAAGAAAAAAATAATAATTTTGTATGAGGGGTCGCATCACTGTCAATTTGCAGACAATTACCATAGTAATAGTGATAAACCTGGGGGTGCGGCTTAAGGGGTTGGATGACATCACATCACTCAACCTCTCTCAGAAAAAAAACAGAATTATGTTGGAACTTGTTTTGGAAAGAAGAACCATCTACTTCTAATGAGAAGTCACACTCAGTGGTGACTGCCCAATAACAGCAGCAAGAGTGAGATTCTAATAGCACCATTTGCGAAAATGGAATGCAAGAGGGTGGGTATGCCAGGGACATGCAGTCAGGGGTAGCAGGGGAGGCAGAGCCTCCCCTGCCATTCCAGTAAATTAATGTGGTCATTGTGCTGTAATGACATGTGTGATGTGTATATTTAAACTATAAATTAAATTTTATTTATTGAAAAAAGTTCTCATACTCGCCTGCTCCACGCTCCCTTGCTGTGCTTGGTTCTTCTCTCTGTTGCCGCTTTTTTTTTCTAGTTTCAGTTTGCCGGCTGCTGTGCTACACAGACAGCAGGCGCAGCACTGAGCCAGCCTAGCCTACACAATTTGCACAGCTGAATGCTACACTAATTTCGAAGCTCAAGCTGGTTCTACGCTTTTCAGTGCCTCCAGAAGCAATGAGAGCAATGGAAAGCTGGAGCCAATAGGAAAGCTCCATTGGTCTCAAGCACTTCTTTTTCTTTAAAAAAAAAAAACGCCCCCCATGGGAGGCAGAGCTCCTCATGGATTGATTGACGCAGGACAGTCATGTGACTGTCCTAGTCAGTCATGGGGGGCAGGCAGAGCTCAGCAATCAGCATGTGTGTAATAGCGCCCTCTATTAGTCAGTATTGTAAGTGCATGCTCTTAGCTGTAAAAAAAAGGATGCAAACTTTATAAATAGTGAAACTCTATTCTCCTACATAACGATAATCAAATGCATAAATTGCGACTGAGTAACTCTGTGTATATCTGGCTCTGATACTAGCCAGTGCCTCACCAGCCACTGACCTCACCACACATTACTGGGGTATGCAGCCCCCCATAATACGCAGAAGCAACATGAGACCACCTTTTCGAAAGCTTTTTTCCTGCCCTGTGTCAGGGCAGCTGCCAGTTGATTTCCTTAACAATGATAACGGGACTTGCAAAGATTAACAGGGTTATCCAAAGAGATTCGAAAAGTCACCGCACGTTCGGTGACTTTTCGTTCTCTTCAATTCGGTTCCTTTTGCCGATCCCATTTCGGTGACCCTGCGGTGTATTCAGCAAACACCACAGGGTCCCCGAATTGCAGGGAAAAGCTGCCGAAAACCTGACGAAAACTAACCGAATGCACGCTGAAAACAAGCAAAAACATCTGGATTAACCTTCGAAAAAGCCGAACAGGAGCCGAACAGGAGCCGAAAAGGAGCCGAATCACACAGAGCCGAAGCAGCTGTGACGCAGAGGAGGCAGTGAATAAATTAGAAAAACCATTTGTATGAACCTGGGAAAAAGAAAAGCTGTTTGCAAAGAAACTACTGAGCGAAAATGTCTGAAATTTTCACAGGAGGTCCAGGGAATGATCATAAAGAGGGCTGTTACAAAAAAAATAAGCAAACTGAAAAAAAAAAAAAAAAAAAAATCGGACTTTTTAAAAAAAAAAAAAATATCTGAAAAATGCTTAAAGTATCCTAAAAAATCAATGAATAAAGAGACTTTTTGCTGCAGAATTTTATAATGAATGGTTTATTAGATATTGAATTAAAACTGGAATATTTTTAACATTGAAGTCTATGGGATTCTCCTGAATTAATTTGCCGAATTAAACCACCGAATGGCAGGGCATTAGGGGAACCTTTCACTGCTGGTTTGTGTTCTCTGAATAGCCGAAGCAGTGCTTCTCTATGGGGATTTCACTGCCCTCGAACAGGCACCGAACAGGCACCGTATGTGCAGGCAATTCGCAGGATTTGGCGAATTGCCTGCTCTCTGGATAGCCGAATGGCCAGGAAAGGTAACCGAATGCTGATTTTCAGCGTTCGGTTACCTTTCTCAAGCAATTCGAATCTCTTTGGATAACCCTGATAGTAAATGATTTCTTTAAAAGGGCGCATAATCCTTATTTAAAAGGGTGTTTTCCCACATCTAGCTGTTAAGTGAGAATCCTAGTGATAGCAATCACATGTCAATAGCCACCAAATTATTTATAGCTTTTTGATTTTGTAATACTAGGGTGACCATATCAGCCATGTTTAAATGGATACATATAACTGATTCATGTTGATGGACAGTGCATGAAGAATGTGACCACACAGCATGCAGAATCTATATGTTGCAGGTAAGAAATCAATGAGGATTCCCAGGTGACCTGTCTTGATTTACTTCCTGTAGCAAATGAATTATACATGTTGCAGGGCAGCAGTTTTCCCTGTGCTCCCCTCTGCATGAAATAGCAATATTTGTCTCTTTAAACATGGCCGATACCGTTATCAGGATCTCGATCACATTCCATCTTGGACTAAAAGTACAACTGAGGCACCAAAAAAGTACATAGTAGTAAAGAGATTAACTATTATTTCTATTCTCTATATTTCTCATTTATGCTGCAATATGCCATGTACTTTATTTGCCGTCTCAATGGTTTTAGCGCAAGATGACAAAAATTTAGCGCAAAATAACAAAAATTAGGCATATTTATATTTGTTATTCCCACATGGTGCTGCACTTGGGGTAATTTGTAGATTTTATATTATTGCTAGAAGCTGGTGAGTAGGAATGAGCTGTTCGGTTCGATATGTTCGGAGTTCGATTCGAACTTCGCCCGTTCGTCGAATTCCGAACATTTCCGCGTGTTCGCCCACAATGGACCACAATGCACTTTTCCACTGTCCTGAAGCTTGTAATTGGCTACAGCCTTGCACCTGACCACAGGTCAGGTGCAAGACTATGCCAATCACGCTCAGAGTCCTGATTGGGCAAATTTTGCCCAATCATGGGCTCACAGAGCTAAGTCCCGCAGCACACTTTATAAGGCTTCACACAGCCTTCAGCACGTTTTTTTGAGAGGAGATTGTTCTGTTAGTGTGTCTTCTCAGTGCCAGCAGCTATTGTGGGAGTCTCATTTCTACAAAATATTGGGGAATTGTTGTAATCTATGTGTGTTCTCACTGCCAGCAGCTATTGTAGGGGTCTCACTTCTAGCAGATATCTGGGAATTGTAATCTGTGTCTTGGCACTGCCACTCATCAGGGGGTCTCACTGATTTATAGGAGCTTCCTGGGAATTGTAATCTGTGTCTTGTCACTGCCACCCATCAGGCGGTCTCACTGATTTATAGGAGGTTCCTGGGAATTGTAATCTGTGTCTTGTCACTGCCACCCATCAGGCGGTCTCACTGATTTATAGGAGGTTCCTGGGAATTGTAATTTGTGTCTTGCCACTGCCACCCATCAGGGGGTCTCACAGATTTATAGGAGGTTTCTGGGAATTTTAATCTGTGTCTTGTCACTGGCTGCCAGCTATCAGGGTGTCTCACTGAGTTATACCAGAGTTCTGGAAATCTTTAATCTAGATAACACTACATTTACATTTACATTTACACCTGGGGAGGTTAATGAGACCCCTCCGAGCAGAACCTGCGGTACTACTCCAATGACTGAAAAGGAGAGAAGCAGGTTAAATGGACTCTGCTTCTATTGTGCTGATCTGTGCCATACTATTTCAAACTCTTTATTAAAACCTGTCAAGCGGTCTCAGGTCATTCATATGCCCACTGTACCTGCGTCCCGCAGTGGAGATACTGGGTTGTTCTTTTCTAGGGATGTGCGTTTCGATTCGGACCGATTCGTATTTTTCACGAATCGGTCCAATTCATGACTTCGGATTCGGACGATTTTCTGAATCGGATCGGATCCGAAAACGCCCGATACGAAAAGATTTTCGATCCGTAACGAAAATCTTTTCATGTTTTCGTATGGCCATGAAATGTGTAAGATCGCAAGTCATTTTCGTTCCATTCGTGATTTCGGTTCCATTTCGGTCATTTCGGACATCGTATTTTTCGGTTCCATTGCCGATTCTGTATTTTCTTATAATTATGCATTGCACAACTTTATTTAATCATATTAAAATGGTATGTGTCACTTTTTCCACGTTCCAACCCTGTCCCCCTGCCCTCTGTATTCCTCATGTCTATATTCCCATGTGTTTCTATGTTGCTTTTCCCTGGGATGCAGATCAGGGGTTAAGTGTCTGCCTGTTAAGATCTGCTGTTAGTGATATGGGCTGATCACTTCCCTATTTAAAACCATGGGCCCATGTCACAATGCTCTTGCATTGGGTCACTACAGTCTTCGTTTTGTTCCTGAGAGCTTCCTGCTATTTCTGTCTGATCAAGGTTAAGTTTATGTTTATTGTTTACCCTATTTCGTTAGTCCATCAGTCTATTGTTTCTTTAGTATCCCAGGTTCCAGTTTATGTCTTGTGTTTTACATGTTATCAGTTCTAGTGTTTCTCCTTTGTCCAAGTTTCATATTCTGACTGATCATGGTTTTGACCCTCTAGCCTGGCTGTCGGATTTTCCGGTGGTGTATCCCGCTTCGGCATAGGGTAAACATTTTGGTTTTGACTCCTGGCTTTCTCACTGACTTTCCCTTCTGGACATCCTTGACTGTACCGTGTATATTTATATATTTCTGTTTTGAGGTCTGCCCTCCTGTTTGGTAAATTCACCTACTGTCCCTAGGTCCCTTGTATCGCTCTGGTTTGAGTCCCAGTCGCAGGGCATCCTGTTTTGTGTATCCCTGCTGGCCACGAGCTTGTGATTGTAGTCCTGCCCTGCAAGTTGTGGAGTATAACTCCTTCTAGTATCTGTGTTCCAGTGGGGTATTTTGGCCTAGGCCAACAAGGCCTAGGCCTAGGGTGGCACTTTCCAGGGGGCGGTGGCCCGCACTGGTGGCCCCGCCCCTAAAAAAAATATATATATATTTTTTTTACTTTTGCAAAGTATTTTGCCAGGAAGGATACATTGAGATTTCACTAATTTTCAAGTATGTCCTGGGTAGGCAAGGCCTAGGCTTTCACTTTCCAGGGGGCAGCAAAAAACCTCACCACTAAATGGGTTACTCTCAGAGCACCGAAATGACGCCAACATGTTGGTGTTCTGTAGTTCCCTGCACTTCGGGGAATAAAATTTCCCCACCCTGCAGTGAATTCACCATTCACCGCAGGGTCCCCAAAGTGAATATGCCGTGCAATTTTGGGCACCGGTCTTAAAAAAAGATATTATAGCGCTAGAAAAAGTGCAGAGACGGGCAACTAAATTAATAAGGGGAATGGAAGGGTTAAGTTATGAGGCAAGACTAACAAGCTTAAACCTGTTTAGTTTAGAGAAAAGGCGCCTTAGAGGGGATCTGATAACCTTATATAAATATATACGGGGCCCTTATCAACCATTGTCTGATAACCTATTCATTAACAGGACTATACATAGGACAAGGGGTCATCCATTTAGACTGGAAGAAAGAAAATTTAGCTTAAAGCATAGGAAGGGTTATTTTACGGTGAGAACAATAAAGCTGTGGAATTCTCTGCCTGTTGAGGTGGTTGGGTCAGAGTCTGTACAGACTTTTAAAAAACGACTGGATGACTTCCTGCAGACACAGAATATTAGGGGTTATAATCTTTAACCCCTTCCCGACCGCGGACGTACCATGTACGTCATTGCAGCGGGTCTCTCTTAGACCCGCTGACGTACATGGTACGTCCTGCCGTTTTTGAGCTGCTGGAAGCGATCGGATCGCTTCCAGCAGCTCAAACGCCATTGCAGGATGCCTGGGAGTCCAGGCATCCGTGCAATGGCCGTTAGAAGTGCGGGGCACCATGTGATCGCTCCCCGGGAGCGATCTACATCCGGTTGCACCGGAGAGGTGCCCGGCACTTCTACAGAGCGCTGGAAGCGATCGGATCGCTTCCAGCTGCTCTGAGCATATTACAAGGATGCCTCGACATCGAGGCATCCTTGTAATATACTTACCTGCCGCCGGTCCGTCCGTGATCGCTCCCCCCGAGCGATCACTTCCGGTAGCGGCAGGAAGTACTGAGTGCCACGAGGTATCGTGGCACTCAGTACAAAATCGATCACTTCAGTGATCAGGTGCTCTGCTGGGTGCCTCGAGGGATCAAGGCACCCAGCAGAGTAAAAAAAAGTAAAAAAAAAGTAAAAAAAAAAGTGTAAAAAAAGAAAAATAAATAAAATAAACTGACAGGGGTAGGGTTAGGGTTAGGGTTAGGGTTAGGGTTAGGGGTAGGGTTAGGGGTAGGGTTAGGGTTAGGGTTAGGGGTAGGGTTAGGGTTAGGGTTAGGGGTAGGGTTAGGGGTAGGGTTAGGGGTAGGGGTAGGGGTAGGGTTAGGGTTAGGGTTAGGGTTAGGGGTAGGGGTAGGGGTAGGGTTAGGGGTAGGGGTAGGGTTAGGGTTAGGGGTAGGGTTAGGGGTAGGGTTAGGGGTAGGGTTAGGGGTAGGGATAGGGTTAGGGTTAGGGTTCTAAGGGCAGGGTCATCTTGGGGCTGAGTGGGATGTTCCTAGCCTGCCTCATCAGAGAGGCAGGCTAGCAACATCCAATCAGAAGTTAGAAAAAATCAAAATAAAATTTCTAATTTGTCAGGTCAGGCCAATATTTTGTAAATATTGGCTCTGACCTCTGTGATTCTCCCTCCCTCTCCTCACTTGTGTTTTGGTGAGCGAGAGAGAGAGATCAGATTTGACAGGTTAGAGATTTTAGTGAGATTTAGTGAGATTAGAAAAATTGAGGCAGATTTAGAGAGATTTTAGGGAGATTTAGAAGAATTGAGGCAGGTTTAGAGGGATTTAGAGAGATTTAGGTGTTTATTTGTATTTTCTTGTGAAACCCAACGGTTCTTCTAAGAACCAACAATCCGCTTATATATATATAATAATTATAAAATTTTATAATCTATTATATATAATGTCTGAGAGGGTGTACAGCGCCGAGGAGGCATATGCCATCCTGGCGTCAGAATCTGAGGCATCTGCGTCAGACTCAGACCCTCATTTCGACCCCGCTAACTGCTCAGAGACGTCGCTAGATACATTATCTACGCTGGCTGATGTATCTAGTGATGTTTCTGATGCAGATCCTGGGTCACCACCTGCCAGCAGGAGACGCACAGCTCCAGCTGAGGAGTGGGTAGTGCCTCATCGCCAGAGGCCAGATATCCCTCCTTTCACGGCAAATCCTGGCATCAATATTGATGTTGCAGGATTTACCGCCACACAGTTTTTGCAGGTGTTTATGGGGGATGATTTGTTGGGCCACATCGTGGCCCAATCAAATCTGTATGCCCATCAGCATTGTGCTGCGAAGTCAGACTCCTACTTGGCAAGGCAGCAATGGACCCCGCTAGATGTGCCAGAATTTCTGAAATTCTGGGCACTTACTATGCTGAGGGCATCATAAAGAAGCCCTCAATTCGCTCCTACTGGAGCAGTAGCCCCATCTGCTCTACCCCCATTTACCCCCAATCAATGTCACGTAGAAGGTATGAAAACATTTTGCGTTTCATGCACTTCAGTGACAACAGCCTGTGCCCCCTAGAGAGCATCCCAGTTTGACAGGCACCAGACTTTTACATTTTATTCGTACATTTTTATGTTCTACAATTGGTGCTGTATTTTGCCAAAATCTTTGCACACCTATGCATGGGGGGCATGGGTGTACTCAGGAGATCTTGCAGAAAACAACCTGGAGAGTTTTCATGCAGTAACAAACAACAGTGTCTGCTAAGGCTAGGGTCAGACGAGCGTGATTTCTACGGACTGTACGTCCGTGCAGTACGGACATCGTCAGTACGGAAGACGCAGTAGTGGTCACACAGTCCGTTTTTTCACTGACATTTATTTTTTGACAGATGTAGGAGGGACAATAAATTCAATTGCAAAACCATTTTGTCCGTGAAAAATGCAGGACGTATAAATGCAGTCTGTCTGACCACGTTCCATCACTCACACACAAAGCTATGCAGACGTTGCGGACGCAGCGCACTTTGTGCGGCCGTTCTAGCGGTTCTACGTTCTTGCCTGCCTTGCGTCCGTGGGCCGCGGCCGTTGTGCGTCCGCAGTTCAGTGCGGACGTACTTCGTGTGTCGGGCTCCATTGGACTTTATGTCATGCTATCACGGACGTACTTTTAGGCGCGATCACGGACGTGAACACTACGCTCGTCTGACCCTAGCCTAAATCACAGTCCAAAACTACTGTGGGCGTAAAAATCTGAAATTTGAAAAATTACCGCCACACACCTTGTTGCCAAATGTTTTGGGCTAAAACCGTTGCATCCATGGCATCAAAGCACTCCATATGCAATACCTTGGGGTGTCAACATAACAAATATAAACAATTTTCTGGCAATAATTCAAACTGGGGTATGCGGTAGATCCAAAACCAAAGCTAGGCCTAGCTGAAGAAATAATCTCAATTTCAACTCCAATGACAAAGTCATAAAAATTGTATTTGAACCTTCCCAAAATCCTGGCAAACCTATGCATGGGGGGCATGGGTGTACTCAGGAGACCTTGCAGAAAACAACCTGGAGAGTTTTCATGCAGTACAAATAACAGTGTCTGCTAAATCACAGTCCAAAACTACTGTGGGCGTAAAAATCTGAAAATTGAAAAATTACCGCCACACACCTTCTCAAATGTTTTGGGCTAAAACCGTTGCATCCATGGCATCAAAGCACTCCATATGCAATACCTTGGGGTGCCAACATAACAAATATAAACAATTTTCTGGCAATAATTCAAACTGGGGTATGCGGTAGATCCAAAACCAAAGCTAGGCCTAGCTGAAGAAATAATCTCAATTTCAACTCCAATGACAAAGTCATAAAAATTGTATTTGAACCTTCCCAAAATCCTGGCAAACCTATGCATGGGGGGCATGGGTGTACTCAGGAGACCTTGCAGAAAACAACCTGGAGAGTTTTCATGCAGTAAAAAACAACAGTGTCTCCTAAATCACAGTCCAAAACTGATGTGGGTGTGAAAATGAAAAATGACCACCAAACAGTATCTAATTTGTTTGGAGCAAACGGATGCATCCATAGCATAAAAACACTCCTTTTACAATACTTTGGGGTGTTAGCTTACCAAATATATGCACGTTCATAAAACTGGGGTATGTAAAAAGGCCCCTAAAAAGAAGATAAGCAAAGAAGATACTGTATGTCAAATTAGAAAATTGACAAGCACATGTCAAAGATTGGCGTAGCACCCCAAAAACAACAGAACAAATCTATATATGGGTGGTATCAATTTACTCAGAAGATGTTGCTGAACATATTTTGGGGTGTTTTTTGGCAGTAACCCATAACTGGATTTGACAATTCATGCCTAAATTACAATGTGTGTGAAAAAATAACACAAAAAGTGACTACCTGAAAGATTGACAAAGAGCTAGTGCATGGAAAGTGTTAAAATACAACTCTTTGAAGCACCCTAGGGTGTGCCCTTTCTAAAAATATATGGTTTGATGGGGGTAAATTACTTTGGCCGGCTTCAAAAATGTCCCAAATAGGACATGGGTGCATGATGACGAAATGTGAAAATTCCAAGTTGGAAAACTGAAATGCGCACCCCCCAAATAAGGCCTTTTAGCCCCCAAATGACCCGACATACCTATACATGGGTGGTATCAATTTACTCAGAAGATGTTGCTGAACATATTTTGGGGTGTTTTTTGGCAGTAACCCATAACTGGATTTGACAATTCATGCCTAAAGTACAATGTGTGTGAAAAAATAACACAAAAAGTGACTACCTGAAAGATTGACAAAGAGCTAGTGCATGGAAAGTGTTAAAATACAACTCTTTGAAGCACCCTAGGGTGTGCCCTTTCTAAAAATATATGGTTTGATGGGGGTAAATTACTTTGGCCGGCTTCAAAAATGTCCCAAATAGGACATGGGTGCATGATGACGAAATGTGAAAATTCCAAGTTGGAAAACTGAAATGCGCACCCCCCAAATAAGGCCTTTTAGCCCCCAAATGACCCGACATACCTATACATGGGTGGTATCAATTTACTCAGAAGATGTTGCTGAACATATTTTGGGGTGTTTTTTGGCAGTAACCCATAACTGGATTTGACAATTCATGCCTAAAGTACAATGTGTGTGAAAAAATAACACAAAAAGTGACTACCTGAAAGATTGACAAAGAGCTAGTGCATGGAAAGTGTTAAAATACAACTCTTTGAAGCACCCTAGGGTGTGCCCTTTCTAAAAATATATGGTTTGAGGGGGTAAATTACTTTGGCCGGCTTCAAAAATGTCCCAAATAGGACATGGGGGCATGATGACGAAATGTGAAAATTCCAAGTTGGAAAACTGAAATGTGCACCCCCAAATAAGGCTTTTAGCCCCCAAATGACCCGACATACCTATACTTGGGTGGTATCAATTTACTCAGAAGATGTTGCTGAACATATTTTGGGGTGCTTTTTGGCAGTAAACCTTAAAGTTCACAGTACATGTATTCTTAAATTGCGTTCAAAAAAAAAAATCACCAACATTTTATTTTTTTCAAACTTTGGCATAGATTTGTGGTAAAATGGTTTGCATGGAAAGAGTCAAAATACCCCAAGTTTAATACCTTGATTTGTGTACTTTAAAAAAATATGTATATGTGGAGGGTTATTCAGGAATTAGTGACAGATATCAGTGTTACAATGTCACTATCACTAGTTTTGAAAATAAACTCTTTGGAAATGGCAAAGTGCTACTTGCACTTATTGTTGCATAAAATAAGGAAAAAAGCGAGGAATATGTAAACATTGGGTATTGCTAAACTCAGTACTAAATTTAGAAACTACTAAGGAATAAAAAAAATTTGACGGTTGTTGATACATAAGAAATTTTGGGGGTCAAAGTTCGAAAAAGTGGTGTTTTTTCAATTTTTGTGTCATATTTCACAATATTTTTTATAGTAAATTATATGAAATGATGAAAAAAATGGTATCTTTATAAAGTCCATTTAGTGACGAGAAAAACAGTGTAAAATATGTGTGGGTTACATAAACGAGTAAGAGGAAAATTTGACGTAAACACTAAAAGCGCAGAAACGTAAAAACAGCTGCGGTCACGAACGGACGGATTTGTGTAAAACCGCCCGGTCACTAAGGGGTTAATATGTGGGTAAAAGCTTCTTGATCCAAGGAGAAATCTGACTGCCATTCTGGGGTCAAGAAGGAATTTTTTCCCAGTATGTTGCATATTGGCAAGCATTTCAGACTGGGTTTTTTGCCTTCTTTTGGCTCAACAGCAGTAGGTTATGTGGGAGAGGCTGAACCCGATGGACGCATGTCTTTTTTCAGCCTATATAACTATGTAACTATGTAACAAAAGGTTTTAAAACGGAAAAAAGTTGATCAAAATTATCTGAAACGAAAAAAAAAAAGCCCAGGACAAATAAAATGATTTAAAACAGAAAAAAAATAAAAAAATTAAACCTTTCACTGCTGAGGCATTTCACGCCCAGGGCCGCCATCAGGGCATTACAGCCCATGCTGCAGTAAGGGGCCCGGGCACTGGGGGGGCCCGCCGACAGCAGCTACATTTACTTTAGGCCGCAGGCCTCAGAGGTGCTGCAGCCTACCTGGGCCCCGGCCGCCTGCGAGCAGAGACTCCAAGATGGCGGCCGGTGGCTGACGGGCCCCCTCTGGTGAGGTCAGAAAGGGCGCGCCAGACTTCTGCCCATCATATGTATTCTGCAGCGCTGGGAGTAAGTGGTCATAAATGTCACTTCCTCCCAGCGCTCCATGATGCACATGCTGCTGCGGAGAGCACCGGCACCCAGGTAATTTGGGAGGGGACCAGGGGTGAAATATACTGAAAAAACAAAGGAAGAGGGGGGATGGAATAAGATTAAAATGGAGGAGGAGGAAATGAAAGGAAAACGAAGGGGGGTGAAATAAAATTAAAATGGAAGAGGAGGGGGATGAAATAAAATGGAAGAGGGGGTGAAATAAAATGGAAGAGGAGGGGGATGAAATAAAATGGAAGAGGAGGGGGATGAAATAAAATAGAAGAGGAGGGGGATGAATAAAATGGAAGAGAGGGGGATGAAATAAAATGGAAGAGGAGGGGGATGAAATAAAATGGAAGAGGAGGAGTGGTGAAATAAAATTAAAATGGAAGAGGAGGGGGATGAAAAAAATTAAAATGGAAGAGGGGGATGAAATAAAATTAAAATGGAAGAGGAGGGGGATGAAATAAAATTAAAATGGAAGAGGAGGGGGATGAAATAAAATTAAAATGGAAGAGGAGGGGGATGAAATAAAATTAAAATGGAAGAGGAGGGGGATGAAATAAAATTAAAATGGAAGAGGAGGGGGATGAAATAAAATTAAAATGGAAGAGGAGGGGGATGAAATAAAATTAAAATGGAAGAGGAGGGGGATGAAATAAAATTAAAATGGAAGAGGAGGGGGATGAAATAAAATTAAAATGGAAGAGGAGGGGGATGAAATAAAATTAAAATGGAAGAGGAGGGGGATGAAATAAAATTAAAATGGAAGAGGAGGGGGATGAAATAAAATTAAAATGGAAGAGGAGGGGGGATGAAATAAAATTAAAATGGAAGAGGAGGGGGATGAAATAAAATTAAACTGGAAGAGGAGGAGTGGTGAAATAAAATTAAAATGGAAGAGGAGGAGTGGTGAAATAAAATTAAAATGGAAGAGGAGGAGTGGTGAAATAAAATTAAAATGGAAGAGGAGGAGTGGTGAAATAAAATTAAAATGGAAGAGGAGGAGTGGTGAAATAAAATTAAAATGGAAGTGGAGGGGAGTGAAATAAAATTAAAATGGAAGAGGAGGGGGATGAAATAAAATTAAAATGGAAGAGGAGGGGGATGAAATAAAATTAAAATGGAAGAGGAGGGGGATGAAATAAAATTAAAATGGAAGAGGAGGGGGATGAAATAAAATTAAAATGGAAGAGGAGGGGGATGAAATAAAATTAAACTGGAAGAGGAGGAGTGGTGAAATAAAATTAAAATGGAAGAGGAGTGGTGGTGAAATAAAATTAAAATGGAAGAGGAGGAGTGGTGAAATAAAATTAAAATGGAAGAGGAGGAGTGGTGAAATAAAATTAAAATGGAAGTGGAGGGGAGTGAAATAAAATTAAAATAGAAGAGGAGGGGGATGAAATGAAAATGTAGGGGGGGTGAGATGGACATGATAAAGGGAGAGGGACCTGAAAAAGGAGAGCCTCCCTGCCTTTTCCATTAGAGGTCTATTGCCGTGGATCCTGTGTATGTTCAGCTCCCTTTACTGTTGTAGGTCTATTGCGGTGGATGCTGTATACGTTCATGCTCCCGTTACTGTTGGATCCTGTGTATGTTCATACTCATTGCCTTTAACATTAGATGTCTTGCTGTGGATTCTGTGTACGTTCCTGCTCAATGCCTTTACCATTAGAGGTCTATTGCTGTGGATTCTGTGTACTTTCATACTCACTGGCTTTACTATTGGTCTATCGCTGTGGATCCTGTGTACGTTCATGCTCTCTTTACTGTTAGAGGTCTATTGCTGTGGATTCTGTGTATGTTCATACTCACTGCATTTACCATGAGAGTTCTGTTGCTGTGGTGCTCTGTGATATGCTTAACCAGTGGAGTAATCTAATTATACTTTATGCTACATTGTTTACACTAATACACATTTTATATGATTTTAAGGTACTGGGAGCAACACTCTGCAATGCGATCTTGATTCATATTATTTTTTTAATCACAATTTCATACTTTCTTAAACTATTTGAACCAGATAGAAACATTTTTATGTTAAATGTGCTGTTGTGCGAGCAATATGTGTGATTTTAAGATATTGGGACTAACTCTCTAATGTGATCACGATTCACAGTAAATATTGATTTCCTATGGGAAGAGGGGATCATGTGGGGGCCCTATTCTGCGGGTCAGTAAGGGGCCCCAAAATTTCTGGTGGCTGGCCTGTTCACGCCTGTGTGCTGAGCTAATTTTTACCGGTTTCGCTCATGTTTAAATGCGTTTTGAAGCCTTATTTTATTATATGACCCAGACATATTATATAATCGGCAGATTCATAATATATTATTATATGTATACGTTATGTCCTGTCTGTATATTATAACAAAAAATGCAATAAAATTTTAATTTAATTTTAATTTTCAATAACGTGTTAAGTGTTTGTTTTTTTAACATGCGAGAGTTTGCGGTTATATTTTATATGAGTTGCGCTTGTTAAAAAAATTTGTAATGGGGGACTTGATACATTTTTTAGGGTAAAATTACACAATTTTTAACAAATGCACCCCATACAAAAATCCTTAGTGCAGCATCATTGTTCACATTATAATTCAAATGGGAACAATATTTCTGCATTAACAAAACCGGGGCGGGGGGCACAGCAATTGACCAGAATCCCAACTGATTGCTGCCTCCTGTGCTAGGACGCGCTCAGCACGTACATAGCACAGGAGGAGCACTTGGCAGGACGCGCTGAGCAGTCAAGTGGTTAATGCAGCATATGAATCCCCTATCTCCCGATCCATGACAGCTAGGGGTTAATATTTGGTATTGTTGGATCAGGAAGAGCATGGCCTTTCCAACCATACCAAACATGAAAATGTTAAAATATATATATATATAAAAAATTAATTGAAAAAAATGAATTACATTTTTTTTGTTTTTGTTTTGCTAATGCAGCAATATTGTTCCCATTCAAGTATAATGTGAACAATGATGCTGCACTAATGATTTTTGTATGGGTTGTGTTTGTTAAAAATTGTGTAAAGTCCCCCAGCTCTAATTCTTTTAACAAGCGCAACTCATAGATAATATAACTGTAAAAGCTTGCATGTTAAAATGTGGAAACAAAACACACTTTACACCTTGTAAATTATTGAAAATTCCTATTTTATTGCATTTTAAGTTAAAATATACAGACAGGATACATATACATATAACACAGAAGTATACATTAATTATACCACAGAGAGGCGCTTCCCAGCAGTGTGTGGATTCATATGCTGCATTAATTATACCGCAGGGAGGCGCTTCCCAGCAGTGTGTGGATTCATATGCTGCATTAATTATACCACAGGGAGGCACTTCCCAGCAGTGTGTGGATTCATATGCTGCAGCTGCATTAATTATACCGCAGGGAGGCGCTTCCCCGCAGGTGTGCGGATTCATATACTTCATTAATTATACCGCAGGGAGGCGCTACCCCGCAGTGTGTGGATTCATATGCTGCAGCTGCATTTATTATACCGCAGGGAGGCGCTTCCCCGCAGTGTTCGGATTCATATGCTGCATTAACCACTTGGCTGCTAAGGACGCGCTCAGCGCGTCCTGCCAAGTGCTCCTCCTGTGCTATGGACGCGCTGAGCAGGTCCTAGCACAGGAGGCAGCAATCGGCCAATTGCTGTGCCCCCCCCCTCCCCCCGGTTTTTTACTACAGTAATATTGTTCCCATTTCAATTATAATGTGAACAATGATGCTGCACAAAGGATTTTTGTATGGGGTGCGTTTGTTAAAAATCGGGTAATTTTCCCCCAAAAAAATGTAACAAGTCCCCCATTTATAATTTTTTTAACAAGCGCAACTCATAGGAAATATAACCACAAACGCTTGCATGTTATTTAAAATGTGAAAAAAAAACACTTTACACCTTGTAAATTATAGAAAATTTTAATTTTATTGCTTTTTTTGTTATGTCCTGTCTGTATGTATATTATAACGTATACATATTATAATGATATATTAAGGCTTCAAAACGCGTTTAAACATGATGAGCGAAACCGGTAAAAATGAGCTTAGCACACAGGCGTGAAATGCCTCAGCAGCGAAAGGGTTCATTTTTTTTCGTTTTAAATAATTTTATTTCTTCTGGGCTTTTTTTTTTTCATTTCAGATAATTTTGATCAACTTTTTTCCATTTTAAAACCTTTCGTTCTGGTTTTTATTTTTAAAGTCAGACCATTTGGGTCAGTTTTGTGTTTTTTAAATCGTTTTGTTAATTTTCGTTCCTTTCATACCATTTTAATATGATTAAAGTTGTGCAATGCATATTCATAAAAAAAAAAGGATCTTTATTTAATAAACGATAGAATCGGCAGAATTACTGTATCGGCAGAAATATCGGATCCGAAAAACCATTAGTTTAAGTCAAAACGAATAGACACTTTGAAACAAGGAGAACAGACGTTACGAAAATTTCCGATATCAGGAAAAAAAGTCGATACGAAAAACGAGACGAAAAGAAAATCGTCCGAAACGACCCGAAAAGAAAATTGAAAAAATAAAATGAATCGGAAAAAAAAAAATCGGTGCACATCTCTATTCTTTTCAGGCGTCCAGAGTGGCAGTGTAGCCACAGGCATCCAGTATGGCCACAACAGTTGTGTCAAGCAATAAGTTCACTGTGCCCTCGTCCCACAGTAAAGAAGCAGCGTCTGGTGCTGGCTATGTACCATCCACGATCGATGCTGGCGCGGTGCCAGTGATGCCTGAACCTGGCGCGGTGCCAGTCATGATTTCTTCTGGCGAGATGCCAGTGTTGTCTGGTTCTGGCAAGGAGGCCAGTCCTGTCTATTGCTGACAATAAGAAACCAGTTCTGTCTGTCGCTGGCAATGATCAGCCAGTCCTGCCTGTCGCTGGCAATGATCAGCCAGTCCTGCCTGTCGCTGGCAATGATCAGCCAGTCCTGCCTGTCGCTGGCAATGATCAGCCAGTCCTGCCTGTCGCTGGCAATGATCAGCCAGTCCTGCCTGTCGCTGGCAATGATCAGCCAGTCCTGCCTGTCGCTGGCAATGATCAGCCAGTCCTGCCTGTCGCTGGCAATGATCAGCCAGTCCTGCCGGTCGCTGGCAATGATCAGCCAGTCCTGCCGGTCGCTGGCAATGATCAGCCAGTCCTGTCCGTCCAAAGTGTTAATCATGTCTGGTCCTGTGACTGGCAGTGAGACTGCTGCCCCTGGACTAAGCAGCGAGGCTCTTCCCTCTGTGCCAGTGTACCCAGAATCTGGCTATAAGCCGGAGCACCCAGTGAATGGCTGTAACCTGGAGCGCCTAGAAACTGGCTATAAGCCGGGGTGTTCAGAGTCTGGCTATAAGGGTAGGGTTAGACGAGCACATTTTGTACGGACTGTGCGTCCGTGCAGTATGGACGCAAGTTCTGACGGAAGACGCAGTAGTGGCCACACGGTCCGTTTTTGTGACTGATGCTATTTTTGACTGATGTAGATAGGAAATTAAATTAAAATGAAAAACCATTTTGTGCGTCAAAAATGCTGGATGCACAAATGCAGTCCGTCTGACTTCATTCCAACACTCACACACAAAGCTATGCGGACGTTGCAGACATGGCGCACTCTGCACATCCGTTCTAACGGTTTTACGTTCTTTCCTAACTTGCATCCATTTGCTGCGTCCGTTGTGCGTCCGCACTTCAGTGCAGACGTACTTCGTGTGTGGGTCCCTATTGATCATAATTGTATGGTACCATGGACGTTAAAATGTGCGGCAACATGGACATGAACACTGCGCTCGTCTGACCCAAGCCTAAGCCTTGGCAACGTGCCAATGGTTCCCCAGTCTGGCAATGTGCTAAGGGTTCCCAAGTGTGGCTATAAGCCAGGGGTCCCCCAGTGGGTCATGTCTCCACCTAATAGTGACACTCTCACGTCTGGTTTGGGAAAAGAGCCCTTTGCGTCTGGTTTGGGCAAAGAGCCCTTCGCATCTGGTTTGGGCAATGAGCCCTTCACGTCTGATTCGGGCGATTCGCTCCTCAAGCCTGTTACTATTGATATGCCAGCCCAATCTGTTACTGGAGATGGTCCCATCGTATCTGATACTGGCAATAGACCAGCCTTGTTTATGTGTAATGGTATACTTTCTATGCCCATGTCCCATAGTGAGCCTAAGAATACAATGCGTTGTTCTAGTTCTAAGGAGACCTTGCAGAATTATGGAGCTACATCTAGTCTGACCGGTACCATAATTTCTAAATTTTGCCCTGACCCCAAGGGATATGTATGATCACCTTTTGGGATGTTGTTCCGAGAGGCACACTTGGCAGTCTTCAAGAAATACCCTAATGTTTGGAGGTGTTTTGAGGAGGATTCTGACAATGCGGATGATCCACAATATACTCCTCCAGTGGGGATTTGTAAAACTAGTAAGGTGCCAGTTGTACCATGTCCTGGTGGTATCCTATGTTCTGATGGTGGGCCAGTAATGCCGGATGCTGGCAAGCTGCCAGTCAAAGCCAATGTCAAGTTATGAGACTGCTGTGCCCTCTAATTCAAGTTCCAATGGTCCGAGAATGCCACGCTCCATTCTGGATACAAGGATACCAGGCACCATGATGGTGCAACGTCCAATTTGATTAATGCCAAGACCCTGCAACCCCGTCATGTCCCCGAGGGATATGTACAGTCGCCTTTTGGGTTGTTGTTCCGGGAGGCGCACTGGGCTATGATCGAGCAAAACTCACAGACGGAGGCATTTCAAGGAGGATTTGGATGAGTCTGATTGGGCCCCTAATGGGTACTGGTGACTATTGGTCGTATCGGATTTTGTGCCATCACCTGCCTTTTTTGTTGGGTGCCCCGAGGCCACCCCTAAGGGGGGGTGGCCATGTCACATTTTGGTCCTGCCCCCTAGTGGTGGGAGCAGGGATTCTACAGTTTTGGTGGATTTCAGGCTCAGGCACTGCAGACCATCTCATATGGGCTGATAGTCTGCAGTCACATGACCTGCTCAGCCCTATATATAGGGCTAGCAGTACACTTGCTCCTTGGATCAGGATTGGTCTTAACCTATAGTGTACCTGCTCCCTGGATAATTGTTGTATTCTTTGTTATTCTGTGTATCACCCTCTGGCTTTGGTTCCTGGTATATTCTCACGTCTGTCCCCAGAAGTTATATTTCTGAATTTATTGTGAATGACCTGGCTTGGCTTCTTGGATCTTTCTTCTGTCTGTGCCCTGTACCGTGCTTTTGATATACCTGTGAATGACCTGGTCTGGCTTCCTGGATTATACTCTGGTCTGTTCCTTGGAACCTGAATTCCTGCAATTCCCTTGGTCTGATTTGTTTCAGCTTACATTCTGGTCTGTTCCCAGGAATCTGTATTCTTGTAACCACTAGTGTATGTCTGACTGGTTTATGTTTTATACACCAGACTTAGCACAGATAGTAATGGAGGCCAACATATAAGGACCTCAGCCAGGGCTTAGGGATCTTTCTAGTTTCCACACACCTGTATTGTTCTGTTCGTGTGCTTGCAGACTTTTGTTATTTTGTGTTTATCCCCATCCCTGAAATCTGTTTTAGATTAGAAATCATACCCAGTGCAGGGCTCCCCCTTGTGTCCGTCTGCTGCACTCTCTTTTGTTTCTGTGTTCAGTTGTGTGTGTTGGATCTTGCAATATGCAGCAAACCACTAACCTGCTTCAAGGACTTAAACATGACTATTATAAAGGGCCTTCACGGGCATCTGCCACAGGCCCGCGTGACAATTCCCCTGTTAATGCATGCCAATACCTTGCTGGCCTTGGCAACTGCTGTTTGACATTGGACATTGTTACTGAATTTGGAGTCTATGATTATTCCCAAATCCTTCTCCTGCTTTGATTTCCCTAACTCTGTACTATTTAGGGTATAAGTGGCTTGTGTGTTCTTCACTCCAAAGTGCATAACCTTGCATTTGTCTACATTAATCGTCATCTGCCATTTAAGTGCACAGTCCCCCCAGTTTATCTAAATCCCTTTGCAGGGAAGTAATATACAGATATACAGATTTTTATATGGATAATTTGTCTGGGTCGCATCATAAACCAAGACTTCAAATCGCGTTTAGGCAGGATGAGCACAAAAACGGTCAGAATGAGCTCAGCACACAGAGGTGAAATGGCTCCGCAGTGAAAGGGATATATATATCCATCCACACTATGCAGAAGAGCGCACGGTATTCACTCGCACACCTTCACTGTCCCGGCTATTCCGAGCTGACTGCCAACACAGCATAACAAATTTTTATTTACCATAATTTTTCTGGACGGCTCGCACAAGCTGTCTGTGGTCTGTAATTGTTTCTGTACATTGTAAGCTGATTGTTCTCCTATAATTTTTCCGGACACCCAGTGATTATTTTTTTTGACCTATTGCATTGATTGCCCACGGGCTATAATTTTTTTTCTGGACAACCTGCATACAGTCAGGTCCAGAAATATTGGGACATCGACACAATTCTAACAGCTTTGGCTCTATACACCACCACAATGGAGTTGGAATGAACAATCACAATGTGCTTTAGCTGCAGACTGTCAGCTTTAATTTGAGGGTATGTACATCCAAATCAGGTGAACGGTGTAGGAATTACAGCAGTTTGCAGATGTGCCTCCCACTTGTTAAGGGACCAAAAGTAATGGGACAATTGGCTTCTCAGCGGTTTCATGGCCAGGTGTGTGCTATTCCCTCATTACCCCAATTACAATGTGCAGATAAAAGGCCCAGAGTTCATTTCAAGTATGGTATTTGCATTTGGAATCTGTTGCTGTCAACTCTCAAGATGAGATCCAAAGAGCCTTCACTATCAGTGAAGCAAGCCATCATTAGACTGAAGAAACAAAACAAACCCATCAGAGAGATAGTAAGAACATTAGGCGTGGCCAAAACAACTGTTTGGAACATTCTCAAAAAGAAGGAAAGCACTGGTGAGCTCAGCAACACCAAAAGACCCGGGAGACCACGGAAAACAACTGTGGTGGGTGAATGAAGAATTCTTTCCCTGGTGAAGAAAACACCCTTCACAACAGTTGGCCAGATCAAGAACACTCTCCAGGAGGTAGGTGTATGTGTGTCCAAGTCAACAATCAAGAGAAGACTTCACCAGAGTAAATACAGAGGGTTCACCACAAAATGTAATCCATTGGTGAGCCTCAAAAACAGGAAGGCCAGATTAGAGTTTGCCAAACAACACCTAACAAAGCCTTCACAGTTCTGGAACAAGACCCTATGGACAGATGAGACCAAGATCAACTTGTACCAGAGTGATGGGAAGAGAAGAGTATGGAGAAGGAAAGGAACTGCTCATGATCCGAAGCATACCACCTCATCAGTGAAACATGGTGGTGGTAGTGTCATGCGTGGGCATGTATGGATGCCAATATAACTGGTTCTCTTGTATTTATTGATGATGTGACTGCTGACAAAAGCAGCAGAGCAGGATGAATTCTGAAGTGTTTCGGGCAATATTATCTGTTCACATTCAGCCAAATGCTGCAGAACTCATTGGACGGCGCTTCACAGTGCAGATGGACAATGACCCAAAGCATACTGCAAAAGCAACCAAAGAGTTTTTGAAGGGACAGAAGTGGAATGTTATGCAATGGCCAAGTCAATCACCTGACCTGAATCCCATTGAGCATGCATTTCACTTGCCGAAGACAAAACTGAAGGGAAAATGCCCCAAGAACAAGCAGGAACTGAAGATAGTTGCAGTAGAGGCCTGGCAGAGCATCACCAGGGATGAAACCCAGCGTCTGATGTCTATGCTTTCCAGACTTCAGGCTGTGATTGACTGCAAAGGATTTGCAACCAAGTATTAAGCAGGGAAAGCTTGATTTATGATTATTATTCTGTCCCATTACTTTTGGTCCTTTAACAAGTGGGAGGCACATCTGCAAACTGCTGTAATTCCTACACCGTTCACCTGATTTGGATGTACATACCCTCAAATTAAAGCTGACATTCTGCAGTTACAGCACATTGTGTTTGTTTCATTCCAACTCCATTGTGGTGGTGTATAGTGCCAAAGATGTTAGACTTGTGTTGATGTCCCCATATTTCTGGACCTGACTGTAACAATTTTTTCTGGACATCCTGCACTGTCTGTCTTCATAATATAATTTTTTTCATTGATATATCACCAATTGTTTCGGTGATCCCAGTTGGGCTCACTACTCCACTATTTAATTTTTTTTACACGGGGTGGAACTAGAGGCTGCTCATGAAGTGATCGAACGGCCCTGCGAGTAAACGGCGCCAATCAGCGGACACTGCCCTTCAAACAGCACAAGCTGTGAAGTACAAGTATAGAAGATTAGCCAGTTCATTATGGCCTCCAGCAAAAGTAAAAAAACAGGAGTTAAACCAGACTTTTTTTACCCCCAAATCCACCAAACGCCGCAACGGCACAGAGAAACAGGAAGGCAGCGGCTCCCCGTCGGCCTCCTCAGACCTGCCTCCTACTGATTGAAAAAGGAGGCGATGTTCAAAGACCTATCGTCAGCATTGACCTCCCGCCTGGACGCAGTTTCGGCTGACATACGGAAAGAGATCCGAGATATCGGAGACATAACATCTCATCTGGAGACAAAGACGGCTGAACTTGCTACGGCCCATAATTGCATGGTGTCCACCGTGGAGGCGTTGGAAGAACAGCTATTGAAATGTGAGTCTAAACTAGCGGACCTTGAGTATCGCTGTCGACGTCATAATTTGAAAATGAGGCATTCCTGAAACGGTTTCTCCCAAAGAACTGTCTTCACACATCTCAGAATTTTCTGCTCATTTGCTACCAAATATAGACCCGGAATCTCTTGATGGATCACATTCACCGAATACCAAAACCACCATCTGCACTGCTAAAAGAGCCTAGGAACGTTATACTGAGACATCATTACGATCGTCCTAAGGAAGAAATTCTGAAAGCCCTACGTAGCCCAACCGCCCTCGGGAGAATATGCTCACCTAGCTGTCTTTCCAGATCTTTCAAAAGCTACGCTTCAGCTTCAACGTTCATATCGCCCTATTACCTCTGCACTACGAGAAGCTGGAGTAGTATATCGATGGGGATATCCTACAAAGTTGATAGTGACCCGGGATGGATCCACATTGGTGTTTGGATCGCCTACAGAGGGCCGCGAAGCCTTGGGGCTGAGGGTATCTGAAGAGACAGGAGGACACTCCAAAGCGCCCAAACTGGTTCGCGCAGAATGGCATAACCGTTGCATTGTAATAACGTCACTGATATTTGGTACTCGCTTGCATCTAAAAGGTGGACTTGGCTTTTCTCTGCTCTATTCGACGGCTAGTTATGTAAAGCTCTGTACGGTATTCGCATTTCTATAATTCTACAAATCGTTTTTTCATGTTACATACGCAGAGATAAGGCGCTGTTTGCCGCAGTATATGCCCCCCCTCTCTCCCTTCTTTGCAAGGGATCAGGCTTCCCTAAAGGGAACCCTTGATGGAGATTTTTTTGTTTCTTGCTGTAAATAGTTGTACAGTGCACCAGCACTGGTTTCTTTGTTCTTTCTTTATTTCCTTTCCTTCCTCTCTTATTCTAGGGGTCATCGATGTGGTTGTAATTTGTAAACCATCCTGATGGGAAACAAAATGCAAATGGACGGATACATATGTCAGTACTTGGTGTTGTTCAAGCTTCACGACTTGCAGTCAATATACTAAAACCATTTTATGAAACTACTCACCTATAATGTAAAAGGCCTTAACCTGCCTGTCAAAAGACACTCACTACATAGAGACCTACGCACTCATGATGCAGATGTAGTGTGCCTACAGGAGACCCATTTCTGTAGACTGGACCACCCTAAACTTTTTGCTCCCCAGTACACTAGACAGTACCATTCGACATATCGAGCTAAGTCGCGGGGAGTATCTATCTTAGTACATAATAGAGTAGAGTTCGAATCACATCGGATAATTAAAGATCCGAGGGGACATTTTGTGATTTTTGTTTGTACGATATACTCTGAATTATATACTCTAGTACCGGCTTATGCCCTAAATTCGTCGCAGACACAATTTCTGACTCAATATTCAGGAATATTCAGGAATTTATTGGGAGGTATAATGTAATTGGCAAAAATCAGCATGGTTTCATGAAACACAGATCATGTCAGACTAACCTAATTACGTTCTATGAGGAAGTAAGTAGAAGTATAGATCAGGGGGTCGCAGTGGATGTGATTTACTTAGATTTTGCCAAAGCTTTCGACACAGTTCCACACAAAAGGTTACTATTTAAATTGAGAAAAAATGGTCTAGATGAAAATACTTGTTATTGGATAGAAAACTGGCTAAAAGTTAGGGTACAGAGAGTGGTCATAAATGGTACATTTTCAAGATGGACACCAGTGGTAAGTGGTGTCCCTCAGGGGTCTGTTATTAGGACCAATACTATTCAATTTATTTATAAATGACCTTGAGATAGGCATTGAAAGTCATGTATCAGTGTTTGCAGATGACACAAAACTAGGAAAAGTAATACAATGTGAGCAGGATGTTACTTCGCTGCAGAGGGATTTAGATAAATTGGGGGACTGGGCACTTAAATGGCAGATGAGATTTAATCTAGATAAATGCAAAGTTATGCACTTTGGAGTGAAGAACACACAAGTAACTTATACCCTAAATGGTACGGAGTTAGGGAAATCCAAGCAGGAGAAGGATTTGGGAATAATCATAGACTTCAAACTAAGTAACAATGTGCAATGTCAAACAGCAGCCGCCAAGGCCAGCAAAGTATTGGCATGCATTAAAAGGGGAGTTCACTCACGGGATGAAAACATAATTTTGCCTCTGTATAAATCAATGGTCAGGCCGCACCTTGAATATGCCGTGCAATTTTGGGCACCTGTCTTAAAAAAAGATTTTATAGCGCTAGAAAAAGTGCAGAAACGGGCAACTAAATTAATAAGGGGAATGGAAGGGTTAAGTTATGAAGAAAGACTAACAAGCTTAAACCTGTTTAGTTTAGAGAAACGGCGCCTTAGAGGGGATCTGATAACCTTATATAAATATATACAGGCCATTATCAACCATTGTCTGATAACCTATTCATTAACAGGACTATACACAGGACAAGGTCATCCATTTAGACTGGAAGAAAGAAAATTTAGCTTAAAGCATAGGAAGGGTTATTTTACGGTGAGAACAAAGCTGTGGAATTCTCTGCCTGTTGAGGTGGTTGGGTCAGAGACTGTACAGACTTTTAAAAAACGACTGGATGACTTCCTGCAGACACAGAATATTAAGGGTTATAATATTTAATATGTGGGTAAAAGCTTCTTGATCCAAGGAGAAATCTGACTGCCATTCTGGGGTCAAGAAGGAATTTTTTCCCAGTATGTTGCATATTTCAGACTGGGTTTTTTGCCTTCTTTTGGATCAACAGCAGTAGGTTATGTGGGAGAGGCTGAACCCGATGGACGCATGTCTATGTAAAATAAATCCTTGTAATCCAGGGGAGTTTATATGAGAAGTCCAGGGAGAAACAATAAGTCCAGAAGGTTTGTAGCAAGAGTGATCTTGATAGTATGGGGGATCCAGCTGAGTATCAAGTAGGTTTTAAGAAGAGGTCCAGCAGGAAAGCAAGTTGGCATTCAGGTGATGTGGAGAAGACCGGCTTAGCTCCTTACAGCTTGGAGATTCCATGGCAATGTGGAAGCATTGGAAAACAGGTGAGGTCCAGTTTTATGCAGGAGTATTAGATGATCTAGGCACCACCTGAGCATTGCACAGGCAGAGGTGAGTATCGGTACTGCTATTGAAAGTCTCACTACTATGAGCCAGCACCAGGTTTAGGCTTTTTATTACGCCGGCGGTGACGCTCCTTACAAGAGTGGTCCTTTATTGAGGGCAGGAGTGTGGTGTGTGTTCTGTGATTAAACTGTGAAAGTTCTGTTTGCTAGTGCTGAGCCTGAGAGCAGCACTTTTCATGTAGCTGCTGCAGGCACGGATCATGACAGCAGGCACTTATCTTGACAGGACCATGACAGTGTTTTAAATTGTATCCTGAAAGGTACATGAAGTCAATGAAGGGACCAGCATGGGGGTGGGATTTATGTGAGGACTCGGAGCAATGAGTGAGAAATATAAGCCTGGCAACTGCATTCATTACAGATTGTGAGGGGGCAATGCACACATTGGGGAGGCCAATAAAAGTGAGTTTCAGTAATCCTGCTATAACAAGAGCATGGGGTGTGTTATAAAAAAAAATCAAAAACTATATTTTAGTGTTTATTTTTAGTCTTCTGGTTTCTGGGTAATGGCTTGCCAGGATAATATACAGGTGCATCTCAATAAATTAGAATGTCGTGGAAAAGATAATTTCATTAATTCAACTCAATTTGTGAAACTTGTGTATTAAATAAATTCAATGCACAGAGACTGAAGTAGTGTAAGTCTTTGGTTCTTTTAATTGTGATGATATGGCTCACTTTAAACAAAAACCCACCAATTCACTATCTCAAAGAATTAGAATACTTCATAAGACCAATAAAAAAAAATCTTTTTTAGTGAATTGTTAGCCTTCTGGAAAGTATGTGTTAGGGGTTCATCACTGGAGTTCAGTATGAAGAGGAGAGCAGATGGAGAATAATACGGCAAATATGCCTACCCCCTTTGCCCTATTTGCTGTATTATTCTCACGTTTAAAAGTGTCTCCATCTGGTCTCTTCCGCATACTGAACTCCAGTGACGAACCCTATCAAATACTTTCCAGAAGGCCAACAATTCACTAAAAAAAAATTTTTTTATTGGTCTTATGAAGTATTCTAATTTTTTGAGATAGTGAATTGGTGTTTTTTTGAAAAATGTGAGCCATATCATCACAATTAACTACTACTTCAGTCTATGTGCATTGAAATTATTTAATACACAAGTTTCACAATTTGAGTTGAAATAAATGAACTTTTCCATGACATCCTAATTTATTGAGCTGTACCAGTATGTCAGTGTGCTACGTAAAAGGAGTCTTTACTTACAGAAGAGGTAAAAAGGTGTGTATTCTCAGAAGTACAAGTTGTTTTCTTGCGATGTACACACAGTTGGCCAGTTGCAACAATAAATGTTAAATGCAACAAAAATGGACATGACAATGTGTATGTGAAAGTGAATGTGTGTGTGAATGTGACTCTCCTGATGGGAAATAAGGTGTTTATGTACTTACAAAATGCAGATATTCTATTTTCTACTTCAAACCCTAATATTCTTACATGAGAAGTCAGCTGTTCAGTGGGCAGAGCATTCCAAGAACAGATCCGTGCCATCAGCACAATAGAACCATATTGGTCTGTAGCGCTGCTTTAAAGATGTATTTTGGTGCGTTGAATTATTGCTGACACTAGAGGGAGACAGAGTGGAGACATTGTGGACTATGCTGGACAGAGCGGACTCCATCTCCCATCACCCTTTGCGTGAGGACAGGAAGTGGGTGGTACAAAAGAGGAGGATATACTGGGGAGCCTCGTGTTTGGCGCGCGGAGAGTGAGCGGAGAGTGAGGTGGAGGATGCATGTTGGAGCTGTCAGGGATCGCAACCAGGCTGGAGTACAGACGCTGTCTTACTGGTGCTGGAGTTCGGGACAGAAATCGTGCTACCCAGTGCTGAGAGGTTTGGAGGACAAGCTGGTTCCGGCAGGACACCACGCTAGGAGGCCGCGCCGATCGACTGGGAGTGCAGGGGGCGGATCGATTGTTCCATTGTTCAATCGTCCACATTTATGTCTCTAATTTAGAGAAGATAAATTCTGAACAGGCTTTGCAAGAAATAGATGAATTAAAGTGTCTTAATTTAGTACATCAGGCCAGAGTAAATGCAGAAGAGAGAATTGCTAAACTCCAAGAGACGGCTTCTCGCATTTCAGCATCTAGCAAGCATTCAAATAGCTCACTAGTCTCTCAAGGTGAAAATCCTCACAATATTCAAAGAGTTCATCAATTAGTCTGCAGATTATCCCAGCCGGGTGAAAGCAGAGACTGCCAAGATACAGGCGCCTTTTCAAAAAGAATAGCTGAAATGGAAATAGACGCCGCTAGCAAAAAAGCAGAAATGGAAATGGATGCCGCTAGCAAAAAAGTAGAAATGGTAACGGATGCCGCTAGAAAAAAAGCAGAAATGGAAATGGATGCCGCTAGCAAAAAAGCAGAAATGGTAATGGATGCCGCTAGAAAAAAAGCAGAAATGGAAATGGATGCCGCTCGCAAAAAAGCAGCTATGGAAACGGAAGAAGCTCACAAAAAAGCAGAAATGGAAATGGATGCCGCTCTCAAGAAAGCAAGTATGTAAACAGAAGAAGCTCGCAAAAGAGCGGAAATAGAAGCCCTAGAGAAACAGTGTGAGCATACCACAGCCGTAGCAACACTGTGGATCCTAGAACAAGCTGCTGGGGGAATCGGGGGACGTGAAAGAGACAGCATCAGCTTATGCAATGTGGATATGGAAGATTCCATTAAGCGCACCAGAGACTATGTACTAAAGCAAAACAGTGAATCTCTAACATCAAATGTTCCTGACAGCTGTGACAACCTTCCAAAACAGGGAAAAGACTCTTTAGCAAGCAGTACCCTGCATCCAAGGTTAGTACAATCTCTACTAGCTAATGACCCTGACCTTTCTTCACACGCCCGAGTGCAACAGCAATCCCAATGCATGAACTCTCAGATGCAATTCTACCCTCCAGCAATTCATCAAAATCCTAGCAACCATACAGCTATAAAACCATGCCTGCCTGAGTCTATGGACGTTAAACTGACTCCAGGGCTAAATACAGATGCAACCGCATATTACCCTATGTAACCAGAACACTGCAAATGCCTTTCAAACTTCATTTCCCTGCCCAAATTCAGAGAAAACCGACATGTTGGAGTTTGCTAGACCTCACCGTGACTTCACCAAGACAAGCCTTTCGAACTTTGATGACCAGCCTGAAAACTACAGAAGCTGGAAGGGTGCCTTCAGAACTGCAATTAGTGATCTTGGCTAGACATGTGCATTCGTTTTAGTACTAAAACGATTTAGTCAGAATTTTGGGATAATTTAGTTTTAGTATGACTCAAGAGAAACGAAACTGCTCAGTACAAAAAACGAAAAACTAAAATAAAGTGCACTAAGTTTTAGTTTCAGTCCTTTTTGTGATATTACATTGAGTGAAGGAGACCAGCAATGAAGAGCACAACATCCGAAGTTCTGCACCCTCCACATGCCAATGCAGTAGGATGTTCTATACAGAGAGGGGCATTAATTAATGCAGGCGGATGTTCTATACATTATACAGAGAGGGGTATTAATGCAGGAGGATGTTATATACATTATACAGAGAAAGGTATAAATTGAGGAGGATGTTCTATACAGAGAGGGACATTAATTCAGGAGGATGTTCTATATATTATACAGAGAGGGGTATTAATTAATGCAGGTGGATGTTCTATATATTATACAGAGAGGGGTATTAATTAATGCAGGTGGATGTTGTATACATTATACAGAGAGGGGTATTAATTCAGGAGGATGTTCTATATATTATACAGAGAGGGGTATTAATTAATGCAGGTGGATGTTCTATATATTATACAGAGAGGGGTATTAATTAATGCAGGTGGATGTTGTATACATTATACAGAGAGGGGTATTAATTCAGGAGGATGTTCTATATATTATACAGAGAGGGGTATTAATTAATGCAGGTGGATGTTCTATACATTATACAGAGAGGGGTATTAATTAATGCAAGAGGATGTTCTAAACATTATACAGAGAGGACCCTTTTTTTTCAGCCCTTTAAATCCAGTGGCTGTGAGCTCTGAGATCGGCTGCTTGTTACATTATCTCTCAGTACAATGTATCAGGCTCAGTTGTTACAGTAACTGACTGTAACAGCACTCAGAGTTTCAGTAAAACAAGGAAATAATATTGTTCTATATAAAAATATTATTTACTAGTTTTACTGAAACTCTGAGCGCTGTGATGAGCAGCAGTCAGTTACTGTAACAGCTTTGCCTGACACGGGGCAGTATTACAATGTTGGTGCTAACTTAACCAGAGCTGTTGTAAACTGAAAACCTCCATAGGCTATAATGTCTCTGGGAAGTTTACAACAGCTCTGGTTATGTTAGCACCAACTATGTAATATGGCCCATATTGTGCTGAGAGTGAGAGATACTGTAACAAGCAGCGATCTCAGCCCTCTGAGGAGCCACTACAATAGTAATTGTATCCACTGGTTTTCGGATGAATGAAATTCGTTTTCATACTAAAGAACTGAAAACGAATTTCTTTAGTAACTAAATAAATTGCATTTTAGGACAAATCCATTAGTTCAAAACGAAATTTTGTGCTGTGCACATGTCTAATCTTGGCATTACTCCTGCTGAGGAACTGGACCTGCTGATCAGATGGCTTGGTCCACAGTCTACAGAACGTGTCAAGAGACCCAGAGCTGTCCACATCAATAATCCAATGTCGGGCCTCGATGCTGCATGGCAAAGACTGGATCAAAGCTACGGCAGCCCTGAAGTCATAGAGAACGCTCTGTTGAATCGCCTGCACTGTTTCCCAAAGATTTCCAGCAAGGACAATCAGAAATACTTGGAACTCAGTGACCTTCTCTGGGAGCTGCAGCTGGCCAAGACAGACACTTTCCTACCTGGCCTCAGCTATCTGGACACTGCTCGTGGGGTAAACCCAATAGTTTTCAAGCTGCCATACAATATCCAGGAAAAGTGGACTGCACTTGGGGCAAAGTATGAAAGAGTAAACCATATCTCCTTTCCACCTTTCTCCTACCTTTGTGAGTTCATAAGGGACATCGCAGAAACTAAGAATGACCCCAGTTTTTCCTGCAGTGAGTTCCACGCTTCAGGCTTCCTTCCTCAGATGTCTGACAGCTCACACTTTAATCACAGAGGCAGAAGGGGTCCAGTATCAGTAAAGAAGACTAATGTCCTCCCCCCTCCTACCTCAATTCCTGACGAGTGCAAACAAGGTGAAAAGATTGAGAATCCTAACCACCTTTGTCCTATTCATAAGAAGCTACATCCCCTCAAAAAGTGCATCGACCTTAGAAAGAAACCAATCCAAGAGCGCAAGGAGCTCCTAAAGACATATGGTGTATGTTTCAGATGTTGTGCTTCTACTGAGCACTTTGCCAAAGACTGCAAATTTCCTATCAAGTGCAGAGAATGCGACAGTGTGGATCACGTGCAGGTGCTACATCCATCTAAGTACGAGCCTGCAATGTCAACAGACTCCCCTCCAGGGTCAATGTACTGTGGGGAGACTACGGATCAGGAAGTTACCATAGTGTCCTCTTCTACTACAGTATGCAGTGAAGATCTTTGCGACAAGTTGTAACGGTAGCGGTAACACTGCCACACGAGTAGCGGAGTTGAGATCCTTGAGGGCAAAAGTATCTGCTTGAATAACACAAAAGGTTCATAAACTACAGACTGAAACTTAATAGCCAAGGAGACACAAGGGCTAACTGAATTGCCTCTACGCTCTGAAGGTTTCGAGACCAACAGGTTACCTACTACACGCTCAGAAATACCATATGTGGAATGACAGTCTGTGAAGTATTCAAGATGGAGGGCAGTCAGAGATGCAGAAACCAATCATTCTGGTAAATACTTAAGATTAGTAGATACCTGGTGACTCTCGGAAGGTACTGGCTTGCATACAAGATTGTTATTGCTAATATGTACAGAGATACGATTAGAAATAACATTAAACAGAAATAAACAATCGTTTGTTATCGTGGTCTTTGCAAAAACATTAACATGAGTAGTAGTCTGGGTAAAGAGACCCTGGAGGGTTACAAACGATACCCCTAAACGTGATGGGACAGAACCCAAACAGCGAGCGATCAACCCAGCAACCAGCATGGGGTTAAATCACTAAAACACGCAAACAGCGTAATATACACGATAGAGTCGTCAAAGCCACGCCGGGTCAAATAACAGGAGCAGGAATCTCATACAAAGCAGGGTCGTAAACAGTAAATTCAAATAGATTCAGGAAGTAGCGGTGCGTAAAGTAAACTCCACAACAGGGCGGTGAGGCAACTCCTCGAGCCTTGTTTTAAAGCCTGCGGCTCCTGGTAACATACCTGACCCCGCCCCCTCAGATGTCGATCTGCCAGCAGAAAGGTCCCCCTTCTTGCCCAGACCCCCCAGGGGGCACAGCGGGGGCTGAGGATGTAACACAAGTCTTGTACTAAAATATACTTAATTAACATATATCACAAGGATCACCCAGGAAAGTCTGCTAAAGTATACGCCATCCTGGACGATCAGAGCAATCGGTCCCTCGCAAGAACAGAACTCTTTGATCTTTTCAACATAAAAGGAGATTCCTACCCTTATACTTTAGGTACATGTAGTGGCATTACAGAGGTCTCTTGAAGAAGAGCCAGCGGATTCATAGTAGCCTCTCTTGGAGGCAATCTGGAATTACCGTTACCCACACTGGTCGAGTGCAACCATATCCCATCTAACAAGCAAGAGATCCCTACACCAGAAGCTTCCCTACTACATCCTCATCTGAAGGCTATAGCTAATGAAATACCAGCCCTTGACAAGAATGCAGATATCCTAATTCTCCTGGGCAGAGATATCCTCAGAGTACATAAGGTACGGCAACAAATTAATGGTCCACATGATGCTCCATTCGCTCAACACCTTGATCTAGGTTGGGTTATCATAGGCAATGTTTGTATAAGGGAAATGAAGGTGCCTACCAAGATTGCTTCCTTCAACATAGAAACATAGAAAATGTCGACAGATAAGAACCTTTCGGCCCATCTAGTCTGCCCAATTACATGGATACTTTACCTGGATTTATCTTTTGTTTAGGATCGCCTTATGCCTATCCCATGCCTGCTTAAATTCAATCACTGTTTTGGCCTCTACCACTTCTACTGGAAGGCTGTTCCATGTATCCACCACCCTCTCAGTAAAATAATGCTTCCTGATGTTACTTTTAAACCTTTGCCCCTCTAATCTAAGACTATGTCCTCTTGTTTTGCTTCTTTGTTTCCTTTTAAATATACTCCCTTCCTCAACCTTGTGGATCCCCTGTACGTATTTAAATGTTTCTATCATATCTCCTCTGTCTCGTCTTTTTTCCAAGCTGTACACATGTTAAGATCATTACGCCTTTCCTGGTAACTTTTCTCCTTCAAGCTGTACACCATTTTAGTAGCCCTACTCTGAACTCTCTCTAAGGTGTCTATATCCTTCTGGAGATACGGTCTCCAGTACTGCACACAGTACTCCAAGTGAGGTCTCAACAGTGGCATGAGCACTTCCCTTTTCCTACTGCCAATACCTCTCCCTACACAACCAAGCATTCTGCTAGCATTTCCTGCTGCTCTATTACATTGACAACTTACCTTTAGATCCTCTGGAATAATAACTAGGGATGAGCTGTTCGGGTTCGGACGGTTCGGGGTTCGACCCGAACTTAGCCTGTTCGAGTAGATCGCGAACACTGAACATTTCCGGGTGTTCGCCGCATGTTCGACCACAATGGACCACAATGCATTTTCCCACTGTCCTGAAGCTCCTAATTGGCTACAGCCTTGCACCTGACCACAGGTCTGGTGCAAGACTGGTTCAACACTATGCCAATCACCGCTCAGAGTCCAGATTGGTCAAATTTTGGCCAATCATGGGCTCACAGAGCTAAGTCCCGCAGCAAACTATGTTTCCACGCACCGATTCTGCACACATTTCAGAGGAGATTTCAAAGGAGATAGTTGTGTCTTGTTACGGCCGGTCTGCCACGCTACTGGGGGGATCTGGGGGGGGTCTCATTTCTACCAAATATCAGGGAATTTAGGTGATGTGTGTCTTGTCACTGTGCCAGCAATTTTTTTGGGGGTTTACAACTTTAAAACATTTGTGAATTGAGGTGATCTTCTAGGTCTTGTCACTGTGCCAGCAAATCTTTTTGGGGCTCACTAATTTCTTTAAAAAATTTGTAAATTAAGGTGATATGTGTCTCGTCACACAGCCAGCAATTTTTTTTGGGGCTCACTAATTTTTGGCGCAAAACTTTGCGTAGGTCCTCCTCCTCATCTGTCTCTACCCCCACTGTATGTCCTGCCATGTCATAGCCTACAACCTCCACTGACAGGGATGATGCTACAGTAATGGATGTACCAGCTCCTTCACAATGTGACAGTATCCCCATCAGCTGAAGATTTACACAGTCAGATTACGTTGCCGCAGCTGCTGCAGCGTTAGAAAAAATACAGTCCCAACCATCCCCAAGCACAGAGTCTAAATGTCAGCTTAGCAAAATTACTCGCATTGCAGCTGCTGCCTTTCCAGCTGGTGGACTCTGCTCCTTTCCGTGAATTTGCTGAATGTGCTGTACCACAGTGGCAGGTTCCAAAACGACATTACTTTTCACGCAAGGCCATTCCAGCACTATACCAGCACGTGGAAGACAATGTTATCCAGTCATTGGGAAAGGCAGTCAGCAGCAAGGTGCATGTGACTTTAGACATGTGGCCCAGCAAGCATGGACAGGGTCGTTACATTTCCTTCACGGCACTGGGTTAACTCTGATAGCAGCTGGGAGGGATCCAAGACGGGGCTCTGTGCTGGAGCTTGTTCATCCACCATGCCTCCAGAAAGCTGCTTGTATGAGGTCTGTCTGTTCCACCACCACCTCTCCCTCTTCCTCCTCCTCCACCTTCTCGGTCTCTGGCGAAGTGGCAGTTAAACCGACGCCAGACAGGGTCTACGCAATGGCTCAAGCAAAAAGATGCCATACTGTGCTTGAGCTGGTTTGTTTTGGGGACAGGAGCCACACCGGGCCAGAAATTCTGTCAGCTCTGCAGGGGCAGGTGCAGAGATGGTTAACACCACGCCAGCTTCAGCTGGGAATGATCGTCTGCAATAATGGCAGTAACCTTCTCTCCGCCCTACGCAAGGGTAAATTGACGCATGTACCATGCCTAGCACACATCCTAAATCTGGTGGTACAGCGTTTCCTAACCAAGTACCCAGGGCTGCCAGAGCTTCTCATCCAGGCCAGAAAAGTCTGCAGCCACTTCAGACGGTCATTCCCAGCAAGCGTTCGCCTGGCAGAAATTCAAAGAGAATTCCACCTTCCCACAAACCGTCTGATCTGTGACATGCCCACCAGGTGGAACTCGACATTGCTGCTTGTGCAGATGCTGCAGCATTGCTAGAGGGCCATCATTGAGTACCTGTGTGAGTATAGCACAAGGACAGTTTCAGGTCAACTTGTTTTTTTCCCCCCCGCAGTGGCTGATGATCAAGGATGCATGCACTGTACTGTCACCATTTGAGGAGGCAACGAGGATGTGAGCAGAGACAATGCATGCATCAGTGACACAATTCCTTTAGTGTTCCTGCTGGAGCACACTCTGCGGGGAATTATAGATGTGGCTCTAGAGACAGAGCAGCGGGAGGAAGAGGAGGCCTTCCCTAGCTCTCAAGACCCCAGTCTTTCCGCAGACAGCATTCCAGCGGGTCCTACTCAGATCAGACAGGAGGAGGATGAGGAGGAGGAGGCAGCAGAATATTTAAGTAGTGGGGGCATTGAAGGTGGGGATTCCTGAAGGGAGGGTTTCGTGTGCCCAGAAACACAAGTGCTAGTGCGTGGCTGGGAGGAGGAAGTGCACGATACAGTCATCCTCATTGACCAGGAAGACTCGGAAGCTAATGCCACCTCCAACCTACGCTGCATGGGCTCCCTAATGATGCAAAGCCTGCTAAAGGACCCCAGGATTCGTGCTATCAAGGAGAGGGATCATTACTGGTTGGCAACCCTTCTTGATCCATGATACAAGGGGAAAGTTGCAGAGCTCATCCTGCCCGCACAGAGGGAGCACAGGATGAAAAAAATTGAGGACGCTCTAAAGCGAAACTTGTGTAACACCTTTCCAGGCACTGGTAGATTACCAAGTGCTGACACACGTGCTTCTGAGGCTGCAGGTGATCAGAGGAATAGCGGTGAAGGCCAGGGCCGCTTGACTGATGCTTTTTTCATTTTTTTTAGTCCACGACGCCCAATGACGTTAAATGTAGGCACCCATTGCCAGCGTCTTCACCATATGGTGCAGGACTACCTAGGGGCAAGGGCAGACCTGGATACCTTTCCAGCAGATGATCCACTGGCTTACAGGGTGTTGAGATTGGATCACTGGCCAGAACTTAGCCAATATGCTATGCAGCTACTAGGTTGCCCTTCATCTAGCGTGCTTTCCGAAAGGACGTTCAGTGCCGCTGGGGGTTTTGTCACAGACAAAAGAGTGCGTCTGTCCACCGACTCTGTAGACCGGCTGACATTTATAAAAATGAATCAGTCCTGGATCAGCAGCTATCAATCCCCCTGATGCTGAAGTAATGGAATAGATCGGGGATGTCCTCTTCTGCATTCACAAAACCTCCAGCACTGAACTCTTCCACAATACCACAAAAGGTTTACGGTGTGAAGGCACTTGCTGCCATGAAAGGCACAATATTTGGCTGCACTGACGCCTGTGTTAGATTTATATCATTTTATTTTTTTGAACCGCAGGATCCAACCCTGCACTCTTCCACAATACCACAGAGGGGTTACTGTATGATGATACTTGCTGGTCTGGCATTAAAGGCACAATATCTGGGTGCACTGACGCCCATTACCACCAGATAAAAAAAAAATCAATATAGGACCACATGGTCCACCCCTGCACTCTTCCACAATAACACAGAGGGGTTACTGTATGATGGTACTTGCTGGCCTGGCAGTCTTGCACCAACGGCAGAATATCTGGGTGCACTGACACCCATTCCCAGATTCATATCTTTTTAATATAGGACCGCATTTTCCACCCCTGCACTCTTCCACAATACCACAGCGTGGTTACTGTATGATAGTACTTGCATGCCTGGCACTAAAGGCACAATATCTGGGTGCACTGCCACTGACGCCTGTATCAGATTCATATCCTCAGAGGGGTTACGGTGTGACGGCACTGTTGCTGACGCTAAAAGCCCAATTTTAAAGCACCTATTGTTACTTTCATCCAAAGCCTGCATAAGTTTCACAATAATTTAGCCAAAAAAACACAACTTTTTCTGCGCGTCCTAAAATGTCTTTTCATACAGGCTGCCGCCCCAAGCAGTTGTTTATGGATAGATTAAAGGATTTAGCATTTACCGTCATATGAAACGTCATTTTTTTGTTTTTAAGTGTTTCTATACATCCTAGAAATCCGCCACTTCACGGGCAGGTTATGGGGACCTCCTAGGCACGATATTTGAAGGAATTTTTGGTTTTTATTTTTAACCCTTATTTCATGGAAAACTCACCTTCCCTTTAAAAACTTTTTTTTAAAAACTTTTTGTCCTTGTTTCCTGTCTCCCAGGGCACTACCCGGACCCCCATACACCTTTTGTGGCATATATGTAGCATATATGCCCTCTTGGAGGGCACTCTAAAAAACCGAATTTTCAGCCCTATTGACTTGCATGGGGTTCGAGTTCGGGTTCGGTCCCGAACAAATGGGAAGTTTGGGTTCGGGCTCAAACCGAACTCGGAGTGTTCGGCTCATCCCTAATAATAACCCCTAAATCCCTTTCCTCTGAGTTTAGGACTGTATCAAATATTCTATATTCAGCCCTTGGGTTTTTACGCCCCAGGTGCATTATTTTGCACTTATCCACATTAAAACTCTCCGACAGCCACAGCTCCGACCATTTTTTTAGTTTACCTAAATCATTTGTCATTTAGCTGATCCCTCCAGGAACGTCAACCCTGTTGCAAATCTTTGTCATCAGCAAAAATTGCCTTCTGCAATATCACTATAAAAATATTAAAGACAATAGGTCCAAGTACTGACCCCTGAGGTACCCCACTGGTAATAAGACCTTGCGCCGAATAAACTCCATTTACCACAACCTTCTGTTGCCTGTCACTTATCACTGCCTAATCCATTCAACAATATTGGAATCCAAGCTCAAAGATTGCAATTTATTGATAAGCCTTCTATGCGGAACAGTATCAAAAGCCTTACTGAAATCTAAATAAGCAATGTCTACTGCACCACCTGTGTCTATTATTTTTGTTACCCAATCAAAAAAAATCAATAAGATTAGTTTGGCATGATCTCCCTGAGGTAAACCCATGTTGTTTCTGATCCTGTAATCTATGTGTTTTTAGATGTTCAACAATCCTTTCCTTTAACATGGTTTCCATTAATTCCCCCGCTACTGACGTAAAACTAACTGGCCTATAATTCCCCGATTCCTCCCTACTACCCTTCTTGTAAATGGCACAACATTTGCTAATTTCCAGTCTTCTGGGACGACTCCCATTAACAGATTTATTTAACCAATCCTTGTTAACGGTTTTGCTATTATACCACTAAGCTCTTTTAATAACTTCTGGTGGATCCCATCAGGCCCCATTGACTTGTCTTTACTTTAGACAGCTGAAGAACCTCCTCCTCTGTAAACTCATATGTAAGTGTCTCTTTAGTGTTTCCTCCTAACTGAGGTCCCTTTCCTTCCTTTTCTTCTGCAAAGACTGAACAAAAACATTCATTGAGGCAGTCAGCAAGACTTTTATCCTCTTCTACATACCTTCCTTCCTTTGTTTTTCATCTAACTAATCCTTGTTTTACTTTTCTTTTCTCGTTTATGTATCTAAAAAATGTTTTGTCCCCCTTTTTTACTGACTGAGCTATTTTCTCTTCTGCGTGTGCTTTGGAAGCTCTTATAAATTGCTTTGCCTCTTTCTGCCTAATCGTATAGGTTTGTCTGAGGTTTTTTTATTATTATTGATTGCTATCTTTTTGTTCTTCACTACTTTGGCCACTTCTGTAGAGTACCACAGTGATTTCTTCCCCTTTTTGTTTTTTGTAATAAACCGAATGCAATTGCCTGTGGCCTTCAATAATGCCTCCATTAAATAATCCCATTTCTCCTGGAAAGCCCACTTCTTGCCAAATGGTCGCTACACCTATCTTGAACCGTGCCCACACCATTACAAAGTGAAGGAGAAATTGAACAGCAACGAATGACAGCATGACGACCAAGATAAATTAAATGCTTCTCAGTCCTTTGGAGCAACAGTGTTCAATTCTACCAGTGATGACAACAAACTAGCACCCTTTTCTCGTACGCCTAGAGAAAAGCTACCTACAATCTACAGCAAGCAGATGCTCGATTTGCCTCTTCAAAGCGCACCTTGAAGAAGAAAACCGAGGCTGTGAAGAAGACAAACTGGCACCATGCCAGCCGGAATCCAGTGCCGATTCGCGGAATTGGGAAATATTCCCATTCTGCCAGGAAAGCCCTCTACAAGTGCAAGTACAAAGCCCCAGAAACATACATTGAAAGGAAGAAAAAGGAGAAGGCTAGTGCCAAAGACAGTCGGTGGGGATAAGAATGGTGGTACACGTGTAGTCAAACTGCGTAAAATGCCTCGCTATTCTCCTACTGAAGATGTTCCAAGGAAGCTGTTGGGCCATGATGGGAGGCCTTTTGGCCAACACGGGCGCAGCCTGCGCTCCTCCATCACTCCTGGGACTGTACTTGTATTCCTCAATGGACGCCACAGGGGGAGCGTGTGGTTTTTCTGAAGCAGCTTCAGTCTGGCCTTCTGCTGGTAACAGGACCACTGGTTATCAACCGGGTGCCCCTGCGTAGAGCTCACCAGAAATTTGTTATCACCACTTCCACAAAAGGTCAATATCTCAAGTGTCAAGGTTTCAAAGCACCTGACTGATGCTTACTTCAAGAAGAAGAGGCTGCGCAAACCCAAGCACCAGGAAGGAGAGATCTTTGAATCAGAGAAGGACAAATATGCAGTCATACTACAGCGCAAAGCCATTCAGACGTTTGTGGATTCCCAACTCCTGCCAATGGGTCTTGTCACTCAGGTTATGCCCAGTGACGATGGAAGAATCCGAAAAGTGAAGGTCAAGGGGACTAAAGGAGATGTGGTACATAGTTTCTTCCAGCCAATCACCGAACTGCTACTCCTTCTGCCAAGGGAAAAGGTCAAGTAAGAGTTTCTGCTCTCGGCAGAAGCCTTTCCACAAACAGCCAGTTGGGTTACAATTGTGTTTGTGGAAGTTTTGGCCTAGAGCGGCTTCCCCAGCACGAAGATGGGCTAACTTGCTAAATTTTCTCCTTGCATCTGGAACTATGGCCTACCTTCAAGACTGTTGCCTTAGTAACTTGTCTATAAGTGTAAAGTTGTATTATTGAATGCTTTACCTTTGTTTTTCAGGTCTCTGCATTGGGTTTCCAGGAGGACATTTAAAGTTATAGTGTTAGTTTATTTTGAAATCTAAAAGATTTAAGACGGGGAGTGTCATGCCCCATGATTTAGGATTTATTGTATATTTTTCTGTTTTGTGTTGCATCTGCTTTTGCTGCTTACATGCTTACATCCAATGAACCCCCTATCTCACGATCCGTGGCAGCTAGGGGTTAATATTTGATATAGTTTGATAGGCCATAGCATGGCCTTTCCAACGATACCAAACATGACTATGTAAAAATTAGTAAAAAATAAATAAAAATAATTTTTTTTTTGTTAATGCAGCAATATTGGTCCCATTTCAATTATAATGTGAACAATGATGCTGCACTAACGATTTTTGTATGGGGTGCGTTTGTTAAAAATCGCATCATTTCCCCCCCCAAAAAAATGTAACGAGACCTAATTTAAAACATTTTTAACAAAAAAATATAATGTTTGCATATTAAAATGTGGGAAAAAAACCTTTACACGTTATAAATAATTGAAAATTCTAATTTTATTGCATTGCATTTTTTATTACAATATACAGACAGCACATGACGTATACATATAATAATGATAAATTATGAATCTGCAGAGTCTGTCGGAAAGAACGATATATAATATGTCTGGGTCATATAATAAAATAAGGCTTCAAAACGCGGTTAAAAATGATGAGCGAAACCGGTAAAAATGAGCTCAGCAAAGAGGTGTGAAATGCCTCAGCCAAAGGGTTAAAATATGCTTAAAAAATCTAAAAATAAAGCGACTCTTTACTGCAGAATATTATAAGCAACGGTTTATTAGATATTGAATTAAAACGGGAATATTTTTAACATTGAAGCCTATGGGATAAAACAATCTTGTTGCTAAAACATCAGGCAGACGAGGCCATTTAATCAGGCACTGTAGAGGGCAGCCCGCCGGGGCCTTCCAAGCATCCCTTGAGGAGCATGCGGCCGCCGGATGACAGAGCTGCGACTGTGCAGGCAGTCCGGCCGGCCGGGTGCATGTGGCAAAGAGTTGGCGCAGGGAGGGAGCCACTGCACCTGTGGCCACGGCAGACCCCCACAACCAGGATCCGGGGAGCCTCCACTGACTGACCTGACTGGTAAGGCGACACATTTCTAAAAAAAAAAAAAAATCCGAGGACAAGGAACATAAAATAAAACTTTTTTTTTCATCGGCCACCTCGCAAGTGAGGAGGGGGCGGAGACTTAGCAACACTATTTAAACCCAGCGCTCGCTAGACACAAACGCTCTGGTATAGAGTTCCCTACCCCTTGCTAACACATACCTTACTCCAATACCTTCTGATAGAATCCACGTGTACCGACCCTTTTGCCTGTCTCCTCGTTTATGCACCGAAGCTGCCTGCCCTCAGACCTATATTGCCGTTCCTGACTATCCTCCTACATCCAACCAACCGGTTCCTGCATCCTGAGGTCTCAACCCTTCCAGAAGACATTCCTGACAGTGTCCAAACTCGAACTTTTATCCCTAATACGGTTCCATTTTATATTCAATTATAGCTCAGGAAATAAGGGGGTCAGGAAAATTATTCGTAAACACTGGGATGTGTTGCAAAAAGACCCATTATTACATGAAATCATCCTGGGAAAAACACTTTATCAGCGAGCTAAAAATATAAAAGATTGCATCGTCCATAGCTCCTTTAGTAGTAAAAATAATAAAAGTAATAATAAGAGTGGAGTCCTTTTTCCAGGGGTTAAGGACGGTTTTTACAAGTGCAGCAGATGTATGGGCTGTAAATAAGAAAAAACTCATGATCTAACCTTAGTGGATAAGATAGTCAAGTTTAAAGGAGTTACGAACTGCATGTCCAAGTATGTAGTATACTGTTTAACCTGTCCTTGTGGACTATATTACATTGTTAGGACCTCAAGATCCCTAGCAACGAGATTGGGGGAACATATCCGAAACATCAGAAGGGGTTATGAGCTGCATAACCTTTCCTTGCATTTCAAAGAAAAACATTCGCAGAACCCAGCAGGTCTGGAATTCTGTGTGTTAAAGGTTAAGAAGGAGTGGAGGGGGGGGACGACTTGAACCTAGCAAAGGAAGAAATGCAGTGTATATTTGAATATGGGACTTCAATTCCATATAGTTTAAATAATGAATTTGAAATACGTAATTTTTTGTAGTTACTGTTCATTTTTTTCTTAGCGTTTTTCTCCCCCCTTGCCCTGCCTTAGATTATTACTATTATTATTTTAGAATATATATATTTTTAAATATAGATGATAAAACCAATTTGTCAAGTCCTTTTCCCTCCATTCTTGTTTTACTGTATTAAATAGTTTTTAGCCACATATAACAATAATGCTAGTCTGTTTATTTTAAATATATGCCTGATAATAATGTGTGGTATACTTGGGGACATATATACCTATTGGAGTGTATCTGTTCCCCTCTTTTGCTATAGGTTGTACAGTCTCCCTTTTGATCCACCTACAATTCCCCGTCGTATGATGGATTACATCAGATTATTGAAGTGTGGGCAAAGGATTTTCCAAGATGGCCCGTCCGGCGTGAATTGATTTGACCATCGTGAGACTACGCACTAGGTGGATGGACTTCCGGCTGGAGGCATTCGCGCTTGAGTCCAAATGTGTAACTATACATAGCAGGAAGTGACGAAGCATGGAGGGTGACGCGGCAGGACGTTTGGATACTTCGCCTTATGAAAACGAGCAATTTAATGGATTAATTGGCACCACCTAAACCGGTTGAGGTATCCATCTTCCTATATTTATATGAGACTGAGCTCATTATGCATTATACCAACTGATGAAGCTGTAATACAGCGAAACGCGTTTCGGTAATATATTCGTTTTTATAGGTATTTTACTTTGGAATAAAAGTTTATTATCGTCCATTGGAGAGAGCCATCTATTTTTCCGAGAGGAAAAGGGAGGTTTGGTGTACCTCTATTTTACACCACAGGTGTTTATACCGAGCCAGTGCCTATCCACAGGTTCTGGGCCATGTGTGTTGATCCATATATTCATACCATTTCTCTGTGGGAAAATACAGTATTATGCTATGACCTGTTCTATTATGTCTTTTATGCATATATACCTGCCAGAATTTGTTTAGACGGGACTGGGTCATCCCTGAAGGGACCCAACGCCAGAGTATTGAGCCTTAACCCTTCAGGCTCAGATCCATGTGAGTGGTTACTTGTTATATGCCCAACTAATTGATCATGTGACATCGCAGCAACCTACACCATTTACTCTGGTACCTCTCTATTTCCTGTTTACTCACCTCCATCACCTTTCCCTATACTGTTTATGCCACTATTGCTTCTCTTTTCTTTCTCATCCCATCTCTCTCCTTCTATACACCTTTCCAATTGCCCCAGGATGGACAACAAGTTCCAATACACCACAGCCTGCTCAGTTCTTTTAACCTATCAGCTGAGTGTTGGTGGAGAGTGTCAAAATCCAGCCCTCCCACCCCAAAAGATTTAAAACTCTGCAACCACATTATTACCAAAAGAAAACTGTCCAAATTCCTATTTATTCTGCTACTTTCCCTGGCAAACGATGTGGAAACTAACCCTGGTCCTACAGGTGACACAACCTTTAGTCTCCCCACTAAAAAAGGCCTCTCATTTGTGCACTGTAACATCCGCAGTTTACTCCCTAAATTGGATCAGCTTCAGGCGTGGTGTTGCTATTACAAACCCAAAATCATTGTGCTCACAGAGTCCTGGTTAACCCCAAAAGTACCAGACTCTGCCATATCAATACAGGGGTATTCATGTTATAGAAAGGACAGAGCAAAGAGAGGAGGGGGAATTGTTATTTATGTTGAGTCCATAAAGTTCACCCCCTTACAGACTTCTAGCTCCCCTGTCACCTTTGATTTCCTCTCTGGTTTAATTGAGATTACATTCAGTAAATCCATCATTGTTGCTGAATTCTATCGCCCACCGAGCTCTCCAGTGCACTCCCTCTCTGACATATCTCAAATCCTTAATAACCTACTTGCCCAAAACCAAAAAAGTGAAATGCTGGTCCTCGGCGATTTTAATACAGATTGGCTAAATCCTAAAAACAATAAACACTGCTCACTGTTTAAAATTTTGCAGCTAACTCAATTAATCTCCTCCCCCACTCGCATTAATATGAAAAGCCCTAACCATACCTTGCTGGACTGGATTCTCTCCTCATCTCCTGATCGAATACAGGAGGCTGGTGTTCTCGCTAATAGCTTTAGTGACCATGGTCTAGTGTACTGCGTGCGCAAAATAAAGGGCCTGAAATCTCCCCCAAAGGTAATAACCACCAGGTCTTTCAAGAAATTTATTCTTGAATCCTTCCTAAGTGATCTCAAACAGCTCCCTTGGTACAGACTAAACCAAATCCCAGACCTAGACTGTGCAATTGAATACTTTCAGTCTGAGCTCCTGCAAGTCTGGATTTCCATGCCCCGCTGTGTAAAGTGCGAGTAAAAGGGACCCATCTCCCCTGGGTTACAGCTGATCTTACACTAATGTACCATCTTAGAGATTCCCTGTGGTCAAATTTCAAGAGTACTGGTTCCATGAACGATCACTGCGAATACCGAAAGTGCCGGAATGAATGCACAAAACAAACAAAAATGGCTAAAGCCCATTACTTCAATGAAAATCTAAACAATAACATATCAAACCCTAGAAACTTTTGGAGAACCATAAGTAACATACAAGCACCCCCAGTCCACTCCCAGCCGGCTGTTGTCAAAGTAAACAAGCAAACCCTGCAACACCCCCTAGATGTAGCAAATGCCTTTAATGGTTATTTTGTTGGATGCGCCACCACTTTGATTGCCAAGCTAGGAAATGACATGCAATCAGAAAGGCCTCATGCAGGTCAGGCCCCTCCAACTGCGCAAAGTCCCTGTATCAGATAGGAATTCAGTTTTAGACCAGTGCCTGTCAGTGTCGTTACTAAACTTCTCCGTAAGCAAAAAATGTAATACCAGTCTGGACCTGATCAAATACCAGCAATGCTGCTGAAAATCAGTGCACCGGCAATTGCAAATCCTGTCACAACCCTAATCAATGAATCACTGGTGACTGGATACATACCCAAACTCTGGAAGACTGCGAGAGTGGTACCTATCCATAAAAGTGGTGACAGTACTTTGGTATCCAACTACCGTCCGATATCGTTGCTCCCTGTAATGTCAAAAATTTTGGAAAAATGCGTCTACACACAATTACGTGATTATTATCAATATTGGAACTAGTTAACCCCAGATCAATCCGGCTTTCGGCCAAATCACTCAACTACAACCGCCCTTTTAAAAGTCTGCAATGATATCCAAATTGGGATGGAACAAGGAAACCTAACTGGAGCCATCTTCCTTGATTTTGCCAAGGTCTTTGACAGTAGACCATGGCATCTTGTTTGAAAAACTTAAAAACTCTGGCATTGGTGATCGCACGTTAACCTGGTTTCAATCATCTGTATCCGACCGATCACAATATGTGTCAATTTCTGGCAGCTCCTCCCTCCCCCTCCCTGTCACTTGCGGTGTACCCCAAGGCTCAATACTCGGCCCCCTGCTATTCACGATATTCATAAATGATCTGCCCAACGTCTGCAAAGCCTCAACTGTACATACGTATGTATGCAGACGACACCGTAATCTACCAGCAAACCAAATCTCCAGCAGCTGGAAGCCGTGCAAGAACAATTCACAGAGGTAGAAAAGTGGATCAAACACAACAATTTTTTTTAAATAATGCCAAAACTGTAACGATGCTCTTTGGAACAAAACCTAAACTACACAAATTGCTAAATCCCCACTTATGTGTTGGGACAAAACCACAGTCACTTCTCTCAAATATCTAGGTATGTGGTTAGACCCTAATCTATCCTTTGGCCCTCACATCGAAAAACTCTCATCTAAACTTAACCCCAAACTAGGCGCCCTGTACAGAAACAAATCCTGCCTGAGCCCCGCGGTAAGACAGCAGATTGTACAACAAATGCTTATGCCGGCTATTGATTACGGAGATGTAGTGTACGCAGCCGCCCCGCAAACACATCTTCAGAAACTTACTTCATTGTATAACTCATTCTGCCGCTTTGCATTACAATGTAACTACATGACCCACCATTGTGACATGTTAAAAGAGCTAAACTGGCTATCGCTGGAATCTAGACGCACCCTTCACCTTTCCAGCCTGGTGTTTAAGAGCTTTTCTGGGAAGCTGCCACCCTATCTGAATAGACTGCTTCCCCCAGCAGCTCCCTCATCCTATAACCTCCGATCCAGGACCAGCACCTTACTTGCAATACCACAATACAAAAAGACAGTGGCTCGATCCTCATTTTCCTACAGAGCACCACAATTATGGAATAACCTCCCAGACACCATCAAATCTTCCACCAGTCTTAAGTCACTCAAGAGCTCCTTACTAACATACCTCAATACAGAATGCACCTGAAACATGTAACATAATGACTATTTCCTACATATTTATTTTCTGTTAATCTGTATATTTGTGTGTTTTTGTTTTCTTTTAATATCTTGCATTGTATTACTTTGTAACACTTCAATGCTCTTGAACCCAGGACATACTTGAAAACGAGAGAAATCTCAATGTATCCTTCCTGGTAAAATCCTTTATAAATAAATAAATATGCACCTTATGAATATCTGTTCCTACTTGTTGCGCTATGTTTCACTTTTTTTGTTCCCATTTATGTACATCATGAAAACTGGTATTCTGCCTAAATAAGGTTGCATATCGTCACCAAAACGGTAATAATTTGTGTGCCTACACCGTGTTGAGGTGTTTGATATTCCTGATTCGTGCACTCTATTGTTCTACACACTCTGTGGGCTATTAAGGCGCTTTCCTAATTGTATTGTGTGATTATTTTTCTACGGCATTTTCTTTTTTTTCTTTTTAGGATGTTTGCTCTAGATTATCCTGCCCGCTTTGAGACCAACTGCAAGAATAAGATTATATACTAGTTCTTTTTACAATGTAATTTGTTATATATTGTGTTTATGTACACTGTTGCTGGTCTCCTATTGTGTAATGGAAGGGTTAAACCAGTTTATCAGTGGGCTCCACCCATATGAATAATTTTATATATATATATATATATACACACAGGTCCAGAAATATTGGGACATCGACACAATTCTAACATCTTTGGCTCTATACACCACCACAATGGAGTTGGAATGGAACAAACAATGTGCTTTAACTGCAGACTGTCAGCTTTAATTTGAGGGTATGTACATCCAACTCAGGTGAACGGTGTAGGACTTAATTTATTGCTGTAACGTTTATTCAATAAAAACTATCATTTGTGGTGTGTGCATACAAAACGGAATTGTGCTGACTGCTTTTCTTTATCATATTTTATCCGAGTGATACGAAAAACAATCTGAATCTTTAATTAAAAAAATCGGCCATTTTGGATTCAAAATTCGCATCCAAAGCGTTCAATGACACTGCTGCAGGAAACTGAATTGCTGCGCTGCAGCTATTCAGCAGCTGCTGAGGTATTGAACGGGGCTCTGGTTCCATGACAAATTTACAATTACAAATAATCAACTTTAGAAACTTTAAGACTGAAATAGATTTACAAACAAAATGTAGTGTAGAAACATCCATTTGTTCTGTTAATATCACAACACTTTAGAGACTAATAAAAAAAAAGCTCAGACAGTGACAATTATACACTTTTTATGAACAGCTGAAAATATGTTACTCACCCTACACCAAACATAGCTTCTGCCTGTTCTCCTACACGTCCTAAGTTTAAGGTAGCACCTACAACAGAAAAAAGTAATATAAACTGCACATTATCTAATGATACCTAATGTGATATTTAATCTTCGAATATGTTAAATATTTCATTTTGGAAATTACATTTACTATTTCCTGTTAAATTTTAACAAGTATGGTAATACGGATATAAAAAGTAGATATAGGAATATAGTGTACAAAACAATTACTCAATCTTTTTAATAACAAAGAACTGTTTGGTTACATTATTCCGCAGCACTGTACATATACATAATTGACACAGATAAAAACACAGGTACTGCATTTTTGTTCACTCCTGACGCTGGTCCAGAGGATAGGCCTGGTTTAAGAAGGTTTCCAAAACGGATGTAATGGTTGTTCGGGAAAATTATCACATTCATTCTTATATTGTTCTGTTTGTATTTAACAGCTTATGAGAAAAAAAAAAAAATAGACATGGAAAATATATCTATGTGAAGCAGGTCCTCCAGCGGTTTGAAGTGTCAGTAAACTTTATTTACAGGGACAGCAGACTCTGCATGGAAAAATTTGATGTTTCGGCCCACAGGCCTTTATCATACATGTAAATAAAGTTTACTGACACTTCCAATCGCTGGAGGACCTGTTTCTGTCTGCTTCACAATGGTGTTGTTGGGGCTGCGGTGCCCCCTGTATAGCGGTGACCTCGCGGTTGGGGACGAGTGGGATCCCATCGGCGTTGGATCGTGGCAATTCCTGTTTTCGTTATGTAAAATATATCTGACAGACAACATTTGACAAATACAGCAGGGCATAACATAACAGCTTCAAGTAATTTACTTGTAGAATCAAAAGCTGGAGCAGTTCCATCTGCCCCAGTATCTTGCATGGGGAAAACCTCTACAAATTCTTTCTTGAAAACCGATAGAAGAAATGATATTCTGTAGTCCAGTCTTACACTGAGGATGAACTGAAAAGAACAAGCAAACATGCATTAATAGGGATTTAATTTCAAAATGAAAACATTTAATATGTTTACTATTTATGATCAAATACATTTCCCTATAGGTAAGCATTGGCCTAGAATCATTAGTGATAGATAGTAGATCTAAGAATCCGTTGCAAATTCCTGAAATAAAATCTCATGAAGACTTTGATATTCAAGAAGATCTGCAGCTTCAGGTTGAAGCGGCGATCTTCTTCCATAAGGGTTATAGGTGCTTGCTCCCATGACTCAACCTGGGTTAAAGAATGTATTTGTCACGTTCCTCCTGGATAACTATAGTAACAGTCCCTATACGCAGAACTATCCTACACTTTGATCCTTTGAGTGGTAGTTGCATCTACCTATAATGGGATCGGAGAAGAATGTAACTAAACACAGACCAGGGGTTAAAACAGTACGGAAAGTCAGAAGGAATGCCTTCAGAGAATTTTCATGTGGAAGAGTCAGATATTTTGTTCACATGTGATGTAGTTAGAGGAATGAAAGACACATTGGATTGTAGCTCTTATAACCAAAGACAGATTAGGTTCCTTTTACAGTTGCTGGAACTGGTATTTAAAAGAAATTTATTTTTGCTTGGTGATGATATTTATCATCAACAATGGAGGACGCCATGGGTTTGATATGGCCCCCTCATATGCCAATTTGTTCATGAATGCTTTTGAGAAACATTATGTATATGAGCATGCTCTCTTTAAGAAGCATTTTAGTGTGTGGTGGAGGTTTATAGACAATATTTTTGGCATATGGGGGGCAGTCAGATGAATTAAAGCTGTTCCATAGAGAGTTAAATACGATACATCCCTCTATACAGTTTACAATGGAATACAGTGACAAGGCAATTAATTTCATTTGATTAGAACTTGACGCTGATAAAATCAGGAGTGACTTATATGTGACTTGTGAGTCATGTCAGTCAAGAGTTTGGCAATGGGGCTGTATTGGGGACGAACCGCATATAATATAACCCCGTACTAAGACCCAGATACTAGCCTTCCTAGGTATGGCAGGAAATTATATTCATGTCATCCCCAATTACAGCGTCATAGCTAAAATCCAGACTGACTTGACTCGTAAGTCACATATAAGCCACTCTTTATTTTATCGGCGTCAAGTAGGCCACTGAGCAACAGCTTCCACTTTGGCAGGCTCACGCTACATCTTCTCACAACCCGCCAGGTGGCCTAAGTATTGGACCTCTGACATACCTACATGACATTTGTCCAATTTGATGGTCAGCCCTGCCTTTCTAATATGGTCTAGTATGACCCAAGTACTTTAAATGTTCTTCCCTGGTGCTGGTTTATATCACTATGTCATTTAATAGGCACAGGTTAATTCCTGCAGCCTGTCTAGCAACCTATCCACCAACCATGGGAAGGTGGCCAGCACATTTTTCATCCCAAATGGCATGACCCTAAAGAAGCCAAAGGGACAAATACATCAGACTTCAGCACATCTTCTGCAGCTAAAGGGAACCAATTAAAATATAAACCAGAGGGCCAGACAACGGCAAAAATTAAAGCATGGACTAAGGAAACAGGGACAATTAGGAAAGGGAAAACAAGGAACCAAAATAAAAACAAAATATATAAACAAATTAGAGGTGCTTGCTAGCAGCAGGATAACAGAGAAATACATACTAGTAGTGACTCAAAGTGCGTATTGAGTACTTAAGGGCAGGATTTATTAGTAATCGGCGGAAATTCTACAATGAACGTTGAGAACACTAATTTCTGCGTTCCACAGTGGAACGCATAGTAACTGCGCATGCGCAAAATGGCGGGCACGTTTTTTTACACACTTGATGTTAATTGTGTAATTAACTCGTTTTATTGCACAGTAATTGTTTTATAATTCATTATATAAAGGCAGCAGCAAGGGGAGTGGCCCGATAGCGTGCCAAGATGGACGTGTAGTACGAGAGCTCCGACAACAACGCCATACACCAGACTCGATAACCCTAATTTGATGGTGGAAATGATGGGGAAAACGAAGCGGCAGACTACCTCCGTCTCGGGCACTCCCAAACCGGCGCAACTTGGCACCATGGATGCCTATTTATTTGCCTCAACTGACCGCTCGCAAGGGCCTAGCCGTCCGGCCTCCCCGACACGCTCGGACGCCTCGTGGTCAGGAGATCATCCACGGCTCTGACGCATAGAAGAGATTCTAGCGGCCATGCCTGCTCGTAAGGACCTTCAAGACCTGGCGACGACTCTGGGGGAATCACTGAGAGGTGAGGTGACTGAAGTTAAAACCGGATTACAAACGCTGGAGACCCGGGTAACGCGGTTGGAGGCCTCTGAAAAGGCCCGACCAGATTCGCCCCTTACGTTAGCCGCCCCCCGGATCCTGTCCTCATTAATATGCCGCATGAATGACTTGGAAAATAGGTCGAGACGGCATAACATCCGAATACGGGGATAAAAGGAATAAGAAACGGAGCCGAGGGGCCTCCTGGTCCACCTGTTTAATTTTATTTTACAGGAGGAGGAAATCACCCTGTCGGATAAAGATAGGGCCCACCGGGTCTTCCGCGCCGTACCTGCCGGCTCCCAACAAGGGCCATGGGACATACTGTGCCACATACCAAACTTCACCCTTAAGGAGAGAATTTTATTGGCGGCTAGAAAGAAACGGGCATGGGAATTTGAAGGAGACGCGGTGGAACTATACGCTGATCTCACACGCTTCACCCTAGCCGCGAGAAGAGCCCTGCGCCCGCTCACGACAATGCTGAGGGAAAGGGGGGTCCCTTATCGATGGGGTTACCCCTTTTCATTGAGTGTCAACCGCAATGGAGTGACATACACTATCAGATCTCCTGAGGATGTAACGCACTTTGTTCGCGATTTATGTTCACCGGACATATCTGTTACTGACTGGGAACATCCTGCTCTGGAGGATGCGGAGTTACAGACCCTTAACTCTCGATCACACCCACAACGTACACCACGGCGCCCTCGTGCAAGGAGAAGACTGTCTACATCTGACCACCCAGAACCAGCGGAATCGGATCCGCCCGCCTGACCTGATATGTGCTTTTTAAGGAAATCTTTACCTGACCCGTTGCTGTGACCCCTTTCATTTACATGACTATCACATCTATATCCCTGAATGTTCTTCCGAGACAGCTATGACGTTAATGGATGCGGGACAATTATAACTTCTAAGACACCCACTGCCACAGCGCTTGCGTTTGGACTCTGCATTTTAAAAAGACCTGAATCTAGTTCATATCACCCACTGCCACAGCGCTTGCGTTTGGACTCTGCATTTTAAAAAGGTACCAGCGATCAACATGTCATCTGCAATTCTAATCCACAATCTCAACTTTAATCCTACTGTTAATATTTTATGCTTGCATCTATCTATTAATATTTTGGCTGTTTGTTTTTTGTTTGTTTCCATGCTGAATGTATACTCTGCTTTTTTAAACAAATGCTCTCAAATGGTTGCCCCTCCCCCATGTCGTAAAATATGCTTTCCCTCAACAGACCACATGCCCTAACTCAATGACCTCTTTCTCCTACAGACCTGAATCTAGTTCATATCACCCACTGCCACAGCGCTTGCGTTTGGACTCTGCTGTCCCTCCCTCCCAGTGCTGGTCTGAAATTTGTAGCTTACTTTCCAGCTGCTTCCACTTTGAAAATCACCCTAATTAACCCAAGGTTTTAGCCCTTCCCATGATATGTTAATCTGTATTTTTGTGTTTTAATTTCTTGCATTTTATTACTTTGTATTTCTGTAACTGTAACACTTCAATGTTCTTGAACCCAGGACATACTTGAAAACGAGAGAAATCTCAATGTATCCTTCCTGGTAAAATCCTTTGCAAATAAATCCTTTGCAAATAAATAAATAAAATTTGACCTCTACAATAAGAAGAGCTGAAAATCGAAACACAATTCTGCCGTGGACAGACAGCAATACCCCTAGGTCATGATTCCTACACCACTTGAATAAGACAGAACTGTATCATCTGTGAAAATACTCTACAGGACTTGTGGTATTTCTGGGCCTATCACAAAAGAAGGGGGAGGGGAATAGGTGGGGATATGGTAATTTACGGAATTGGGTGGAAGGGGAACCTGGGAGGGACTCGTGATATCTCTGGGCCTATTACGAAAGACGGGGAGAGGGAAATGGGTATGGGTATGGTAATTTGCGGACATGGGTGGAAGGGGAACCAGGGAGGGATTATAATGATATAACTATATATATGTATTAGGGGGGAGGGGAGGGGAAAAAAATTTGATATCTTGTAGACTGGTACGGGTAAGGGAAGGGAGTGGGTAGAAGGAGTGAGAAGAGGAATAGAGTATGAACAGGCGGGAGGGGACAGGGAGGTGACGGAGGGGAGGGAAGGTGACGGGAAATGGAGAGGGGGAAACAAGGGAAGGAGAGAGGGGAAAAAAGTAGGGAGGGAATGACATTGCGAGTAGGGAGAGGGGTAGAATGTAAACACAAATTAGGGATGGTTTAGCTCGGATCACATATGTTCTATTCTAATTACCCGGGTAGTTCCACCGAGGACACTACTCGTCTTTATAGAGATGTAATCTGACTTATTACAACTTTCATACGCTGTATCTTACAATTGATAAGTTCACAGGAGGAATGCACCTTTCTTGATCTGTACTTGCACAAATGCCAACTCGGAGACTAATGTAGATGCTAACCGGTCTGGTTGAATCGGGGTTTATGGTAACGGGCGGGACTGGAGGCAGAAGATGGAGGGCTCTGTTTGAACTCTGTTCTTTCTGCCATAGGTTATAAGCTATAAATTATAAATGCTGGCGTTGTTGTCGTTTATATACAACCTGTTTTTTTTTAGACTTTAGATATCGTTGAATGTTTTGATTTTAATGAGAATTACCTATTATTCTCACATTTGACATCTCTCCCCAGAGGATTCGCGTCCAAATACCTCAGGTGCCATCCCTTAGAAGGGCTGAACTTTGATCCCCCTTTCTTTGATCGGCTTACTGACGGGTGCTTTCACCTCACCAGTAATCTTTTCAATTTCAATTTTTATTATTATCTCTAACGGTAGAAACACCTTCACACTACTTTATTCTTAAACTTCCTTTTGTCTTTCTCTGTCTCACTTTTCTTTGCCACCCCCCCCCTTTTTTTTTTCCCTTTCTCTCCTTTTTTCTTTTTCTCCTCTCTTTCTCTCCTCCTCCCTATCCCGTTCCTGGAATGGATGGTGCGATGGGCAGACGCGGGGGGCGGTTGATGGTCCTGGAGCGTTCCGGGATCGGCCGCTGCGCTTCCTTACCTATAACACCAAGGGCCTTAATACCCCGGAGAAGAGGAGTAGATTGCTTAGGGAACTAAACGCTCTAAAAGCGTCCATAGTTTTTCTTCAGGAGACTCATTTCCGTCAGGACGCGCCTCCTAAATTGACCTCACGACAGTATCCAGAGAGATACTTTAGTAACTATGTGGATGCAAAATCTAGAGGCACGGCGATCCTGTTTTCACATGATGTACCATTTCAATTAGAAGAACAACAAATAGATAGTGATGGTCGCTATATTTTTCTACGTGGAAGTATATTGGACACTCAATATACCTTTGCATCAATATACCTCCCAAACACCAACCAGCATAAACGCTTGGCTCGTATACTCAAACGACTCTCTACATTTTCCTCAGGTGTTTTAGTAGTTGCGGGAGATTTTAATGTCCCCCTCGACCCGCGCATGGACACTTCTTAGAAGTGTTCCTCTATACCCTCCAGCACCTTAAGACATATTAGGAGATCACTGGATTCCTTGCGCTTAGTTGATGTCTGGCAAACGTTTAATGCGGGAGCCCATGACTACACATATTTGTCGACAGCTCATTCATCGTTTTCACGCATAGATTATCTATTCTTACAACAACACCATTTACATCTGGTTCTGGATACGGACATAGGAATGCGTACGTGGTCCGATCACTCACCGGTTTGGATGGAATTGACCTCACCCCTCTCGCGCCCACGGGAACATTCCTGGCGCCTTAATCTGACCCTACTAGAGGACCCGATGTTTACGACGGAACTATCAATGTGCATCCAACAGTATTTTCAAGACAATCTGGACTCGGGTGACGTTCCTGTAGCTACGGTCTGGGAGGCCCATAAGGCAGTAATTAGGGGCATTATCATCAGTAAGGCGACGAAGCTTAAAAAAGAAAAAGCTTTGGAAGTCACAGACCTGTTGGACAAGATTCGCTTGTTGGATTCAAGCCAGGAACCCTTGGATGAACCCTCTTTTCAGGCCGACTTAATGACCTATTGAACGAACGAGTTCGATTGGACTCAATGAAGGCCCAATGCAAGTTTGCACTTTTGGAAAACAAACCGGGCCGATTACTCGCACGTATTCTGCGACAGCAACGGCGCACCGCATACATCGCAAAGATAAAAACACGAACAGGAAACTGCTCATCTAGACCAGATGAGATCATGAAAACATTCGCCTCATACTATCAGGACCAATACCATTTGGAATCGACTGAAGGAAGCGGACCCCCCCCTTGCGTCTTTACAGACTTACCTCCGAGACCGAGTTCATACTACACTGTCTCAGACAGCCAAAGAGGTATTGGCGGCAACCCCTACAAGTGAGGAGATATTATCGATTATGAAACTAATGAAAAATGGACGAAGTCCGGGACCAGACGGGTTACTGCTGGAGTACTACAAATGCTTCACCAAGGAGCTATCTCCCCTTCTGTTGCAACTCTTTCACTCGGTGGCTGACAACCATAGATTCCACCCACAGACATTGGCAGCCACCATAGCGGTCCTTCCTAAACCGGACAAGGATCACACAGATTGTAAAAACTATAGACCTATCTCGCTGTTAAATTCAGATATGAAAATCCTAGCAAAACTTATGGCGGTACGGCTGGGGCCTTACCTGCCGGGTCTGGTTAAACCGGATCAGGTGGGCTTCGTCCCAGGCAGAGAAGCCAAAGATGCAACAACTAGAGCCCTCAATGCAATCACGATAGCAAAGCACTCGGACACGGGTTTGTTGTTGCTATCGGCCGACGCCGAAAAGGCGTTCGACCGGGTCCGATGGAGCTACCTATTCGAAGTTCTGAGAGTGATTGGGTTTCCAGACAATTTCCTACAATGGATATTCACACTATACGCACACCCGACAGCACGCATCCGGATTAATGGTGCCCTTTCCCCAGGGATAAAGATTTATAACGGCACCCGGCAGGGGTGCCCACTCTCACCCCTACTATTCGCTCTCTCACTTGAGCCACTGCTGGAGTCCATCCGGCTTCGAACGGACATTGAGGGTGTCAAGGGACAATCAACTACTCACGTAGTATCAGCATACGCGGATGATCTACTATTCATGCTGACGGACGCAGAAAGATCACAACCAGCAGTCCTGCAGACAATTACAGAGTATGGTATATATTCAGGCTTCCGTATTAACACTGACAAATCTGAGCTACCGGACATAAATCTTCCACAGGCTTTGATAGGTCACCTGAAGCAAAAATTGCCGCTCAAATGGTGCCGAGGCAAGATGAAGTACTTTGGCATATGGCTGACATCGTCACCTACTCGACTCTTTGAACTTAACTACGAGATGCTCCTTGACTCTTTGGGTTCTGATCTAGAGGGATGGACTGGCAAATTTATTTCATGGCTAGGACGAGTAAATGTCATCAAAATGAATGTCATGCCTGGTCTTTTGTACATATATCAAACGGTGCCTATCCGGATACCGGTCACCTTTTTCTTAACATTACACACGAAATTGCTGAAATTCATATGGCCTAAAGGACGACCTAGGGTACGTATAGGGATGCTTTATCGACCTAAAGCACTCGGTGGACCTGCTTTGCCAGATGCTAAACTGTACTATCAGGCCTCCCAGCTGTCTCGCATCCTGGACTGGTCACTGACTGCAACGGATAAACTGTGCTTGGATATGGAGGAAAAGATTATGGGATTCCCGCTGTGGACATTACCATGGATCCGTCCAAGGGATTTCCCGGAACAACCCCTATGATGGAGCATACCCAAAGAGCCACTACGCTTATGGCGGAAAATACGAATGCCAACTACACTAACCACGGTGATTTCACCACTCCTACCACTCAACCGCAACCCGTGTTTTCCATCAGGGGTCTGCAAAGGTTTGAGACACAGACTTGAATTACCGGTCAGAACTACGGTTCATTCTCTTTTGAGGGATGGACAACTACCTCCGAAACTAGATGTAGAGGGAATGCTGCCACCCACTGCAATGGAACAATTTAACTATTTCCAAATTAAGTCCTACCTTACCTCTCTGAATGCTGGATATAGCCTCTCCCACCCACTCACTCCCTTTGAGAATTTCTACAGGTTAGGTATACCATTAGCAAGGAGTATCTCTGTGCTTTACCGCCTGCTTCAATCCTCTGACAAAGATACGCCCGGTCACCAGGACAGATGGCAAGAAACTCTGACATGTACATTCTCCGAGGAAGACTGGAATATGACATATTCATTGATACACCGGGGATCCCCGGCTATTCGATGTGCTGAAAATGCATACAAACTAGTCTTCTTTTGGTATTGGACACCTCAACGACTGCATAGAACCCAACCTTCCGCTGACCCCACATGCTGGCACTGTAAAAGTGCTCGTGGCAGTTATCTCCATATATGGTGGGACTGCCCGATGATTAGCCCATTCTGGAGAATGGTCCATGAGGGTGTAGGACACATCACTGACTTGGACGCCTCATTCACTGCGAACACCTACCTTCTGCTTCACTTCCCAACTTCTGTTGAAAACATGCGCCGATCTGTGGCACTGCGCCTCGTGTTTGCAGCTAGACTACTGATCCCCACACTAATACCAGGTATGCGCCTATTGCATCACATCACCTGTTAGCTAACCAGGTACACCCCACTTGTTACCACAGGTCCGCGATAATCTCTCTGATTAACAACCAACCAAAATACAATTTCTATCAGGAAATATGCCGTCAATACAAAGAATCGTGAACAGATACGTACAAACAAGCAGACAACTGGCATGCGGTCGTGGGTCAGTATAACGGGCACCTGGGCAAAGTTAAATAAAACCCCACTTTTGATGCTTTTCCCAAGCGTCACACTGGGATTTCCCGGGGCAGGATCACAGACCAGAACACGTCACCGATAAGATATCAAAAGGTATCTTACCTGTGAGGTTACGAAGTTGATAAGGCTCCGGTTCTGGTGTGGTCCTGCCAGGAAATCCTCTTCAGTGACACACTGGAGAAAGCGTAACCCAGGGCTCCACGGTGGGCGTCAAATTGCAATGGACAAAAGAGTCCGTCCTCGGATGCCAGATTCTGTTCTAATGCGGTGGAGAAATCAGATAGCTTTGCGCATAAAGAAATCACACAGACAATGAATACGTCTACGTGGCTTCCAAGCCAATGACATCTCTGCCTTTATTCGACAATTTACAAGCCTTTTTTATGCTACTTTGCATGTACCGATAACAGGCTGTTGCCCAACATTCTATTCGTCATTAATATTGTGAAATTATAGACCTTGTTTAATAACAGTTAAAGAAAATAAACAACAGTGTCTCCGGAAGTCCCTTTAGCCGTCAAGGATGTTGGTTACAGGACATTCCGAGATGTTCCAAAACATTCTCCAAGATGACCTCCAAGATGTTCCAAAACATTCTCTTCTTGATTTTAGGACAAGAAACTTCATGTGCGTACAAAAACAATCAGCTAAGATAGCGTTTAAAGAATAATATGCATTTGATTCATAAATCTTGATTAACCATTTAAACTACTCAAATGAGCATTTTTCTAGGCCTCCTTCTAAGCCTTTGAATATTATAAAAGCGAATATATATATTTCTGTCCACAACATGGGGAACTCAAAACATTCCTACTAGACGCTCATGGATAACCGTAGTGGAATCCTTGAGGAATATCGACCGATTGGTTGCGAGAGAACGCGACCAACTAGATGTTTTTTGTCGAGCATGGATCTATTGGGATGATTTTGTATCAGGGGGCTTGACAACTGCCAGTACTCCGGTGGCTTGAGAATGTCACGGGTGGGAGCTGCTGTGGTGGCGGATCCGGGGACGGGCTGCTTCCTCTGTGTCCGCTTATTGTAAATACCCTGAGGATAACGCATGGATCACTCCCATATTCCCCCTCCCCCCTTTTTTTTCTTCTTCTTTTCTCTCTTATCTCTCTCTCTACCCTCCTTTTCAAATCCCCCCATCTTCATCACATTACTCTGTACTTCCTCTCACTTTTCTTTATCTATTCTGACCTTGTATAACTACAAGGCCTCTGTAATCTACCTGTATTATACTTGTTGACATTTATCTACCAAAGAGTTTTTGACCTATTTTATATATTTAACACAATCGCTATATTATTCATACACTGACACACGAAGACACTTGTCATGGTTCTTTAGTTTTAATCATAACATGTTACGAAGTGCAAAGCCCATACCACCGCCCCTCCCTGGAGGGAGACGTCTTGACTGTTCCTCATTCAAACTACAATTACGGACTATCCACGAGATTACACCTACTTCTTCTACTACGTCAAGGTCTGATACTAGGTGATGGCCACCACGACCTCTCACAACTGCACTGTGGAATTTCACAATGTTAAACATGTAACCTATTATCTTATACTAGAAAACAGAAAAAGGGGTGAAGCGCCCACTGGAAACGAGTGTTTCACCCACTCGCTATATATTGTGTACGGAGGTTTCTCTAAACACCTAGAAAATTGAGCAAAAAGATTACAACATAGCGCTCAAAAGACCAAGGTCCATGAGAAAGTAAGAGAGACACACCGTATGTCCACAGACAGTTCTTATCTTCAAGCGAGAATCTTCTCTGTTGTGTAGATGAAAAGACACGCACTGCAGGAAAAAGCAGAAAGAAAGGGCCACAATTGCGCAGTACATCAACACCCAATGGAATGAAATTTCGTTTGTATTTGACTCACATTCTGGGGAGCCCACAACCGGCTCCCGGGAATATAGCGGGTAGGGACTTGTATCGGGTGCCCATGAACCCCTCAATCCGCTCCTTCGGTGTCACAAAAAGTGGTACTGCAGAAAATAGACAAGGCAAAAAGGGAGCACCTCTTGGTGCGGTAAATCACAAATCACCTTAATGATTAAGAAAAGCCAAATTTGCACTTACAAACAAAGAGCCTCTATTGGCTCCGTCATAACTCGCACAGGGAATCATACAGGGGTTCCCCAAACCTTCTTTTCTTTTTCAGGATCAAAAAAGGCAAGCAGCAATCAAAAATAAAAACATTTATTGTAAGAAAATCATCATATCTACCAGGACGCGTTTCGCCATTAATGGCTTCCTCAGCTGGAGATTACAAAACTGTACTTGCTGCTGCCTTTTTATACAATGTATGTCAGAAAATGGAGTGATTAGACCCTTGGAAATCAATTAAAATACAATTAAAACACAATTGCTGTCAGGTACGGGAGTGCGGCGGTGGGTGAAGTGAGCCCAGGATGCAGTGATCATAGGAGTCACACAGGTTGCTGGGTATTGAAGGTTTATTAAATAATAAACAAAACAAATAGTAAATAATAGCAGCACTAGCAGGCAGGCAACAGACTGTATGCAGGATTCAGCTTGACAACAGGGATTCTTGAAAGCAGGGTATGCTTGACAAACGAGGATTCTTGGAAGTGGGGTACACTCGAAGAACCAGGGTTCTTGAGAGCGGGGTACCTTGGTGGGGAGATTCTCCTTGGTAGCAGGGTTCCACTTGGGAGTATCACTGGAGGGATTCAGGTAACACGGTAGGGAGCTTCAGGAACAGGTCTGGTTGTCTGCACTTCCAGGGACGTTATGTTGAAGCCCTGATGGAAGGGTGGATCCCTCTTTTAAGCAGGCTTCATTTAGGTGAAGTAGTATACACCTGTAGGTATCACAACAGAAGCTTAACAGCCAGATAGGGGAATCGAACCTGCATACAAACCTAGACAGGTGAATAAGGGTTTGCCACGGTTTAGGTGCGGGCATAGGCTTAATTCATGACAGTACCCCAACCCAAGGAGCGCCTTCCGGGCGCGAACAATCAGATATATATAGCAAGGGGGCCACCTATTTTTTCCTGTGCGCCGCCGTCGGTTGGGGCCAGGACCCGTCACCTCCAAGGATGAGGTTTGGGTGGTCAAGATGGTCACAGGGTTTTCAAGGTCTGTTCGGCGTATCACGATACCTTGGACACTGTAGGGTATCGTGGGATCCATATCTGAGGTGCTATCGAGCACAGTGGGTTCGGAGTCGTCCTGATGTATGGGGTTGCTGGTGGCAACCAGATCGGGAGTACAGAAATGTCCACGGGCTAATGCAACCTGTACCTGAGACTGCAGGTATTTGTGGTTCAGCTGCATGTCCTGTATGGTATGGTAAGGGTATTCACCTGAGCTGCCATGGCAGAGACAAGTACCAGGACTTCACTAGACGGACTGGCTTTACCAGGAGTTGGCAGGGTAGCTGCAGCGGTATCAGTGTCCACAAATGTTGTTTTAGTGGCAGCAGTCTGGGCTTGGACCTCGGTACAGCACGGCTCCTGGATCTGGACCTCGGTACAGCACGGCTCCTGGACTTGGACCTCGGTACAGCACGGCTCTTGGACCTGGACCTCGGTACAGCACGGCTCTTGGACCTGGACCTCGGTACAGCACGGCTCTTGGACCTGGACCTCGGTACAGCACGGCTCTTGGACCTGGACCTCGGTACAGCACGGCTCTTGGACCTGGACCTCGGTACAGCACGGCTCTTGGACCTGGACCTCGGTACAGCACGGCTCTTGGACCTGGACCTCGGTACAGCACGGCTCTGGACCTCGGTACAGCACGGCTCTTGGACCTCGGTACAGCACGGCTCTTGGACCTCGGTACAGCACGGCTCTTGGACCTCGGTACAGCACGGCTCTTGGACCCGGACCTCGGTACAGCATGGCTCTTGACGACCTGGACCTCGGTACGACACGGCTCTTGGACCTGGACCTCGGTACGGCACGGCTCTTGGACCTGGACCTGGACCTCGGTACGGCACGGCTCTTGGACCTGGACCTGGACCTCGGTACGGCACGGCTCTTGGACCTGGACCTGGACCTCGGTACGGCACGGCTCTTGGACCTGGACCTGGGTACGGCACGGCTCTTGGAATCCTGCGGGTTGCAGGGCAGTGATATTCTGAGATCCTGCAGGGTGCAGGGCAGCAACGGCTGGAGAACCTGCGGGTTGCAGGGCAGTGACAACATTATTGTGGAGTGATCTCCAAGCGCTTTTGGGGTTCTGAAACACCTGCAGGTCTGCGTATCTGACCACAGTCCCATTGGAACCATACGTGAACCCAGGGGGCAAGGGTTCCATAGTAATGGTGCCTTCAGGGGTAGAGACAGTGGTACCGATATATGCTTGGCATGGTTGTCCAGAAACCAGCCCGGATTTGCGGCTGTGGGGAGTGGGAGTCTCAACCTTTTTGAATCCAAGAGCCCTCCTTAGTATGGAGGCAGCTGGACTCTGCAGCAACAGTGATTCTTCTAGGTCATGGAGACAGGAGTTGGCTTCCAGATTTCGGGGTCCTGGTTTCACCGATGACTTGAAGACGGTTGCTGGGGCGTAGACAGCGACACCAAGGTACCTGGAATGCTCGTTGAGAGTGGTGGGTGTCTGAGAAGGGGAGGCAGCAGCTAACTCCATGGGAATTTCAGGTTCATATTCTGAAGGTAGGGTGGACTCGAACTCCATGGTTTCGGCAGGATAGGGGTCTTCAAGGTCTGTGACCTCAGGATAGGTGTCCAGTGACACCATCCTATTTGGCTGGCACCTTTGGAGCTTATCCGAGTAGGCCTCCATAGACTTTTTATACACAGTCCTTGTTTTAGCAGGTGTGGGTTTTCTGGACAAGGACTTGGTAGGAACAATTTCCCTTTTTGGTCTGGTGGAAGCAGACTTGACAGGCACTGCCTTCTTGAACTTGGTGGGCAGTGCTTCACTAGGCATTGGGAACACAGGCGGAGTAGAAAAGGGTTCTCTGGCCTTGATAGAAAAAGTCCTTTTTGATTTAACAGGTGTTGACTTGGGAGTAGCACCAGGTAGCACTGGGGATTGCAGGGTTTCGTTTGAAACTCCAGGGAAAGTGCGGGGCAGCTTGGGGGGCCGCACTAAACATTCCGAGATGGAATGGGACGGTTCCCCGCAGTAGAAGCAGAGCTTCTGGGACCTTCTCCTAGCAATTTCTTCGGATGTTAGGGGTCCTCTACCCACTTTCTTTGGAGCTGGAGTGCACACCTTAGAGGTGTCATTTAAACCCTGCTGCATACTTGCAAAAACGGAGTCCAAATGTTGCAGGATGTCTTGAATGGCTTTTCTGAGGTACTCCATAACGATTTGGATCACCGCGGACTCACTGTGTGAAGGCTTCAACATTCTGTCAGGTACGGGAGTGCGGCGGTGGGTGAAGTGAGCCCAGGATGCAGTGATCATAGGAGTCACACAGGTTGCTGGGTATTGAAGGTTTATTAAATAATAAACAAAACAAATAGTAAATAATAGCAGCACTAGCAGGCAGGCAACAGACTGTATGCAGGATTCAGCTTGACAACAGGGATTCTTGAAAGCAGGGTATGCTTGACAAACGAGGATTCTTGGAAGTGGGGTACACTCGAAGAACCAGGGTTCTTGAGAGCGGGGTACCTTGGTGGGGAGATTCTCCTTGGTAGCAGGGTTCCACTTGGGAGTATCACTGGAGGGATTCAGGTAACACGGTAGGGAGCTTCAGGAACAGGTCTGGTTGTCTGCACTTCCAGGGACGTTATGTTGAAGCCCTGATGGAAGGGTGGATCCCTCTTTTAAGCAGGCTTCATTTAGGTGAAGTAGTATACACCTGTAGGTATCACAACAGAAGCTTAACAGCCATATAGGGGAATCGAACCTGCATACAAACCTAGACAGGTGAATAAGGGTTTGCCACGGTTTAGGTGCGGGCATAGGCTTAATTCATGACAGTTGCTATCAGCTGCATAGTGTGCAGCACCCACCATTTTGCACATGGTTGTTAACCCTAAAACGCAGGAGAAAGGGGAAGAAAGAAGAAAACTTTTTTATTATTCATTAAGTGTTACCAAAGTTGTGCCTGCCATTTTGCGCATACGCACTGGCCTTGCATCCCACCTTGGAACGCGGAAATGGACGATTGCTGCTGCAGATCATCCTTCCTTATAGAAACAGCATTAAAACAGAGCGGTTCCCTTAACCACCACCAAGTGCCAAACAAGGGCATTGAGGGGTTATTAACACAGGGGAAGGGGAAAAGAAAGAAAAAATATATTTTTTCCTTTTTTTTCTCCTTTATTTTCTTTTTTGTTTTTTTTATTCATTTGATAATACAAATGTTGCGCCCGCCATTTTGCGCATGCGCATCGACCCTGCATCCCACCTTGGAACGCGGAAACGGACGACCACCACCACAAATCATCCTCTCCTACAAGAACAGCGCCAAAACAAAGCGACTCCCTCAACCACCACCAGGCGCCCAACAAGGGCACAGAGGGAAAACACCAAATGCTGCAAAATATATATACTCTATATCACATATATCTTAACCCTTGTGGATCAAGATATATAAATATATATAATAGGGATCAAGATATATAAATATGGGTACCATAACTCCCAAATACTTGTGCAAATAGCAGTGGAATTACATTATTGTATTCTTCAACAGAAGGAGAGATAAATAAGTGCTAATGCATAATCAACAAATGATCGATAAAAAAAATAAAAAATAATTAAAAATTAAAAAATAAAAAGGGGGAGGGGGTTTAAAAAACCTCATACATAAGGAGTGCAAAAGAGGAAAAATATCATATCAGCAGCCACTAAACATAAAATATATATAGTAAAATATATCATATTAAAAACATATGGCATATCGTTAGCTATCATTAAAATGCTACTATATCAAAAAGGGATAATGAAGGTATTACAATACCATACCAGAAACCTTTGAATACATTGCACATAACCCCATAGTGCATATGACATTTGGGTACATATAGTAATAAATTATACATATCATCAAAAGTGCACATAGATCTAAAGAAAATGAACTAATTCAATATCATTGTTGAGACCCCCCGGCGCCAAGGCCTCATCTCCTCCCTCCCAAGTGCCGTGGTTTCACTTACACCTTTATTAGTGCATCTCACCTTTTTTACAGCAGAGAATTTTAGGCCTCTTGGACATTCATTGTGAACTAATTTAAAGTGCTGGGATACGGAGAGTTTCTCATATAATTTGTTAATATTTCTAATGTGCTCAGAAATTCTTACATTTAATGCCCGGCTGGTACGACCTACATACTGAAGTCCACAAGGGCATTCCAAAAGGTATAAAACATTCTTTGAATAACAAGTTAAAATTTAATTAATTTTAACATCTTTCCCTGTCTTTTTATTAAGAAAATTTTCAGTATGTCGTTTCTTATTCCCTGAGGATCTACAAGCCAAACACTGTCCACAGCCATAGAAACCTTCGTTAACATGGAAGTGGTTAGCTTCCTTTTTGTTAACAAATTTGCTGCTAACCAGTCTCTTTTTTATGTTCTTGGCTCCCCGGAAAATGATGCTAGGTTTATCTCCTATAATTAGATCTAGGTCTTTATCTTTCTTTAAAAAATGCCAATGTCTTTTAATTTTTTTTTGATTAAAACACTGTTCTCATTAAAATCACATAAAAAGGGGACTCCTTTAATCTCCTCTCTCCCAGTTTTATATTGTATGAGGCTATCTTGATCCACTGTTTTTAAGTCTCTTATCAACCCTTCCAGTTCAGCCTTATCATAGCCTTTGTCTATAAACTCTTGTTTCAAAATCTCAACCTGTTCCCCAAAAATTACATCATCGGAGCAGTTCCTACGCAGCCTAGTGAACCGCCCCTTTGGGATTCCCTTTAACCATGTCATATTGTGGCAACTCGTCTTGTCGATATAAGTATTGACGTCCACATCTTTAAAGAAAGTTTTGGTCTCTATTGCCCCATCATTTATATAGAGTTCCAAATCGAAGAAGGAAACTTTTTCTCTACTCCATTTCTTTTCAAGTTTTATACCCCATTCCTCATCGTCCAATCCAGACAAAAACTCCAATAGATCCGCTTCCTCTCCCCTCCATATGAATAGCAGGTCATCTATATATCTTCTATAGAAGGGAACTCTATTCTGCGCCCAGTCATGCGAACCATAGACAAAGCTGGTTTCCCAGCCTGCCATATAAAGATTCGCGTAACTGGGCGCAAACTTGGTTCCCATAGCTTGGTTCCCATATGTTTTTAATATGATATATTTTACTATATGTATTTTATGTTTAGTGGCTGCTGATATGATATTTTTCCTCTTTTGCACTCCTTATGTATGAGGTTTTTTAAACCCCCTCCCCCTTTTTTTTTTTTTTTATCGATCATTTGATTGTTGATTATGCATTAGCACTTATTTATCTCTCCTTCTGTTGAAGAATACAATAATGTAATTCCACTGCTATTTGCACAAGTATTTGGGAGTTATGGTACCCATATTTATATATCTTGATCCCTATTATATATATTTATATAAGATAAAAAGCGGAAATCCATACGGCGCATCTAGTGCAATTAATAGGTTAATAAATCAATGGATGTGTAAAATCCATAAAAAACTGTGTAAAATCCATTAAAAAAATTCGTAAACCGTAACAGTAAAAATATTGTTAAAAAGTCAATGAAAGTGCATAGAGTAAAGTCCAGGTCAAATGTGCAAAAAGTGCTCAAGTATATAGAGATGGAATACTCAAAAAATGATGATGAAGAATAATGTGCTGATCTTCTTATAAGTGCTGGTGCTGAATCCTTTTGTCCGTCAGTAATCCTCAAAAAAAGCACATCACAGGAAAAAATGATAGTGCAGACAGTCAGAATAGAGTAGGCTCAAATTATAATCAAGATCTAAACCACTCACATTCATGGGAGCCCACAAGGTCCCGGCTCGAGGAGAAACAGCCTGCAGCCAAATATAGGGTGGCACTTCCCTTCTTTCTGTCCGTACTGGAGACTAGATAAAATGGAGAGAATCGGGAGACGGCACTCCCATAGCGTAATACTACGTATGTATGGAGATGTGAAAAGGAAAAAATGAAACACACTCACCGATTTTGGAGCCTCGTAATGTCAGGCTCAATGTATGTAGCTCTGGGTCCTCTTAGGGTGGGAACCCAAACCTCTTTGCCTCAGCGGTGGTGGGTCCAAATTTCCAAGGAGAAAAAAAGGGTCGGAGAAAGGTGGCAAATGTTGGGAAAATTTAATGGATAAATAAATAAAATTCAGGACAAGGTCTACCGAGACGCGTTTCGGCTTAAAAAAGCCTTCCTCAGTCGGTATAGAAGTAAATGTCCATAAAAAAGTCAGTACAGTTTTTTCCTGTGATGTGCTTTTTTTGAGGATTACTGACGGACAAAAGGATTCAGCACCAGCACTTATAAGAAGATCAGCACATTATTCTTCATCATCATTTTTTGAGTATTCCATCACTTGAGCACTTTTTGCACTTTTTGCACTTTTTGCACATTTGACCTGGACTTTACTCTATGCACTTTCATTGATTTTTTAACAATATTTTTACTGTTACGGTTTACGATTTTTTTTTAATGGATTTTACACTGTTTTTTATGGATTTTACACATCCATTGATTTATTAACCTATTAATTGCACTAGATGCGCCGTATGGATTTCCGCTTTTTATCTTGTATTCTGACACATATTTTGGTTGTTTTTTATGTGTTTTACCATACTATAGGCAGCATTTGACTATTTATTAGCACTACACCCAGCACTTTAAATTATCACTTATAAATAGGCGCCCACACTGTGTAGTGTATATTTATTTATACACACTCCTTGCTTTATATATATTTATATATCTTGATCCACAAGGGTTAAGATATATGTGATATAGAGTATATATATTTTGCAGCATTTGGTATTTTCCCTCTGTGCCCTTGTTGGGCGCCTGGTGGTGGTTGAGGGAGTCGCTTTGTTTTGGCGCTGTTCTTGTAGGAGAGGATGATTTGTGGTGGTGGTCGTCCGTTTCCGCGTTCCAAGGTGGGATGCAGGGTCGATGCGCATGCGCAAAATGGCGGGCGCAACATTTGTATTATCAAATGAATAAAAATAACAAAAAAAAAAAAAAGGAAAAAATAGATTTTTTCTTTCTTTTCCCCTTCCCCTGTGTTTCAGAGTTAATAACCCCTCAATGCCCTTGTTTGGCACTTGGTGGTGGTTAAGGGAACCACTCTCTTTTAATGCTATTTCTATAAGGAAGGATGATCTGCAGCGGCAATCGTCCATTTCCGCGTTCCAAGGTGGGATGCAAGGCCAGTGCGTATGCGCAAAATGGCAGGCGCAACTTTGGTAACACTTAATGAATAATAAAAAAGTTTTCTTCTTTCTTCCCCTTTCTCCTGCGTTTTAGGGTTAACAACCATGTGCAAAATGGTGGGTGCTGCACACTATGCAGCTGATAGCAATTGTGTTTTAATTGTATTTTAATTGATTTCCAAGGGTCTAATCACTCCATTTTCTGACATACATTGTATAAAAAGGCAGCAGCAAGTACAGTTTTGTAATCTCCAGCTGAGGAAGCCATTAATGGCGAAACGCGTCCTGGTAGATATGATGATTTTCTTACAATAAATGTTTTTATTTTATTTTTGATTGCTGCTTGCCTTTTTTGATCCTGAAAAAGAAAAGAAGGTTTGGGGAACCCCTGTATGATTCCCTGTGCGAGTTATGACGGAGCCAATAGAGGCTCTTTGTTTGTAAGTGCAAATTTGGCTTTTCTTAATCATTAAGGTGATTTGTGATTTACCGCACCAAGAGGTGCTCCCTTTTTGCCTTGTCTATTTTCTGCAGTACCACTTTTTGTGACACCGAAGGAGCGGATTGAGGGGTTCATGGGCACCCGATACAAGTCCCTACCCGCTATATTCCCGGGAGCCGGTTGTGGGCTCCCCAGAATGTGAGTCAAATACAAACGAAATTTCATTCCATTGGGTGTTGATGTACTGCGCAATTGTGGCCCTTTCTTTCTGCTTTTTCCTGCAGTGCGTGTCTTTTCATCTACACAACAGAGAAGATTCTCGCTTGAAGATAAGAACTGTCTGTGGACATACAGTGTGTCTCTCCTATTATCTTATACTACTGTGTCAATTTCTGTGATAAACATTTTCACTCAATAAAAATTTTGAATAAAAAAAAATAAAATAAAATAAATAAAGGCAGCAGCATGAATAAGGATGTAATCTCCAGCTGAGGAAGCCATTCTGGCGAAACGCGTCCTGGTAGATATACATTCATATTTTAAACTAAATAAATGTTTTTTAACTTCAAATCTTGCTGTCTGCCTTTGATCCTGTGAAACAAGGTTTGGGGAGCTCCTTATGATTTCCTGTGCAAAATGTTGACGGAGCCAATAGAGGCTCAAGAATTTGTGAGTAGAAAATTGGCCCCTGTATATAAATTGCAAAAGTTGTCCTTGGTTTACTGCACCAGGGGTGTATTTCTCTGGTGTTTTAATTTACACTGCAGTACAACTACATCGGAATTGGAGGAACCAACAGAGGGGTATATGGGCACCTGAATTATCAAAAGTCCCTGCATGCTGTTTTCCCTAGAGCCGGTAGAGGGCTCCTCCATATGTGAGTTGAATACATAGGAGGTATATAAGTTCTGCATGAAGCTTGACATACTGCGCAATTTTGGTCCTCTCTCCTCTCCTCCACAGCATCCATTTTTTTCATCCACATCATAAAGAAATGTACAATTTAAGAAACAAAGAAAAATTGTTCCTATGGACATATAGAGTGCCTTTTCAACTTTCTTATGGATTTCTATCCATGAGCGCTGTGACTGACACGTCAGTTCAATGACAGTGATACTCACCGCTCAGTACCCTACCATAACTTTACATGTGCATTTAAAGCTACCATACCTGGTCATTATGACCATAGCGACTTCACTCTACCGCCAAAAATCTGCGCACTGGCGCTTAAATGAGACACTACTGAATGATCCTGATGTATTGACGGGACTGCATGACACGCTTCAACACTATTTTGTAGAGAACAGCACTCCTGATTCCTCCCCTCCGGTAGTCTGGGAAGCGCACAAGTCGGTCGCACAGGGCTACTTGATCTCGCATGGCGCACGCATCAAACGGGAACAGACCCAACGTGAGACTGAGCTAAACACCCTTATACGTGACCTTGAACAAGACCACACGATCTGATCAGACGTATGCGGAACTTTTGGGTACAAGGCAGAACTGCAGTCGCTGCTTAATATCAGTGCCTTAAGCACCATGAAACGCGCCAAACAACTTTTTTATGACCAGGGGAACAAATTTGCAAGCTTTTAGCCCACGCCCTGCGCAAACGCAACCGTGCCATGTACATCCCTAAACTCCGCACACCGACTAACGCATTACTCACTCACCCACGGGATTTGTTGGACCTTCTACTTAACCACTTTACAGACGCGTATAATATCCCTGCCCCACTGATACAGCCTGACACTGATACAGCCATACTTATTTACGGACCCACCTCGACAAAACCCTTCCCCCTGAGACTAGAAGACTGTTGGAACAACCGATCTCGGAGACAAAACTTTCCGATGCCATCAAACAGACCCCGTCGGGAAAGGCCCCCAGCCCGATGGACTCCCCCTCCTGTACTACAAAGCTCTCTGAGCAATACTTGACCCCCAATGACTCGTAACCTTTAATTCTATAACAGAAGGTGACCCACTGACCGCCCAAACCCTGATGGCAACAGTAACTCTCATCCCTAAACCGGGCAAGGACACGGAGCACTGTGGCAATTATAGGCCCATTTCACTGTTAAACCAGGACGTAAAACTATTTGCTAAAATTCTTGCTAACCGCCTCAACCCATAGCTCATTTGCGATGATCAATTGGGCTTTATCCTGGGGAGGGAGGGCAGGGCAAACACCGTGCGAGCTATTAACCTGATTCACATAGCATCTAAAAACAAAAATGACCCTATGTTGCTTTTATCCACTGATGCGGAAAAGGCTTTTGACCGCATCAGTTGGCAATTCCTCTTCAGCACCTTGGGACACATAGGTTTGGGACGCAACATGTTAGCCTGGATAGGGGCGCTGTACACTAACCCCTCTGCCAGACTTAATGTGAATGGGGCCCTTTCACCCCCCTTCCGCATCAACAATGGCACGAGGCAAGGTTGCCCCTTTCCCCACTTTTATTTGCCCTCACCTTGGAACCCTTCTTGCAATCGGTACGCTCCCACCCTTTTTTATGACCAGGGGAACAAATTTGCAAGATTTTAGCCCACGCCCTGCGCAAACGCAACCGTGCCATGTACATCCCTAAACTCCGCACACCGACTAACGCATTACTCACTCACCCACGGGATTTGTTGGACCTTCTACTTAACCACTTTAGAGATACGTATAATATCCCTGCCCCAACTACACGGAGTATCAGTTGCAGGAGTGGAAGACCGTGTGGTGGCATATGCTGATGACATGCGGTTCTTCATCCGTGGACCAGCGGAGTCACTGCAGCACTTAACTAATCTTTTTGCAGAATATGGCACCATTAGCAACCTCCGTATTAACATGGAAAAATCAGATATCCTGCCCTTAAATGTCCCTACTGAGCTACAGGTAGCCCTTACGAATCTGTTCCCCTTCCGGTGGTGCAATAGCAGCCTTAAATACCTGGGGATCACCCTATCAGCTGCCTGTAAAGACTTATATCACGCGAACTACAAACCTTTACTTGCGGCCCTATCGGCAGACTTACATTGGTCCTTCCCGCATATCTCGTGGTTCGGACTTATTAATGTAGTGAAAATGAATATTTTACCCCGTGTCCTTTACCTATTCCAAGCGCTCTCCATCCTCCTACCAAGCACTTTTTTTGCGCAGCTCCGCGCAATGATATCAACTTATGTCTGGAATTCTAAAAAAACGCACATTAGTTTGGCCTTGTTGATGACCCCTAAACAACTGGGAGGGGTTGTGCTACCGCACTTCTGGCACTACTATGTGGCCATACATCTACAACGCATTGTGGAGTAGTCCACCAGCTCGCTAACTAGGCCGTGGGTTGCAGTAGAACAAGCGTCAGCATGGTGCCCCCTGTCCTGCCTCACCTGGCTGCCGATCTACACACAAAAAATTATGGTGGACCCGCACCCCCTAATGAACGCCACCTTGAGAGCCTGGCGCTCCTTAAAGCGCACCGCGGATATTGCTCCTTTTCCTTCGCCTCTCCTGCCCCTGCAATGGTTGCCAGCTTTTTCCAGGACCTTGTCCCCGATGACCACCGATGGCCAACCTACCCCTCCACGACCTAAGCACTTCCTAGATGAAACGGGCCCTATCCCTTGTGACCGACTGCCCATACAAAAGGCAGGCTCATTCCTACTCCAATTCCACCATCACCGACTCATTCAATCTCTATGATCCCTTGCCCCACTCCCATACTACATTAGACTGCTCTCGCAATATGAGCTGTTGATAGAGAGGGGCAGATACCCATCGCACGGTCTCTCCTTAATGTATGACATGCTTCAGGCCACGTCTTCCCTGACCAGCTCCTCTTGCATCAGCTGGGAACGCAAATTGAATCTTGCTTTCGAGGGCCATCAATGGCGCGCAATTTGCCTACTGGCAGATTCCAGCTCCACAGCAGTGTGGGTTCAGGAGGCTATCTATAAGATGCTCACGAGGTGGCATAAAACACCCCAAGTTCTGAGCCATTACGCTTACAGGGAAGCTAGCAAGTGCTGGAGATGTGACGCACTCGATGCCTCATCACTCCATATATGGTGGGAATTCCCTGTTCTTTCTGAGTTTTGGCGCTCTGTACATAACTGTCTCTGCAACGTCACCGAACTCCCGCCCCCGTTTACCCCGGAATTTTGTCTACTTAATTACTCGGAGGATCCGCATGAGGTATTTCAGAAATCGATCGCCATCAGACTTCTACACGCTGCGCGTCTGGTTATACCACAGTTCTGGCGTAAGCCCACTGCCCCACCCCTTGCTGTATGGTTGCGTGAAGTGGAAAATATCCGATCAGCGGAAGAAAGGGTCGGTCTGTCCCTGGGTAAGGCTGCTGAACACTATTAATCCTGGAATTACTGGCTGAGCACATGCTTGCCCCGTATAGGGCGGAACACCCCTCAGACTTGTTAGGTATACTTCTTGCACTGTCCCTCCCTACCGTCCCTCCGCGACAACCTCCCCGCATCCTATGTAGTACCTGTCACCCGAACGCAGGAATATGATTGATCTTTATGCCCTACTGCATTGTATTTAAAGCATGCGCCACATTTTATGCGATGTTTTGTTTTTTTTGTTTTACTTTACTGACATATTCTTCACTGCTGATACTGTTTCTGTATGACTTCTCAATTTTTCAATAAAGCACAATATATATAAAAAAAAAAAGAGAATCATGCACTATGAAGGTCCTTAATAGTTGGCCTCTACCATAAACTATACTATGCTGCTGGGTAAATACAACACAGACAAGGCAATAATACATAAACAAGAAAAGTCAGAGAAAGTCAGATCTAAACGCCAGAGAGAAATGTCAGTCGTAAGCGGGTATCAGGAGCCAGGAAAAAAGATCATACAGGCCGAGATCAATACACGGAAGGCAGTATACAGATTCCAGGGAGCAGACAATAGAATAAATTTGTGTTATTCTGCGAAGGAAGTCCGGAGTGTCCTTGATGAAAGTGGGCAAGGAAAACAACGTTGGTTTGCAGAGCTTGTCTATATACTTGCCCAAGGGTTCCAGCAGCCCAACACGAGCCAAAACTATATGGCGTCCTGGGGGTCGAGTACTGTCCTTGTGGATCTTGGGGATGGTATATAATATGGGAATACGCGGATGCGTAACCCGAAGAAAAGCTGCAGTAGATTCATTATCCAGCGGATAAGGGAGGGGGCATAGTTGTTATGGATTATCAATACTATAGCTCGGAAATTCACCAACAACTATCGGATACTCATACTTACAAGAAATTAACTTTTGACCCTACATCCTCCTTTCAACAAAAAATAGCGGGATTGATTGAGCTCGGTCTGCAGGCTGAATACTATAATGAATTTACTGCAGCTTTTCTTCGGGTTACGCATCCGCGTATTCCCATATTATATACCATCCCCACAAGGACAGTACTCGACCCCCAGGACGCCCTATAGTTTCGGCTCGTGGTGGGCTGCTGGAAACCTTGGGCAAGTATATAGACAAGCTCAGCAAACCAACGTTGTTTTCCTTGCCCACTTTCATCAAGGACACTCCAGACTTCCTTCACAGAATATCAGAGTTGGAGGGTAACATCACTTTTGCCACCCTTGACGTTAACAGCCTTTATACAGTTATCCCCATACAGAAGGGATCAAGGCATTTCAAACCACACTCCTAGCCTCGGACCATTACTCGGCCCATCTATTGAGTTTCTCATTGAAATCTTACAACTCACTTTTCACTTGAATTATTTTCACTTTGAACGGCCATTCACTTTGAACTTCTATCAGCAAGTAGCGGGACGGCCTCAATGGCGGGTGTATATGCAAATTTTTTCATGTACCAATTTGAATTACAACATTTTTTACTCGAGCATTTTTTACTCTCGAGCACAACCTCATATGCTACGTCCGCTATATCGACAACATAATCCTGATATGGCGAGGGGAGGCGTCCTCTCTGGAAAATTGGATACAAGCCATCAATCATCTCAACACTCCCATTCACTCACCCTACATCACCACCTTCAGCATATCCACGTTCTTGATGTTGAGGTATTCCGCAAGGGTAAAAAAGTGGGATATACACTTTTCCGTAAGGACACTGATCGGAACACTGTCCTGCGGGCAGATAGCCACCATCCAGCTTCTTTGATCAAGTCTCTTCCCATCTCCCAATATTTGCGGGTTATGCGATATAACAGCGACCCAGATCTCTGAGCAACAAATTGCAGATATGACGCTGCGGTTTCAACGTAGGGGATACTCCTCCACTACATTTTCCTCGGCGCTATGCAAAGCCCGAACTAAATTCTCTGATGCCCCCATGACATCTCAGCTCCCTCGAGGGAATAAGCGGATTACCTTAATCCTCACTTATCACTCCAGGAGTCACCTTGTTACCTCTAGCATCTACCAGCATTGGCACCTGCTCCGGCATGATAGTTCTCTGCCCTCACAATTTATCCAATCACCCCTTATTGGCTATCGATGTGCCAGAAACCTCCGTGACCTTCTGGTCCACACCGACCCCAGGACTCAACACTCTATTAAACCACCTTTGGGCAAAAATGGCTGCTACCGGTGCCCCAGTGTGTTACTTGCCACCATATTATGGTGGGTGAGTCTTTTGCTCACCCTCACACCGGCAAAAGATTCTCTATTCAGCACCATATTACTTGTATGACAACGCATGTCATTTACCCAATTACCTGCCCATGTGGACTGGCTTACGTCGGCAAGACTGACCTCACGCTCCGGGATCGGATCAGGGGTCACCGCTCAGCCGTCACAACGGCTTTTAGGGATGGCCGCACCGAATTACAGGTGGCCAAACATTTTTTGGCAGCTACCCACCGCCTTCCGACTCTTCGATTTATTGCCATAGATCATGTGCCCCCCCTCCCTAGAGGAGGGAACTGTTCCCAAGTTTTGCTTCAAAGAGAAACTTTTTGGACTCGTATGTTAGAGACTGTGACCCCCAAAGGCCTCAATGAATATATATTGTTCACCCCTTTTCTATCAGCTCGATAAACTTTTTATGCATATCTGAAGTGCGATTTCCTCTTTTTTCTGCCTTCACAGATTTTTTTTCTCATGTTCTCCATTCTTTTGTCACTTTATGTCTTTTTTTTTCTTCTTTGGTTTCCTTCTACTTTCTGTTTTTTTTTCTCTTTTTTTCTTTCTTTTCTCCTTCTATGGTGCCTTTACGCACACTAGATTACCATTTATACGGACACCTTTCACACACACATATATATATTCCCACTTGCCTCACGGACATTTCCGTCTCATGTACTTTTATCCCACCATTTCATAGGCATACACGTCATAACGAGATTTACTATTCCGCACATCTCTTCATTTTTCACATATTTCACTAGACACATCACATCTTTCGGGATTTTTTTCTTCCTACCTGCACACCATCACTTCTACTTCGGACATCATCCAATTGCATCTATACACACATCACAGACATTTTCCTCACTACACCGAATACATGGATATAGCTTCCCTATCAGCCTTTCATTTTTTTCTGTCAGTTATCACTAGCTTCACCACTCTTGCACACGTTTATTTTATCCCTTTGATTTTTATTTTGCACTTCACATTTTTTTGGGGATTTGTTTTCCCTTATTTTTGCATTTTTAGTTTTCACATATACGCAGCACAGCACCTATACACGCATCATGGACACCTCTCATTGCACCATTTATATTCATTCAGCTTTGTCTTATCTAATTATTTACTATTGACTATTTATTCACTTTCTCTCCTGCCTGTTGATATCCTCCTCTGATGCGTGGTCATTCTCCTTCAACCCGCTGTCAAGTACCAGCATTGTTTTTAACATCGCCATGGGAACTCCTCACTCCTCCCCTCCAGGCGCCGATCTCTAGTGACTGACGTGGCTAGCCGCCACGCCCTGATGATGCCAGTATGCGTTTCATTGATCGCTTCCGGTTTTTCTCTGGGGCGTCACCTCGATCTCTAGCCATGGAGGGGCAGGGTGAGTATCCCTCGTTTTAATGTCTCCCTCTATATAAAGCTTGTTTATTTTATTGCTCTATATTCCTTGAAAAAGGCCCGTTGTGTTCGGCCGAAACGTTGGAATTTTTAAATGTAAAAGAATAAATTTTGTTATTTTACTAAGTCCTGGAGTGCCTCACACCACTGCTTACCAGTAATATATATATACACAAAAGCAAATCACAAAGAGGGCACTCAGTAAAGGAACTGATCTGCATGGATCTGCTCTACTGCTGGCCATATATATAGGGCAGGGCTGGTCAAATTTTTATTAAATGTAACAAGTCACAATGCAACCAACACATAGACAAGGTAGACAATTTAATGCAGGAAGTCAGCTGAGGTGCGTGACTTCCTCCAACCACTTAGGTAGCGTGGTCCGCCGAGTCTTTGTCCGTCCCCGAGCTCCAGGAGGCCCCGTGCCAACCCTGGCTAAGTGTGCTGGCAGGAGAGTTTCGGTCCAGAGCTCCGGGATGCATGAGGACAGCAAAGTGTGAGGTGTGATAATCTTTTGAGGGACAGGACCCTCGGCTCAGATAGTATTAAACATATAACACTTGAAATGAAGGCTGTGTCGTTACATTATATATGATTAATTTGTTAATATAAAAAAAGTTAGATAAGTTAAAAGTTAAAATAGAACTTAAAAAATAAAATGACATATACTAAACATGAACAAACAATTTAGTATATTATTTATATTTATAAGTTTCTGGCATTGCTTCAGCAATGTGTTACTACTCATTGAGCTATATAACAATCCAAGCGTTAAGACGCGGGCACAAGGGAGGAGTGCTGAGCGCAGCCGCGAGCATCCACTCGATGGAGTCCATAGGACTCCATTGCGTTCCCCCTGCCGGTCACATGACCAGCCGGATCTTGCCTCGCCGGTCGGCGTAGTGATACGCAGGGAGAGACTGGGGGGACTTTTTTCCCCAGTCTTTCCCTGCTCCTGCCAGACGGAGGAGGCGGTCGGAGCCGCGGGACAGGAGGTGAGTATCTGATGCATTTTCTTATTTTTTAGGCTGGTGTTAACGGATTCTGCAGAAGCGGAATCCGTTAACACCAAGTCCTGGCTGTCGTTAACTTTTTGCTAACCACAGCCAGACGTTAATCAGAGCTAGTAGATTGTAGTACTAACGCTGATTAACACTTTGTGCTCCCTATACTTAACATGGGGAGCGCAAAGTACAGTAACCTCGTGCTAAAAAGCGCAAGGTACCAAACACAAACGGGTTACTTAACCTGTTTGCGTTTGGATTGTAATATGAGGTAAACACCGCAGCAAACGTTAATACTCACGCAAGGGAGCGTTAACGTTTGCGTTAAGAGTGTAATGTGACCAATTATAAATGTATCTGGATTTTGAACATCCAATTCAATCCAAAATTACAGAATGAACAGAGATAACAATGTATTTAATTTCAGATGAAATAAGATTCTTTTAAAAAAAAAAAAAAAAAAATCGGCTTGCAGACCTCTATTATTGGCATGTGACACATCTAGACCACTATGATGCATAGTGAACAGGGGTGGACTGACCAATAAAGCCAACGGGCACTTCCCGAGGGCCGTGGCCATGAGGGCCCCCTAAGGCTTGGTCAGGCCTGCCCTTTCAGTGGGGACCCAAGCCACCCCAGATAAAAATCATGTGGGTTTAATATCAGCAGCTAACTGTGAACCGAATTCATTGTCTCCAATTTAATTACACCCAGCTCCTAAATATGCCCTAATTTTTCTAATGATGCATTATTTACCTGTAGGATTTCTAGTATTTTAAGCTTTGTCTCCATGACAATAATGTTCTCAGTATCTATAGTTTTTCTTTTAATTGGGGCCTCCTGATTGACCTCAGAGTTCAGAGTTTGAGAATGGTTGATTGCAGAGTGCTTCCGATTAAGCACCACTGTAGACATCATATGTCCCACTCCTTGAATAGATCGCCGGACATTTTTTCCTACAAAAATAAAGTGAAATAGCATACAGCATGACTGTATAAGGTATAACTACAAATCAGATAATTTTTATTAAAATTGAATTCAGTAAACACTGATTAGCTCATAGAATTTTTAGAAGTAATAGCTTGGCACATACTTAACATTCATTATGATGTATAATAGCATTTCTAGAATATTTGATTTCTGAGCACTTTGCCAGTATTACATGAGTATCTCATTCTTCATCCAATAATTTTACCTACATAACTATAAAATAGCTATGCATGCTGTCAACACCCTACTAGTAAAAAATAAATTGGTAAAAAAACATTGGCATAAACAGGGGTGTGGAAATCTAAAAAAAAATCCACTTGTCCAATGAACTAAAGTGGAAGCCCGATCTATATGTTCCTCAAGACAATGTACTTGTCCTGATAAGAAATAAAATTTACACAAAAATAACATATTCAGGGTTATTCAGAGAGCGTGAAAAGCAGGAGAATGACTGGAGAATGTCTGGAGAATGAAAAATTCTAGGTCAAAATAGCCAAAGCAGAAAAATTCTCCCTTTCATCTCACTTTCCAAATTGGCTATTTTGACCTAGAATTTTTCATTCTCCAGTCATTCTCCAGTCATTCTCCTGCTTTTCACGCTCTCTGAATAACCCTGTAGGTCTTTATTCTTAACCACATAGAGAACAAACACATTAAGGTGATCAACAAACACAGGTATTTAGTTTAAATTGAACACTTCTTATCGCATTGCAGTCTTCTCTCACTCCTACAACCCACACATTACAGATCACATTAATATGCGGGGTGTAGGAGCGTATCACAGAGCTCCGCAGCAATAAAACTCAAAAACAATTCTGCTGTTTATTTGAATTATATTAAATTAGTACATTAAATGAAAGCATATATCAAAATGCAGTATATTATTAAAATGTATATAATTAAAGTTATAATATAAATAACTTCTTAAAATATATATATATATTGTTGTTTCAATTAAAGCATAAACCATATGGTTAAATAAATTTGCAAATGCCTGAGGAATATTTAATGTAGCATTGAGAGAGCTTAGTCCATACGTCTCTGTCATTCAACACTCTGTGATTACTATGTTCCTTGTATATCTTATGCACTGTCATACCTGTTCCATTATTATTGAACATGGCTTGTAGTAACATAGCCTGTGGGTTCTGAACACAGTCTATAATTCCAAGCAGAGTTCGTGTCAGCCGCAGAAGTTCACTAAAGCTGTAGAATCCAAAGTATATAAGGTGCCTTCCTAGACTCACCACCTGCAAGAAAACAATTGTTTGTTGGTAGCCGGATAGTATAGATATATAAACTACCCCACACTGGATGCTTTGCATGAATCAATTGCTTCATTAAATTATATTATATGTTGAGTATCCATTAGCTGAATTTATTTTGAACAGAGTCTAAGCTGTAATAATTTGTACTTCACTATTGATGCCAAATCTCCAGTTATTTTCCAAATACTGTCCTACTTGAATGTTTGAAAAGAACTCCTTGCTATTAGTCATCAGAAACTCCATTATTATGAAGGCAATTGTGTTTAAAGGAATAAAGATTAGTGCTTAGACTGGTGTAGCTATAAATGAGGACTACATCAGAAAAGTCATGGTTTTTGAATGCCTTTGGATTTGTTTTAGTCTGTCACTTCTACTGATAAAGAAGTTGTGTTTGAAAATGCAAGAAGGCCAGTATTTGGGAAATAAGGCAGAGATTATGGGATCAAGAAGAATTGTTACACCCTTAAAGGGACACTACCACCTTAAAAATGAAATGTCCTTATTTTGTTTATTTTATGTTGTTGATATCTTGCATGTGCTTTGGTTTACTCATGCATGTTTAGTTAAGAAAATATTTTACTCATAATGTGGCGCATCAATTTTGTGATATTTTTTTTGTGCCCTAAACTGCCCCTCCCCAAGGTATCTTTACATCACTTGAATGGCGTCTATGAGTCGATCACTGACTCAAATCATTGTATTATGTAGGATGTATTCTAAGTACATCACCGGGGGTAGATTAGAAGACTTTTAAGCTCCCATACTTATCTTGAGCCTGAAGAACACAATACACTGAAAGTCTACGGCCTTATCTAAACGTTTCCATCTCCACCTCATTAACTGTTAAATACTGTAGAAGCTACACCATAGCAGTAAAGTAAAACTTTTGCACAGATTTTGGTAAATGTTGCATTATGAGAAAAATCCACAAAATGGAAGCAGGACATAAAAAAACCTACATTTATTTTTCCTTTTTACATGCAATTACTTCAAAGAAAATTAGCATCTGTTTTAGAAGGTGGTTTTGTTTGTTATGCACAAATAATGTAGTTCACAGCTAATGTAAGTGGTAGTGCCCCTTTAACACTTTCCTTACCAAAATTTTGTACTGTTTCCAGCCGGTCACACAGAAGCCCAAAATTCTGTACACATTGCAACTGTTTAAGCCTTTATGTAATCAGATGTGTTTTCGAAATATACTTTTGAACAAATTTTTAAACTTACAACATATCAGTCGGTATAGTTATCTGTGCTATTCCATATATCCAACAATAGTGCTTATGTCTCACAGAAGTGAGTAAACCCCTCACAGTTTTGTAAATATTTTATTATATCTTTCATGTGACAACACTGAAGAAATGACACTTTGCGACTATGTAAAGTAGTGAGTGTACAGCTTGTATAACAGTGTAAATTTGCTGTCCCCCTCAAAATACCTCAACACACAGCCATTAAACTCCCTGGCGATCCGATTCTGACATATTTTATATGTCAGAATTGGTCCAATTTATTCTGGCCCCCTTGCGGTATAAGTGTGGCCCAGGGGTTATTATTATTATTCTTTATTTATAAAGCGCCAGCATATTCCGCAGCGCTGTACAATAAGCACAGTATAGACAGGGTTACAATACATTGAACAACATTTGACAAATAGTACAGGAGGAGATGAGGGCCCTATTCCCGTAGGAACTCACAATCTGGGAGGGTTGGGGTTGGAAACAGGAGGAGAGGAGGTGGTTAACTTTCAGTACTGAAAGTGGTATCCCCGAGCCACACTCGGGCTGATACTTACATGTCCTGCGCTCCCTCGCTGTCCCCCGCAGTCACACTGCAGCCGATCGTGACGTCACACTTCCTGGTTCACTCCTCGCGAGAAGGGAAACACGCAGTGTGATGTCGCGAGCAGCTGGAGGAGACTGCGGGGATCAGCGAGGGAGCGCAGGACATGTAAGTATATAGCCCGAGTGTGGCTCGGGGATACCGCTTTCGGTACAAAAAGTTAACCCCAAGCCACACTCGGGAAAACCGTCAGGGGGTTAATGTCTAAACCGCTGTCTAAACTGCTGGCAACAAAAGTGAGTACACCCTAAGTGAAAATACCCAATTTGGGCCCAATTAGCCATTTTCCCTCCCCGGTGTCATGTGACTTGTTTGTGTTACAAGGTGTGAATGGGGAGCAGGTGTGTTAAATTTGGTGTTATCGCTCTAGCTCTCTCACACTGGTCAGTGGAAGTTCAACATGGCACTTCATGACAAAAAACTCTGAGGATCTGAAAAAAGAATTGTTGCTCTACATAGAGATCGCCTAGGCTATAAGAAGATTGCCAAGACCCTGAAACTGAACTGCAGCATGGTGGCCAAGACCATACAGTGGTTTAACAGGACAGGTTCCACTCAGAACAGGACTCACCATGGTCTTCCAAAGAAGTTGAGTGCATGCACTCAGCGTCATATCCAGAGGTTGTCTTTGGAAAATAGATGTATGAGTGCTGCCAGCATTGTTGCAGAGGTTGAAGGGGTGGGGGGTCAGCCTGTCAGTGCTCAGACCATACGCCTCACACTGCATCAAATTGGTCTCCATGGCTGTCGTCCCTGAAGGAAGCCTCTTCAAAAGATGATACACAAGAAATCCCGCAAACAGTTTGCGGAAGACAAGGACATGGAATATTGCAATCATGTCCTGTGGTCTGATGAGACCAAGATAAACTTGTTTGGTTCAGATGGTGTCAAGCATGTGTGGCGGCAACCAGGTGAGGACTACAAAGACAAGTGTGTCTTGCCTACAGTCAAGCATGGTGGTGGGAGAGTCATGGTCTGGGGCTCCATGAATGCTGCCGGCACTGGGGAGCTACAGCTCATTGAGCTAACTAGGGATGTGCACGCTTTTTTTAAATTTATTTTTTCGGCACGTTCGGTTTTTCAGAAGTATTGTTTCGGATCGTTTCGGCCCATTTTCACTTCGGCTTATTTTGTTACGGCTCGGTGTTTTGTATCGATTTTTGTTTCGTGAAATCAGGGAATTTCGGTCTTTCGGACCGTCTTTTCTCTTCGTTTCAAAGAATCTATCCTCGGATTATCGTTTTGACTTTAGACGTATGGTATTTCGGATGCTCCGATATTTCAGTCGATACGGTAATCCTGCCGATTCGTTCCTTCGGATGTATCTTTTTTATGAAATATCCTTTTTTTCTTATGAATATGCATTGCACAACTTTATTTAGTCTGGGGATTTAGGGAAAAGCTAACTATATATTTAAAATAAATATATTATTGATGCAGAAAGAAAGCACTGCAACAAGTGAAAAAAGTGACTGACGATAAGAAATTACGAAATCAGCAACAGAACCGAAACGGACTCAAAGCAATACGAAAATACATTGTCCGAAATCGTGAATAGAACGAAAATGACTTGCGATTTTACAAATGTCATGTCCATACGAAATAATAAATAAAATTGTTTCGTATTGGGAAATATTTTGGACGGTGTGTATTTCGTTGAGGGTCCAGTTCGGAACATCGGACGAATCCGAAGGACCGAATCGGCCCATTTTATGAGAAAAACTAATTGGTACGAAACGAAACGCACATCCCTAGAGGGAACAATGTATGCCAAAATGAACTCTGACATACTGAAGCAGAGCATGATCCCCTCCCTTTGGAGACTGGACCGCAGGGCAGTAGCCCAACATAAAAATGACCCCAAACACACCTCCAATACAACCACTGCCTTGATAAAGAAGCTGAGGGTAAAGATGATGGACTGGTCAAGTGTAACGGGGGATGGGGACCTGACCTGACATGGGTACAGAATGGTGTGAGCTAAAGCGCAGTGGTAGACTAGATACAGACGTAAACAGATCTTAAAACAGAAAAAACAGGTTTATTTGTAACCCAAATAAACACAAATATAAAATACCAAACAGAAAACCAAAACAGCATAAATGCAAGAAACTAACACAACAAGAGAGGTCTAAACACTAGAGAAACACATGAATAACAGATATAGCATAGAAGGAAATAAAATACTTCACTGATAAACGCAATGAACAATATATACAGAAAACAAAAATATCAAGAACAGGCAGAGGAATATAACAGAACTAGCGGAGGAGAAAACACTGAGACAAGACCTGACTGAAAAGACCTAAAAGGTAACTAGAAAACATACATGAAAACCAGAGCAACAGATCCCTACCAGAACTGCAAGGAATGTAATAAGGATCTAGATGAACAAGCGGCTTGGAACAATCAGACTGAGGCTCAGAACCAAAATGAAGCAGCGCCCTTCCTAGGGCGATGCCTGCCTATATACAAAGTTCAATCTAGAACAATTGAGTCCAGGTGAGTGACCAGTGGAATCTAAGAAAAAGAAATGAAACGCAATGTCCATTGAGACCAGAGGTGGCGCCAAAGACACAGAATGTCCAGATCATATCTGGCAACTTCCACCTCTGCAGAACGTTACAACAAGCAGGTCTCCAAACCTAAACCCTTTTGAGCATCTGTGGGGCATTCTCAAACGGAAGGTGAAGGAGCGCAAGGTCTCTAACATCCACCAGCTCCTTGATCTCGACATGGAAGAGGACTCCAGTGGCAACCTGTGAAGCTCTGGTGAACTCCATGCCTGAGAGGGTTAAGGCAGCGCGGGAAAGAATGGTGGCCACACAAAATATTGACACTATGGGCCCAATTTGGACATTTTCACTTAGGGGTGTACTCACTTTTGTTGCCAGCAGTTTAGCCATTAACCCTTTCGCTGCTGATCCATTTCACGCCTGTGTGCTGAGGTCATTTTTACCAGTTTTGCTCATCATGTTTAAACGCGTTTTGAAGCCATATTTTATTATATGACCTAGACATATTATATATTGTTCTTTCCAGCAGACTCGGCAGATTGATAATATATCATTATCAGCCCTCGAAATTTCCACTCGCCTGCTCGCATTTGGCGAGTGGAAATTCAATGCGTGCGAGTGGGGAGGACTGACCTGGCAGGTGACACAGGCTTTTTTATTTTCTTAACCGCCGGAGCAGTCATATCGGCAGCGTTAGGCTCCGCCCCCTCCCGCGTGACTTGCTATAGCCACGTGTGGCAGGTCACCTGATCCACCACGTGATGCGTCACAGGGCAGCATTCTCCACGCGTTCTCCACGCAGAAGAGGTGGTGAGAGCCAGCGGGAGGCAGAGGAGTCATCCAAAACCAAGGTAGAACAGCGGAAGCCCGATCTGCCGCCTGGGAGTTACACTGGTAAGGCTACTTAATCGGATCCCGGTAGGCTACTTAATCTTTGGGCTGCTTCTTCAATTAAAATTGAGAGCCCGCGGGTTGCTGGGGCCGGCGCGGGTACACACTCTGTAACTGGCCGCCGCTGGTTTCTTCCTTGTCAGCCCCTGCAGCGTGTCTCCCAGAGCCAGAACACAAGGCTGGGGCTGCCCCTTCACACACCATGTGATGCGCGTGTGGGACACAAAAAGAGAAGGCCAGCCACCGCCTGTTGCAGGCTCCTGGTGCTCTGCGTCCCTGGTAAACTCTAATTCCATTCCGGGCAGCGGCTGTCAAATCTGAGCAGGACATGCAGGACGACAGAGGAGCAGGGTTTCTTCACAGAAGGTTTTTTTTTCTCCTCAAACGGGCGTCCCTTCCCATCAGCTCCTGCACTGCTGTCAGAGGTAGTGTGCGTTCCGGGTCAGTGATCAGATATCACGTCCCTGGAGAGAAGCAGGAGGCTGCTTTGATCATTCCCGTGTCTTGGCTGCAAGAAATCCACCAGGACAGGGTGAGGAATTTTAAAAGTGCCCTTTCAATAAAATGTCTGTATTGTATTACTGCCTGTATACTGTATATCTGCTTGTTACTAGTATGCCTACATGTCTGCTAATGCCTGCCTGTGTATCTAAAGTCTGCTGGGCTCTAAATAATAACCATCTATAATAAATGCCTGCAAAACCTCTACAATTATATACTGTATATATGTTTGTGTGTTTATTTCTATATAATGCCCCTCTATTTATGCAATATTATATTTGCATAGAGGGGCATTATATAGAAATAAACACACAAACATATATATATAATTGTAAAGGTTTTGCAGGCATTTATTATAGATGGTTATTATTTAGAGCCCAGCAGACTTTAGATACACAGGCAATATATATATACTGCCTGCAAACCCCTACAAAAAATGCTTTTCTACATGCGATACGCTCATACACGTTGCATGTTAGGACCTGGCGGCTGGCCCGTTCCTGGCGCTCCTGAGGGTTGCGTCCTCCTCGTGGTCCCTCCTGGCGTTCTATGCGCGCGTGTCGTCGCCGCTTCCGGGTATGAGGTTTCCCAGCGGCATGACGTCATCACACCTCCACCGTGGTGCCTCCTGCGTCATGTGATCCTGTTGGCCAATCGGGAGGCAGGGCGCCTGATTTAAACCTGCTTTTTGCTTTTCTCTGCGCCCTTTCGTGGTTTTAGCTTGCTATACCCTTTGGTGCTGTATTCTGAGACTCTTATTTGACTTACTGTGCATGACCTGGCTTTTGGCAACCGACTCTGAGTATCTCCGTATCCCTCTGACCCGGCTTATGTGTTTGACGCTGCATTTGGTTTTTCCCTGTGTACTGAGCTGTTGTATTACTCGCTATCACTTAACCCAGCCACCACAAGGACTGGTATTGTGATTAGATTTCGGGGTTTTTCTGGTTACCTGTATAGCTACCTAAGCTTATCCTTCAACTTACATGTACAAGCTTGACGTACACTCTCTGGTACTCCGTACTGTCCTGTTTCTATACCAGCCACCCTAAGGACTGGTTTCTATCCTCCTTGCCTACGTCCCTGCCTTATAGGTTCACTTCTAGCTACTGCGTAACCCAGCCGACTATAAGGACTGGTATCGCATTTAGGGTTCCAGCCTCCTGTTTCGCCTTAGGGCTGACCGTAGCTACCTATGGGTACGTGTGTCCGCCTGACATTGCACATTACTGTGAGTTTTATTGCTGTGCAGCTCTGTGATACATTCATACATGCCGCATATTACTGCATCACAGCGCTGCACAGCAATAAAACTCACAGTAATGTGCGGTGTGTATGTGTGTATCACAGAGCTGCACAGCAATAAAACTCATACACACTGCATATTACTGTTTTATTGCTCTGGAGCTCTGTGATATGCACATACACAATGCACCGCTGTGAGTTTTATTGCTGTAGAGCTTTGTGATACACTCATACACACCGCACATTACTGTGAGCTTTATTACTGTGGAGCTCTGATACAGTAATTCATCAGATGAGATTACTGTATCAGAGCTCCAGAGTAATAAAGCTCACAGTAATGTGCGGTGTGTATGAGTGTATCACAAAGCTCTACAGCAATAAAACTCACAACGGTGCATTGTGTATGTGCATATCACAGAGCTCCACAGCAATAAAACAGTAATATGCAGTGTGTATGAGTTTTATTGCTGTGCAGCTCTGTGATACACACATACACACCGCACATTACTGTGAGTTTTATTGCTGTGCAGCACTGTGATGCAGTAATCTGCATCGTGAATGAATGTATCAGAGCTCCACAGTAATAAAGCTCACAGTAATGTGCAGTGTGTATGAGCGTATCACAAAGCTCTACAGTAATAAAACTCACAGTAATGTGCAGTGTATATGAGCTTATCACAGAGCTCCACAGCAATAAAACTCATGACTCATACACACCGCACATTACTGTGAGCTTTATTACTGTGGAGATCTCATACACATTGCACATTGCTTTGAGTTTTATTGCTGTGGAGCTCAGTGATACGCTCGTACACACTGCACATTACTGTATCCACAGCAATAAAGCTCACAGTAATGTGCAGCGTGTATCACAAAGCTCTACAGCAATAAAACACATAGTAATATGCAGTGTGTATGAGTGTGAGTTTTATTGCTGGGCAGCTCTGATACGTATCCTTTTCGTTTGCATTCATCACAGTATAGGGCTGGTCTAAAAAGATTTCCAGGGCTGCTTTTTATTCCCAGTCCGGCCCTGAGCCAATCTAAGGAATGCATGGAAAGCTGTCTGGTGTCAGTGGGACAGTCACAGTGCAGCCCTCATAGCCACGTAGCTCCATTACAGCGCCATGCGAGTCACCGCAGAGGGAAGGACCTCTGCTGTCACTTTAAACGTGGAGACCTTTCACCTGGCTGAGTACGATGGGAGTTATAGTGCGCGGCTCCTCGCAGGCAGGTCCCATTAACCCTATCCAAACCCCACATTCCCCCATGCGCTTAAAGCGGAGCTGTAATGACTCTGTATGAACGCTGCGTCCTCCCGGCCTCTATAAAGCAGCACTGTAATGACTGTATGAACGCTGCGTCCTCCCGGCCTCTATAAAGCAGCGCTGTAATGACTGTATGAACGCTGCGTCCTCCCGGCCTCTAAAAGCAGCACTGTAATGACTGTATGAACGCTGCGTCCTCCCGGCCTCTATAAACGCGCTGTAATGACTATGAACGCTGCGTCCTCCAGCCTCTATAAAGCAGCGCTGTAATGACTGTATGAATGCTGCGTCCTCCGGCCTCTATAAAGCAGCACTGTAATGACTGTATGAACACTGCGTCCTCCCGGCCTCTATAAAGCAGCGCTGTAATGACTGTATGAACGCTGCGTCCTCCCGGCCTCTATAAAGCAGCACTGTAATGACTGTATGAACGCTGCGTCCTCCCGGCCTCTATAAAGCAGCGCTGTAATGACTATGAACGCTGCGTCCTCCAGCCTCTATAAAGCAGCGCTGTAATGACTGTATGAACGCTGCGTCCTCCCGGTCTCTATAAAAGCAGCACTGTAATGACTGTATGAACGCTGCGTCCTCCAGCCTCTATAAAGCAGCACTGTAATAGAAACATAGAAACATAGAAAAATGTCGGCAGATAAGAACCTTTCGGTCCATCTAGTCTGCCCAATTACATGGATACTTTACATGGATTTATCTTTTGTTTAGGATAGCCTTATGCCTATCCCATGCTTGCTTAAATTCAATTACTGTTTTGGCCTCTACCACTTCAACTGGAAGACTGTTCCACGTATCCACCACCCTCTCAGTAAAATAATGCTTTCTGATGTTACTTTTAAACCTTTGCCCCTCTAATCTAAGACTATGTCCTCTTGTTTTGCTACTTTGTTTCCTTTTAAATATACTCCCTTCCTCTACCTTGTGGATTCCCTTTACGTATTTAAATGTTTCTATCATATCTCCTCTGTCTCGTCTTTTTTCCAAGCTGTACATGTTAAGATCATTAAGCCTTTCCTGGTAACTTTTCTCCTTCAAGCCGTACACCATTTTAGTAGCCCTTCTCTGAACTCTCTCTAAGATGTCTATATCCTTCTGGAGATACGGTCTCCAGTACTGCACACAGTACTCCAAGTGAGGTCTCCAGTGCTCTGTACAGTGGCATGAGCACTTCCCTTTTCCTACTGCTAATACCTCTCCCTACACAACCAAGCATTCTGCTAGCGTTTCCTGCTGCTCTATTACATTGACTACTTACCCTTAGATCCTCTGAAATAATAACCCCTAAATCCCTTTCCTCAGATGTTGAGGTTAGGACTGTATCAAATATTCTATATTCAGCCCTTGGGTTTTTACGTCCCAGGTGCATTATCTTGCACTTATCCACATTAAAACTCAATTGCCACAGCTCCGACCATTTTTTTAGTTTACCTAAATCATTTGTCATTTGGCTGATCCCTCCAGGAACGTCAACCCTGTTGCAAAATCTTGTGTCATCAGCAAAAAGACATACTTTTCCATTAATACCTTCTGCAATATCACTAATAAAAATATTAAATAGAATGGGTCCAAGTACTGACCCCTGAGGTACCCCACTGGTAACAAGACCTTGCACCAAATAAACTCCATTTACCACAACCCTCTTTGCCTGTCACTCAGCCACTGCCTAATCCATTCAACAATATTAAATCCAAGCTCAAAATAATTTATTGATAAGCCTTCTATGCGGAACAGTATCAAAAGCCTTACTGAAATCTAAATAAGCAATGTCTACTGCACCACCTGTGTCTATTATTTTTGTTACCCAATCAAAAAAATCAATAAGATTAGTTTGGCATGATCTCCCTGAGGTAAACCCATGTTGTTTCTGATCCTGTAATCTATGTGTTTTTAGATGTCAACAATCCTTTCCTTTAACATGGTTTCCATTAATTTCCTCACTACTGACGTAAGACTAACTGGCCTATAGTTCCCAGATTCCTCCCTACTACCCTTCTTGTGAATGGGCACAACATTTGCTAATTTCCAGTCTTCTGGGACGACTCCCGTTAGCAAGGATGGTTAAATAAATCTGTTAACGGTTTTGCTATTACATCACTGAGCTCTTTTAATAATTTAGGGTGGATCCCATCAGGCCCCATTGACTTGTCTTTACTTTAGACAGCTGCTGTAGAACCTCCTCCTCTGTAAACTGATATGTAATTGTCTCGTTAGTGTTTCCTCCTAACTGAGGTCCCTTTCCTTCCTTTTCTTCTGCAAAGACTGAACAAAAATATTCATTGAGGCAGTCAGCGACACTTTTATCCTCTTCTACATACCTTCTTCCTTTGTTTTTAATCTAACTAATCCTTGTTTTACTTTTCTTTTCTCGTTTATGTATTCTAAAAAATGTTTTGTCCCCTTTTTTACTGACTGAGCTATTTTCCTCTTCTGCGTGTGCTTTGGAAGCCCTTATAAATTGCTTTGCCTCTTTCTGCCTAATCCTATAGGTTTGCCTATCTTCTTCACTCTGAGTTGTTTTATAATTATTGAATGCTGTCTTTTTGTTCTTCACTATCTTGGCCACTTCTGCAGAGTACCACAGTGGTTTCTTCCCTTTTTTGTTTTTGCTAACAAGTCGAATGCAATTGCCTGTGGCTTCAATAATGCTTCCTTTAAATAATCCCATTTCTCCTGGACTCCCTTTAAACTCCTCCAGTCTGATAATGACTCCTTCACACAAAATCTCATTTTAGAAAAATCAGTTTTTTTAAAGTCTAAAACTTTTGTTATTGTGTGGTGCGGCTCCATCCCTGTTCTTATATTAAACCATACTGACTGGTGATCACTAGATCCCAAATTTTCACCTACAACAACGTCCGATACCAAACCTCCATTTGTGAGTATTAAATCCAATATGGCCTCTTTACGGGTCGGCTCCTCAACTACTTGTGTTAGAGATAATCCCAGTAGGGAGTTTAGAATATTTGTACTCCTGGTGCACCCAGCTGTTTTGGTTTTCCAGTTCACATCAGGAAGATTAAAGTCCCCCATGATAATAACTTCCCCCTTCATTGCCATTTTGGCTATTTCCTCAAGCAGCACATTATCTAGCTCTTCTACTTGTCCAGGGGGTCTATAGATCACACCTACACGAGCTACTGTATGATTGCCAAATGTTAGCGTCACCCAAACTGACTCTATGTTCACCTCGCTCACTTTTATTTGGTTCGTTTTTATGTTGTTTTTCACATACAGGGCCACTCCTCCTCCTTTCCTACCTTCTCTGTCTTTTCTATATAAAGAGTACCCTGGTATTGTTATGTCCCAGTTATTTTTCTCACTGAACCATGTCTCAGTAACCGCCACTAAATCTACTTTTTCAGCTGCCATCATTGCCTCTAGTTCATTGATTTTATTGACTAAACTGCGAGCATTTGTAGACACGACTCTGAGCTTGTCATTTTTTACCTCGCATGTTGCTTGCACCCTCCGATTTAGTTTTGGGGGACAATCGGGCAGATTGTTTTTTACCCTTTTGTCCCCCCTCCTAGTTTAAATATTTCTTTGCGAAACCTTTGAACTTCTCACTGAGAACATATGTTCCCCTATGAGTAAGATGCAAACCATCTTTTTTATACAGTTCCTTTCTGCTCCAATTAGAGCTATCATGGGACACAAAGCCAAATCCTTGCTCTCGACACCATTCCCGAAGCCACAAATTAAATTCCCTATTGCGCATCTGCCTATCCTGAATGTTATGCACAGGCAAAACTTCAGAGAATGACACAGTGGACGCAATCTGCTGTATTTCACCTCCAAGAACACAAAAATCTTCCTTAATCTCAGAAACCTCATTGCTAGCCAAGTCATTTGTCCCTAGATGGACTAGAACAGGGGTCAGCAACCTTGGCTCCCTGATGTTTCGGGAACTACATTTCCCATGTGGCTCAGCTAGCCTATTGAGTGACTGAGCCACATGGGAAATGTAGTTCCCAAAACATCAGGGAGCCAAGGTTGCTGACCCCTGGACTAGAACATCCACTTCCCCTTGCTGCTTTGCTTGTTTGACAATATTGAGAATACGTCTCTTGTCTCTACGAACAGTAGCCCCAGGAAGACATCTCACCAAACCACTACTCTCCAGCTCAACACATCTTATGATAGAATCACCCAGCAACAATTGCCTTCTATCATGTCCCACCTTTTCCTTATTGTTCTTGGTTGCAGTCCTGCATACCTTAGGCATAGGGGATGGTGGTTCCTCAACTATGGTGTCTGAGCCTACTTCCGTCTCACCACTACACTCTGAAAGTGCCTCAAAAGAATTAAGAAGAGCCACAGACTGTGGGACATGCCTTCTATCCACAACTCTAAGTCTACCAGATCCTACAGTAGTCCATCTACCGCTCCTAGGAGGCCTCTGTGGCAGTGGCTTTGTAACAGTCATAGCCATAGCCTGAGTTTGTCTAACAGATACTTTACAAATCTCAGACTTCAAACAGGCAATTTCCTGCTGCAATAAAGAGAGCTGCCTACATATCAGGCGCACTCCAAACCTCCAAAAATTGGATCTAAAAACAAATGCATGACAGCTCTTACACTGGACCAAGCCTGCCATTATAAAAGAATGGATTTAAACCAACAAATCTTACCTTTTTGTAGGTTTTCTACCTCCTGTCTAACCTAAGACTACCTCCAGAGTATCTCCAGGATATCTCTAAGTGCTCACTTTGAAGGCTTCCCAAGTTCAATGACTGTATGAACGCTGCGTCCTCCAGTCTCTACAAAGCAGCGCTGTAATGACACTGTATGAACGCTGCGTCCTCCCGGCCTCTGTTATTTATTTTTGTAACTTTATTCACAATTGTATTACAATAAAACATTTAAGTGTCATTTCGTAGATAATTTAAGAGAGTGTGTTTAGGGGTGGAGTTAAGGGCAGGTAGGTGGGGCAACTGGTGGCGAGTAACTCTTATGGCCTGGCTAGTAGCTCAGGACTTGAAATTATATGTATACGTCATGTCCTGTCTGTATATTATAACAAAAAAATGCAATAAAATTTTAATTTTCAATAATTTACAACGTGTAAAGTGTTTTTTTTCACATTTTAAAATGCGAGCATTTGCGGTTATATTTTCTATGGGTTGCGCTTGTTAAAAAATTAGAAATGGGGACTCGTTACATTTTTTTGGGGGGAAAATCATGCGATTTTTAACAAACGCACCCCCATACAAAAATCGTTAGTGCAGCATCATTGTTCATATTATAATTGCAATGGGAACAATATTGCTGCATTAACAAAAACAAAACAAAAAAAACTATTTTTATTTTCATTTTTATTTATTTTATTTTTTTCTTAACTTTTAACATGGTCATGTTTGGTATCGTTGGAAAGGCTATGCTCTGACCGATCCAACGATACCAAACATTAACCCCTAGCTGTCACGGATCAGGAGATAGGGGTTCCAATAAACCCCATATCTCCACCATTGGAGTTAACTCCAGAACTGACGTCATCGCACTATGCACGATGACGCCAGTCATTAGGGGGAGATCCCGGAAGCTTGGCCGACATCCAAGATGAGAGAGCTGTCTGGCGCTTTTTGGCACCGAATAGCGATCCGGTCCCCAAGGGGTTAAAGCCAGGCACCGTTTGAAAGGGCAGGCTGTGCCCTACCAAATGGTGCCTGGCTTCGATTGCTGCCCCGAACAGAAGGGGAGGAAGAGAGGTCAAAAGGACCTCCCCCCTCCCTTTCAGGCACCTTCCCCACACTCGTAGGGGGGGGCCCTGCGATGACATCTATTAGTGCCCGCGGCAGTCCCGGATGCTGGGCTGACATCAAGGATGTCAGCCCGCACCGGGGGGCACAGCGATCGGCCGGAATCCAGCCGATCGCTGGCTGCAAAGGGAGGACGTGCTCAGCGCGTCCTCCGCAGCCAACGCTACCTGCGGCTCAGCGCGTCCTCCACAGCGAAGCGGTTAATGGCTGTGTGTTGAGATATTTTGAGGGACAGCAAATTTACACTGTTATACAAGCTATACACCCACTACTTTACATTGTAGCAAAGTGTCACTTCAGTGTTGTCACATTTAAAATGCAGAATAAATATGTTATATACAGCTGTATTGACTGTGCAGGAAGTCAGATGAGAGTAAATGGGGTATTCTTATGATAATCACTGGGAGGTTGCATGCTCCAGTTACTCTTAAATAAATGTAGTAATGCAGTATTTATTGGGGTTAAATGTTAGATTTTGGTTTAATTAATAAAATTAATGTTTACATTAAATTAATTGATATTCTGATTACAAAAGCACTCATGCAGACACGTGGTGCAGTTAGAGAAGTTTGTCTAAATATGCTAACACAAAAGTGATTTATTGTAGTATAGCTGTAAAGACCATGTGTAAAGTCAGGATGAGCTGTTCGGTTCGATCTGTTCGGAGTCCGATTCGAACTTTGGTCGCAAAACAAAAAAGAAATTTTGAAAAAGGTATAAAAAATGCTTAAAAAAAATACTAAAAAAATCTAGAAATAAAGAGACTCTTTACTGCAGAATATTATAAGCAATGGTTTATTATATATTGAATTAAAAACTAATGTGTACGTGCAAAAGATTCTCACCTCTAAATGACCTGTGTTTCTCAAATGGTAAACACCAGGTGTTTTTTGTCTTGTGTAATGAATTTGATACATTGTATGTAGAATGAAGGTGTGGTGTGTCTGCTTCTGTTCTGAGTGAGAAGTGTTAATTTCCCTCCTAAAACTTCTTCTAACATGCTGCATTTAACTGCTGTGTGAAAAAAAACAAAATTTCCTCATTGCCCGCTTTTAACATCTAAAGCAATGTTATTTTTCACCTCGGGATTAAACATTCACAGGGTTATTCAGAGAGCGGTGAAAAGCAGGAGAATGACTGGAGAAGAGAAAATTCTAGGTCAAAATAGCCAAACCAGAAAAATTCTCCCATTTATCTCACTTTCCAAATCGGCTATTTGGTCTAGATTGTTCTCTTCTCCTGCCAGTTCTCCTGGCTTTCACCTCTCTCTCAGGGTTGTTCAGAGAAAGGTGAAAACCAGGAGAATGGCAGGAAAAGAGAACAATCTGGACCAAATAGCCGATTTGGAAAGTGAGATAAATGGGAGAATTTTTCTGGTTTGGCTATTTTGACCTAGAATTTTCACTTCTCCAGTCATTCTCCTGAGTTTCACCTCTCTCTGTGTTTTATGACTATCAGGGTTATTCAATCGGCCACAATACTCAGCCACTAATTGGGTTAGTCGAGACTCATGGGAAATGTAGTTCAAAAACAACTGGATGGCCAAGGTTGCTGCACCTCTGAATTATAGACATACAGGGTTATCCAAAGAGATCCGAATGGCTGAAAAAAAGTTACCTTTCCTGGCCATTCGGCTATCCAGAGAGTAGGCAATTCACCAAATCCTGGCAAATTGCCTGCACATACGGTGCCTGTTCGGTGCCTGTTCGAGGGCAGTGAAATCCCCATAAAAAAGCAATGCTTCGGCTATTCAGAGAACAAAAAACCAGCAGTGAAAGGTTCCCGAAATGCCCTGCTGTTCGGTGGTTTAATTCGGCAAGTTTATTCAGGCGAATCCCATAGGCTTAAATGTTAAAAATATTCCTGTTTTAATTCAATATCTAATAAACCGTTCATTATAAAATTCTGCAGTAAAAGGTCTATTTATAGATTTTTTTTACGATATTTTAAGCATTTTCCTGGTTTTTTTTTTACTTATTTTTTCTGTAACAGCCCTTTTTATTATCATTCCCTGGACCTCATATGTAAATTTCAGACATTTTTGCTCAGTAGTTTCTTTGCAAACAGCGTTTTGCTTTTCAAACATTCAAGCAAACTGTTTTGCTAATTTATTCACTCCATTCGTCTGCGGTGTCGGTTTTTTCCGGCAGCTTCGCTGCGTGTGATCGTCTCCTGCTCGGCTTTTTCCGGCGGGTTAATCTAGATGTTTTTGCGGGTTTTCGACGTGCATTCGCCGGGTTTTGCGGTTAGTTTTCGGCTGGTTTGCGGCGACCTTTCCCTGCAATTCGGGGGCCCTGTGGTGCTTGCTGAATACACCGCAGGATCGCCGAACTGGGAATCTTCAAAACAAACCGAATTGAAGAGAATGAAAAGTCACCGAACGTGCTGTGACTTTTCAATTCTCTTTGAATTACCCTGATTGTAATGATATATTTAGGCTGAATGTGTGAGAGTGTGTGCGTGTGTATGTATGCAAAAGGGTGCGTGTGTGTATATATATATATATATATATATATATATATATATATTAGACCCTGCATACACAAGGTATCAGTGGCACTCTTGCGGTCTTCATATGAATCTTTATTGGTAAATCGACGTTTCAGTCCACTATCCGTGGACTTTCATCAGGATATGTATATATCCTATATGTTATATATATATATATATAACAATTTTTTTTTTTTCATGTGTTTGACCTTTTGGGTGCACACCCTAATGTAATAGGCCACGCACGCCTATGAGATGGCGCATCTGTGACTGTCTGTAAGCATGATGTGAGCTGGCCTGGGCAATATATATATATACACATGATGGCGCATCTGTGACTGTGAGCATGATGTGAACTGGCCTGGACTATATATATATATATATATATATATATACGCATGATGGAAATTTACAAAGGATAAGGCACGCAAAGTGAAATTTTGATGTGTTTGAAATTGAAACTTACGTGACAGCTCTTATTTTTTTTCCGTTAATTTATATTTGTTCAATACAGTTAATTTTAATTTGTTTAATAGAGTTAATTTAAAATGGTTTAATACAGTTTATTTATATTTATTTTACCTTTACTATTGGTGCTTTTCAAACTTCTTACATAAAAAGAAATTTAGCAGTTTCATGTTGTGTGTTTTTTTTTTTTGGGGGGTGCAAGTAGCTGGTCTTGCCTAGCCTGGCCTTGCGCAAAATAGTCTAGCACCGGCCCTGACCGCATGGTCCACCCCTCCACTCTTCCACAATACCACAGAGGGTTTACTGTATGATGGCACTTGCTGGCCTGGCACCAAAGGCACAATATTTGGGTGCACTGCCACTGATGCTTGTACCAGATTCATATCCTCAGAGGGGTTACGGTGTGATGACACTGTTGCCGACGCTAAAGGCCCAATTTTAAAGCACCTATTGTTACTTTCATCCAAAGCCAGCATAAGTTTCACAATAATTTAGCCAAAAAAAATCACTAAACTTTTTCTGCGTGTCTGAAAATGTCTCCTCTTTCCATACAGGCTGCCGCCCCAAGCAGTTGTTTATGGATAGATTAAAGGAAAAGCATTTACCGTCATCTGAAATGTCATTTTTTGGTATTTACATATTTCTATACATCCTAGAAATCCGCCACTTCACGGGCAGGTTATGGGGACCTCCTAGGCACGATATTTGAAGGAATTTTTCATTTTTATTTTTAACCCTTATTTCATGGAAAACTCACTGTTCCTTTAAAAACGGGTTTTTTTTAAAAACTTTTTGTCCTGGTTTCCTGTCCCCCAGGGCACTACCCGGACCCCCATACACCTTTTATGGCAAATATCTAGCATATATGCCTTCTTGGAGGGCACTCTAAAAATTGAACTTTGAGTCCCATTGACTTGTATTGAGTTCGAGTTCAAATCCGAACATTTGGAAAGTTCGAGTTCGAGCGCGAACCGAACTCGGGGGTGTTCGGCTCAGCCCAAGTGTAAAGGTAATAGCAGTATTTTCTGATGCAGTGTCAGTGTCAGGGGCTGGGCCTAGCATGTGTGTGCAGGAGTATGGGTGTGAGCCCAATATGCAGCAAAATAGCAGCAGAAGACAGGTTACAGGCAGGTTACGGGGTTTATTTGTAACTACAAATAAACAGACAGAACTAAATAAACAACGGATACAAAGAACATAGAATAGCAGGGGGAATACGGGGCAAAGGAGGATACCGGTATAAATTATGGTTCAGAGCAGAGGGAAAGCAGGAATGTCTTTGGTTCAGAGGGGTTCCAGACAAGGATCTCAGGAGTTCAAGGAAGCAGGTCTGCACTAGGCAAGGCTAGGAACTTCAATGAGGAAGCGTAGAGTAAGGGGCGTAGCTTCCTTTTATGCAGGGTTGATTAGGGAGGATGAAGGGCAGGTGAGGTTCCAGGTCCATCATGCAAATTAAAGTCCAGGAAAGCATATGGAGACAAAAGTCCTGGAACCTGCATATAGCAATGCAGGACATGGAAAAAAGGATAAACAAAGGGGGCGCCAGAGGGTCTGGGGGATCGGACCGTGACACTCAGTTATGTACATTTAAACGTAGTTTTAATGCAGATAATCTCAGCTGCATTATTAACTTCTATTACAGAAATTGTTATACACTATATTGCCAAAGGTCACCTGCCTTGACTCTAATATGAATTTAACGGACATCCCATTCCTAATCCATAGGGTTCATTATGACGTCGGTCGACCCTTTGTAGCTATAACAGCTTCAACTCTTCTGGGAAGGCTGTCCACAAGGTTTAGGAGTGTGTTTATGGGAATTTTTGACCATTCTTCCAGAAGCGCATTTGTGAGGTCACACACTGATGTTGGACGTGAAGGCCTGGCTCTCAGTCTCCGCTCTAATTCATCCCAAAGGTGTTCTATCGGGTTGAGGTCAGGACTCTGCAGGCCAGTCAAGTTCATCCACACCAGACTCTATCATCCATGTCTTTATGGACCTTGCTTTGAGCACTGGTGCACAGTCATGTTGGAAGAGTAAGGGGCCAGCTCCAAACTATTCCCACAAAGTTGGGAGCATGAAATTGTCCAAAATGTCTTGGTATGCTGAAGCATTCAGAGTTCCTTTCACTGAAACTAAGGGGCCACGCCCAGCTCCTGAAAAACAACCCCACACCATAATCCCCCCTCCAAACGTTACACTTGGCACAATGCAGTCAGACAAGTACTGTTCTCCTGGCAACTGCCAAGCCCAGACTCGTCCATCAGATTGCCAGATGGAGAAGCATGATTGGTCACTCCAGAGAACGTGTGTCCATTGCTCTAGAGTCCAGTGGCGGCGTGCTTTACACCACTGCATCCGACGCTTTACATTGCACTTGGTGAAGTATGGCTTAGATGCAACTGCTCAGCCATGGAAACCCATTCCATGAAGCTCTGTGCGCACTGTTCTTGAGCTAATCTGAAGGCCACATGAAGTTTGGAGGTCTGTAGCGATTGACTCTGCAGAAAGTTGGCAACCTCTTCGCAGTATGCGCCTCAGCATCCGCTGACCGCGCTCCGTCAGTTTACGTGGCCTACCACTTCGTGGCGGAGTTGCTGTCATTCCCAATCACTTCCACGTTCTTATAATACAGCTGACAGTTGACTGAAATATTTAGGAGCAAGGAAATTTCATGATTGGATTTGTTGCATAGGTGGCATCCTATTAGAGTTCCACGCTGGAATTCACTGAGCTCCTGAGAGCGACCCAGTCTTTCACAAATGCTGCATGTATAAGTGCTTGATTTTATATACCTGTGGCCATGGAAGTGATTGGAACACCTGATTCTGATTATTTGGATGGGTGAGCGAATACTTTTGGCAATATAGTGTATGTCTTGGCATGTATGACATTCCGTTCTGTGCAGAAGGAAAAGCAATAGCTATTGCCTGTTGCATATATAAGGATGTAACATTTGTGAGACTGATTCACAGAAAAAGTTAGATGTATAGTGAAAATTAAGATGACATGTTACTTGGTAATTTAGAATGAAAATTGTATTGTTTAAAAAAGCAATTGAAAACAATATACGTGTAATAAACATAACCATGAAGCATCCATTTTGTCTGTTTCCTTTCGGAGACACATGTGTGTCCGAACCCTTCCCACGAACACGTTGATGGGATTTGGTGCATTTGCTGCCCTTACTACATACTGGTACGCTACAAGACCCAAGGCTCTGAAACCTCCCTGCAACCTAGCCATGCAGTCTGTGGAAGTACAGGAAATCGAGGCTGCTCGACGGGCTAATCAGTGAGCTATTGGGTGAGCCGACTGAAACACCCGCAGGCGAGGTGATCGAGCCTAACGAGGCTCTGGAAAGTGTGAGTGGATCCATCTCCCTTTTCTTGTTTATTTCCTGTGAAAGCTGGACTTCACTATTATATATTTTTTCCTCTTTTCTAGGAAAATCTTGACGAACTATGAATCATTATACATACTGAATAATCGTACTAGGGATAGACCGATATCATTTTTTCATGGCCGATACCGATACAGATTATCGGCAGCTTTTCTGGCCGATAGCCGATATTTGGTGCCGATATTCTGTAAATTTAAAGCTCTGAAAAAAAACAGCACAAATCTGACTATGCCATGAACTCAATGGCCTAAACAACAATCTTCGTGCAAACGTTTCCACCGGTGCAAAAAAACATTTGACGCGAGGGGCAAAACCCTTTGCGCCGAATGCCATATTACATAGTCCGAGCAACAAACGCACGTAATCGTCTACCGCGGGTGAACCTGCGAACCCTGCGTGAGCTTACTGTACGTCGCGCTATCTATACTTAACATCGTGAGCGCAAATGCGTTTGTGCGCTGGTATGCGGATGGTATTACAATCTATGCACAGTTTGTAACGCACAGCGTTTGCGTGTATAATTTTAGCAACTCCTAAAAGCTGGTGGTAACGGCAAATCTGAACGTCCTGGCCGAAACCAAATACACCAGCCCAAAAAAAAAAAAAATGCAGCAAAGTATAGTTACACATTCTACACATACCCAAACCAATAAAATGGAGAAGTTGTGCGTGCATGTATTATTGCTGCAGCATATATGCTCAGATTGACTTGTGGTTCTTAATTCTGATTGGCTGAATTGCGATAAAAAAAATGACAGTAAGCACACTAATTTCTGCGCGCAACGGTACTGCGTGAGCATTTGGGCGCGTCCGGTTTACGCGCGCTATTGATCGGATTAAAAACGCGCGAGGATTGTAATTCCAGTGGTGATTTGCGCACGCAAACGTTTAACGCTTGGTGTAAAACTTCACGCTTTGGCGAACGTTTTTGCGCAAAGATTGTAATATAGCCAAATGTGTTTAAGATGCACCACGTCCACTTCATTTATTCAATTTAATAAGAATTTTTATTTTATTTAATCTTTTATTTTTTACAAACAATCAGACCGTGTCTTTGGCTTTCTTAAAGATCCCTCATATGATCCTGTATGTAAGGGGTCCAGCAACCTTGGCCCTCCAAGGATTATATTACAAAGTTATATTACAGCTCTGGTTAAGCAGTCACTTTGTAATATTGCCCCACGTTTTGGAATTACATCTGCTATGATGCTCATCTTCTCATTAGGTTCTTGGAGCCTCATGGGAAATGCAGTTCCAAAACATCTGGAGGTCCTAGGTTGCTGGACCCTGCCGTAGGAAATAGACCCTGCTTCTCCTGTATAGGGAATTCCCTGCCAGATGGGATGGAAGTCCCATTTCTGTTGCCATCACGCTCATGCACAATACGGTCAGTGAGCAGGGGTCATTCTGCAGTGAGGGCTTACAGCCTGATGTGGGAGAAGCCCCAGATTCTCCAAATAAAATGCCGATATCAGTAATTTTCTGAATATCGGCGACGATAATCGGCTAAACCGATATATCTGTCTATCCCTAATTCGTACATGTTTATGCGATGCATGTATGTATTTCTAGTATATAAGGAATACTTTCTATATTGTGAATGCGGGGGCGCCGAGTACCTACTTTTTTTCTGAATTACCTAGTAAAGTAAATATTGATGCTGACACACTGTCGCGTATCCCCCTTGACGTGGAAAAGTATACCACTGAGTGCACTGAGCAATTGTCATCTGAAGTGGTGCGAACAGTCTGGAATGAAGCTTGTGCAGCCAAATAGAAAGATGTGGCCTGGGTTGCAGCACTCAGTATGTCCATGGAAATTGACCCATCATCATTGTTGCCAAGAATAAGTAAAGATGGACTCTCCAAAGCTCAAATTGAGGATCCAGTGATATCCAAGATATTGAAGATGAAAGAGGATATCAAGGCACCAGATGAAAGTCTAAAGAAAACTGTTAATGGAGCTGCCAAGAAACTCTTGTATGAATGGAACAAGCTACTTCTAGAGGATGGATGTCTCTATAGGCAAACAGCCCAAAACAAACAGCTTGTTCTCCCAGCCCAGTATAAGCAACTTTCTTTGGAGTACTTGCATGACAAAATGGGACATCTAGGCACAGAATGGGTACTTCATCTGATGAGACAAAGATTCTACTGGCCATATATGAAAAAGGAAGTAGAAGAGTATATCACAAGGAAGTGTCCCTGCATTAAGCAAAAAAAGCCAACAACCCATGTCTGAGCACCCATGGCGAGCATAACATCCAGCTCACCTCTAGAACTTGTTTGCATTTACTACCTGCACTTAGAACCAAGCCGTGGTGGGTATGAGTATATACTAGTGGTCGTAGATCACTTTACTAGGTTTGCTCAAGCTTATCCTACAAAAAACAAGTCTGGCCGTACAGCAGCTGAGCGTCTTTTCAATGATTATATCCCCCGGTTTAGTTACTCTGGAAAGCTACACCATGACCAGGGCAGGGAATTTGAAAATTAGTTTTTCAGGAATCTTCGGGAACTTGCTGGAGTACATCATTCAAGAACATCTCCATATCCCTCTCACAGTAACCCAGCTGAGAGATTCAACTGGACTCTCCTCCAAATGCTCCAGACCTTGGCTGATAAGATGGAAATATCACCTTCCCCAGATCATCCATGCATATAATTGCACACGTCACGAGTCCACTGGGTATTCCCCATTCTATTTACTGTTTGGATGACACCCCCGTCTTCCTGTTGACTTGATATCTGGGCTGATTGAAGAGGATGAGAGAGTAACTCATAAGGGATTTGCTGACCATTGGGCTGGAAAGATGGCTGAAGCATATCAAATAGCAAACGAAAACAGTAGGCAATCAAGTGCACAGGGCAAAACTCAATATGACTTGAGAGTCAAAGGTGTGATTCTAAAGCCCGAAGACAGAGTTCTTTTTAGAAACTTGAGTGAGCGAGGAGGCCCAGGAAAACTAACATCATACTGGGAGAAGATCATCTATGTGGTGAAAGAGCAAGTAGCAGACAATCCGGTTTATGTGGTAAATCCTGAGAATGGGAACAAAAGAGAAACCAGAACCCTACACCGAAACCTATTGTTGTTGGTGAATGACTTGCCTGTGGAGACACCCTCACACTCACTGAAACCCACGAAACAGAAACAAGCAGACAAGGTAACAGGGAGCTGAAGACAAGAGAACCTACCTACCACAGTGACACAACTGATTCGGATGAGGAAAGCTGTGGAAGATACTGGTTGAGAATTCCTGACAGTTGGACAGAGCATAAGAGACAGAATACATACTGGCAAGGTTCAAAACTGAACCATAAGAACCCTCTTGTCGAAATGCAATCACCATCATCTGAGAGAAGGGTGCAAGAAAGAGATCAAGTCCAAGTCCCACGAGAACAGACACAGTTTGATAGAGAATGACTCACCAGAAGAATTGATCCTGAATCGAACATTTCCACGTAGAGTCAGTGAAGATAGTGATGGTGAATGTGCCCTGCCACCATCACTACAACCACAGACTATGGTAATTGAATTTAAGCAAGCATGGGAAGGTGGCTGTCCAATAGAGAGTGAGGGGAGCGGGGATAACCCCGCCCCCTTCACACGATTGACAGCCACCTCGCGCCAAAAATGAAGAGGATGATGGAAATGAGGTACTTGGGGGGCCTGGAAGTTATTAATTAATACATGGGGGGACCTGGGGATTATTAATTTATACACAGGGGACCTGGGGATTATAAATTTATACATGAGGACTTGGAGAGTATTATACATGGTGGGGCTGGGGGTTATTCATTTATACATGGGGGGGCTGGGGGTTATTATATATGTGGGGGCCTGGGGAGTATTATATATGGGGGGCTGGGGGTTATTAATTATATATATATATTGTAGAGGTCGGCAAGGCTGGGTCCTGGATGGGTGATATGTTTCACCCCTATTCGGGTTGTGGTCCTTTTAAGGGCAACCACAGGGTTAATCTTCCTGTCCAGGAAGAGGTTTAAAAGCCAGCAACTCCCAGATAGGATTGTGGGAGTCAAGGAGAAAATAATCAGTTGAAGCGGTGTGTTCCAAAGCAGGAGACTTGCTGTGCCTTGCTGGAGAGGCTTGTACACTTCTGGAAAAGGATTCCCCAGGTTTGGGGGTTTGTACAAGTTGGTGAGCCATCGTTATTTTGTTACATTGTGCTGAAGATCAGGACGGTTTAATTTCATTGAAGACAAGCGTGTATTATGTTGCCATTTTGACTTTCTTGCACATCCAACTTGAGATAAGGGCCTCGCAGGGCCACACAGGGTCAAATATAACACATTGTAAGAAAAATAATAAACAGCTACGCATAGAAAGTCATCTTAAGTGTTTCAGGATAAAAAAAATAAGAGAAAAATAAAAGAGAAGCCAATGCCCTCAGAAAGTGTCCAATGGTAAGGACAAAAACAAAAAGTCAAAGACATATCAGAACAAGACAAGATAACTGTAAATGA
>CM019064.1:161123373-161273212 GCA_009667805.1 Leptobrachium leishanense
AAAAATTCCTTCAAATATCGTGCCTAGAAGGTCCCCATAACCTGCCCGTGGCAGATTTCTAGGATGTATAGAAACATTTAAAAACAATGTCCGGGTCCGGGTAGTGCCCTGGGGGACTGGAAACAAGGACAAAGAGTTTTTTTAAAAAAAAAGACGTTTTTAACCCCTTCACTGCTGACGACGTATGGGCTCAGTTACTCCTGCTGTATGCTTGAGAGGACGTGTCCCACACATCAGCTTTGCAGGACCCCCGGCGGAGATACTCACCTCTCTGTCCAGAGTCCCGCAGTGTTCTGACTTCAGCGTCCTCAGACGCTGAAGTCAAGCTCCTCCCGACGTAAATGACGTCATGCGCCATGCGCAATGACATCATTTCCAGGCGACCCCCCGGCGATGCCGGGAGATCGCCTGGAAGGGAGGGGGGGAATCCGTTCGGATCCCTCTCCCTCCCGATCGGGAGGTCCCACAAAAAAAAGCCAGGCACCGCTTAAAAGGAGAGAGTCTCCCCTTTTAAGTGGTGACTGGCTTTAACCCCTTAGGCACCGGGTCGCACTTCGGCGCCTAAATGCGGCCTAGCTCCAGGGGAGGGGCACCATCTTGGATGGCGGCTCCACCCCCGGGTCCCCCCTCACTGCCTGACGTCCTCACGCATAGCGTGATGACGTCAGATAGCCGGGGAACCCCTAGCTGCCCGGAATCCCCTGGTGGAGATAGGGGGTTCATTTGAGGGTTCACAGAGATGCTGATGGGGTTGTGTATAGAGATGCTGATGGGGTTGCGTATAGAGAGGCTGTGAGGTTGTGTATAGAGATGCTGTGAGGCTGTGTTTAGAGATGCTGAAGGGGTTGTGTATAGAGATGCTGTTTGTGTATAGAGATGCTGATGGGGTTGTGTATAGAGATGCTGTGAGGTTGTGTATAGAGATGCTGTGAGGTTGTGTATAGAGATGCTGTGAGGCTGTGTATAGAGATGCTGTGTGGCTGTGTACAGAGATGCTGATGGGGTTGTGTATAGAGATGCTGTGAGGTTGTGTATAGAGATGCTGTGTATAGAGATGCTGATGGGGTTGTGTATAGAGATGCTGTTTGTGTATAGAGATGCTGATGGGGTTGTGTATAGAGATGCTGTTTGTGTATAGAGATGCTGATGGGGTTGTGTATAGAGATGCTGTGAGGCTATGTATAGAGATGCTGTGAGGTTGTGTACAGAGATGCTGTGAGGTTGTGTACAGAGATGCTGTGAGGTTGTATACAGAGATGCTGTGAGGCTGTGTATAGAGATGCTGTGAGGCTGTGTATAGAGATGCTGAAGGGGTTGTGTATAGAGTTGCTGTTTGTGTATAGAGATGCTGATGGGGTTGTGTATAGAGATGCTGTGTATAGAGATGCTGATGGGGTTGTGTATAGAGATGCTGTGAGGTTGTGTATAGAGATGCTGATGGGGCTGTGTATAGAGGCGCCGAAGTGCGGCCTAGCTCCGGTAGGGGCCACCATCATGGATGGCGGCTCCACCCCCGGGTCCCCCCACACTGCCTGACGTCCTCACGCATAGCGTGATGACATCAGATAGCCGGGGAACCGCTAGCTGCCCAGAATCCCCTGGTGGAGATAGGGGGTTCATTTGAACCCCGATATCTCCAGGCAGCTAGGGGGTCATGGAGGGTGCCAATCGAAAGGCCTGAGCATGGCCTTTCGAATGATACCCAACATGACCAGGTATAAAATAAAAAATAGTATTTTTTTTGTGTGTTATTTTTATTAATGCAGCAATATTGTTCACATTTCAATTATAATGTGAACAATGATGCTGCACTAATGATTTTTTTCTATGGGGTGCGTTTGCTATAAATTACGTAATTCCCCCCCCAAAATGTATCAAGTCCCCATTTTTAATTTTTGTACAAGTGCACCCCATAGAAAACATAACCGCAAACGCTCATCTGCTAAAATGTTAAAAAAAAAACACTTTACACACTGCAGATGATTAAAAATTCAAATTGTATTGCACTTTTTGTCACAATATACAGGCAGGACATGACGTATATATATATATATATATATATATATATAAAATGATATATTATGAATCTGCGGAGTCTGCCGGAAAGAACGATATCTAATATGTCTGGGTCATTTAATAAAATGTGGCTTCAAATCTCGTTTAAACATGATGAACGAAAGCGGTAAAAATGAGCTGAGCACACAGCGGTGAAATGCAGCATATCAGAGGAAGATTTAGTAGAGAAATTAACACTTCTCAGAAGCACAGGTGTTGTTTGATACATCTGGAGACACCACACCCTCAGTGTAGTCTACATACATACAATGTATCAAATTCATTAGACCAGACTAAAAACACCTGTTGTTTACGCCGTTTGAGAACACAGGTCCACCCTCAGTATAGTGTACAATGTATCAAATTGATTACCAGACTAAAAACACCTGGTGTTATTCCGATTTGTGAACAGAGGTCATTTAGAGGTGAGAATCTTTGCACGTACACATTAGTTGTTAATTCAATATCTAATAAACCGTTGCTTATAATATTCTGCAGTAAAGAGTCTCTTTATTTCTAGATTTTTTAGTATTTATTAAGCATTTTTTATACTTTTTTCCAAATTATTTTTTTTTCCGAACTCGGTTCGAACATGCTAAAAAGTTCGAAGTTCGCAAACTTGCGAATGGCCAGAGTTCGAATCAAACTCCGAACCGATCGAACCGAACAGCTCATTCCTACTCAACACCAGCGGCACTGCATGACCAAGAGCAGCACAGCACCCCCGTAGCAGCCGGCCCGAGCAGCCCAGAATTAGCAGCTCTTACACTCCTCCGGCACGGTTCAGGTTCGTCTAGTTCTGCAGTCGCCTCCAAGCCCATAGACAGTCGACTGTGCAGCAGCACTCGGTTCCGGCGACACTCCCGGAGCCCCAGAATCCGGAAGCAGCACCTCAGCCGGGTCTCCGTCCACGACATAACACTCCTCATCCGATCCTGCCTCTGTAGGTGCCGACTCCTCTCCATCAGGGTGGACTACATCTGGAACAGGGAGGTCCACCGCGCGACCAGCAGGTAAGGAAGTCTCCTGGGCTTCCGCGTCTGCTTCCCGGCTTCCATGCAGCACAGCCATCAGTCCACGCCAGGAGCATCTCATCAGCGGGCTCTCGTCGTCCTCCGGCAGCATCCACAGGAACTCCTCTAGGTCCTCAAACACTGCTTACAGGCATCTTGCATTAGGATATGTCAGCAGCTGCTGCCATTCCACATCCTCCCCCACCAGCTCCGCCACGGGGGAAGCCAGAGGATGGGGGGCCCTCCATTCTTTGACCTCTCAGCGGCCGAGCATCCGGGACCCGGAGCCCCATAAAAGGGAGGTACGGGCAACAAGGAGTAGGCCCAAAGAGCCGGAAGATAGGCCTCAAGATGGCCGCCGGTGCTTGTGGGTGCCAGGGAAAGGGGTCTCAAACTCAGCTGGGCTCTGGAGGGGGGAGCAGTTAAAGCTCCAGAGCACTCCTCCTGATGTCCAGCCATGCAGGGACTCCCCGAAGGGGTAAATAGGAGGATAAATCCAGGCAAACCCCCCCAAGCAGTAATACCCGGTGCTCCGTCCAAACACGTCTGCTCCCTCACTCAGCCAGGACACGCCCCCCCAGACCCTGCTATTTTTGACCTATACAAGTTTCTGGACTTATCTAGCAGAACTGCATCCTAGCCCTGGAGCCCCATCTGAGCTCATCTTTCTTTAATCAGCTCAGCATTTAAGGAAGCTACACCCTCCCCAGCCCACTTCCACATTGAAGTCGCCGACTGTTTGTACAGAGCTGTTTTCCTGGACTCTACCTGCTTTGCCAAAGATCTGAGAATTCCATTCTGTTGCCATATCGGGACATTTCACCATTCTACCGGTACCCGCAATCCTGCTCCCTTCTGCCCCCATCTAGGATCCCCGTGCACCAGACCCATTGCTTAGCCTCGGCCATTCTATTGCCTGCCATGATTCTAAGATCTTATAGTGTTCTATGTTTATATCTGTATTATTGTTTATTCAGAGTCTGCCCCATGTGCTGTTAAGTTCCCTTTGTCTATTTCTACTCTCACTTCTCTAGTCTCTTATTCTCATCTTGCTATCCCTCATTTCTCCTGCTTTCCTAACCGCTTCAATATTCAGTTCTCCTTAAACTCCCTTCCCACAACTCTCAGCCATCCCTCTATTGCTTCTACCTCCTTTTCTTGCATCTCCTCTCCTTCTCTAAGCTATTCCCTTTTGTGCCCAGTCTCCTCCAGTGTCAAGTTCTGATCTGTTGTTTAGTTCATGTCATTTATGTTCTTGTGTTTATTCTAAAATAAACCCTCAATCACAGTCTACACGTGACAGTGGCACAGGACTCCAGCTTCAAGTAAGGATTAAATGCAGGAAATGTGTACATATCTGGTTAGCGCGATAGAACTCGATCTCAGGACTCAGAAGGCTCCCATAAGTAACCTCGTCCACATCTATACCTATAAAATTGTTTGTCCGTCGCCGCACATCCGGTTTCTGTTGGCTGCGCGCCACTTCAAACAAACGCTGTATCCGCGCGCAGCCTCTACCCGTTTGCCACGCGCGCATCCAGGACAACAGGCGAAGTATGCATTTACAAGGCATGCAGAGCAGATAATGTGGAAGCCATATGAACAAACTTGCTGGAAAACAGAGATCAACCATAATCAGACACTGAAAAACAGATGAAAAAGAAGTGTGCAGAAGAGAGTCCTTCTGAAACCGCTGAACAATGTAATGGAGAGCAGGACAAACCCAATGCTCTCCAACACCGAAGAAAAAGCAAGAGTAAAACTGCATCTATTAGAAGATCAAGAAATACTGTCTCTTGAAAATACAGGTTAAATGGCGAAAAGAGTGATAAAAAACCCTAAATCAAAGAAATTGACAAACACAAAGATGCTGCAGACGCTGCTAACAATTGAGAACCTTCTCCAAAAAAAAAAGGAAAAAGAGTAGATTCATCACCAGCCAGTGAAGGTAGGGATTCAAACCAAGAACTTAAATCAGATGATGAGACAGATCTGCTGTTTCTATGGAGAGACTATGTAGAGTGAGCATCAGTTGTTGGTGCGAGTCCAAGATGCAGTGACGAGATATATCATGCAGGTTGCAGGGCGAAGCAGGATTTATTATAATAGAAACAAATAGAGTGAACTGAACCATATATACAGTCAGGTCCAGAAATATTGGGACATCGACACAATTCTAACATCTTTGGCTCTATACACCACCACAATGGAGTTGGAATGAAACAAACACAATGTGCTTTAACTGCAGACTGTCAACTTTAATTTGAGGGTATGTACATCCAACTCAGGTGAACGGTGTAGGACTTACAGCAGTTTGCAGATGAGCCTCCCACTTGTTAAGGGACCAAAGGTAATGGGACAGAATAATGATCATAAATCAAACTTTCCCTGCTTAATACTTGTTTGCAAATCCTTTGCAGTCAATCACAGCCTGAAGTCTGGAACGCATAGACATCAGACGCTGGGTTTCATCCCTGGTGATGCTCTGCCAGGCCTCTACTGCAACTGTCTTCAGTTCCTGCTTGTTCTTGGGGCATTTTCCCTTCAGTTTTGTCTTCAGCAAGTGAAATGCATGCTCAATGGGATTCAGGTCAGGTGATTGACTTGGCCATTGCATAACTGTAACGGATCAGCTACCCTGCAGGGGTAGCTCCGTCTGCGGCGCCGAGTCTTGCTGGAGAGCTTAGCCGGGTAGCGAGCTAGCGAGGTGGGAGAGTGATTGGCAGCAGTCCCTGGATGGTCTGGAAGTGAAGGATGCAGTGATTATGCCCTCCCAAATACTCGTCGAGACGCAGTATAGGTAGATCAATCAGAGTGTTTAATGAAAAACAGAACATATACGGTCCTTTTATATGGTACAGTCCTATTGTTCTCTCCCATGCCCGCCCCCAGACCCCTGGAGTGATTTCCGCACAGCGACTAGGCACAGACCAGGTTCTGGCGCCTGCCTGTCTGCTGTCCGATGCCCCCCCATGGTGGTAGCGTGGCTCCCAGCCCGATGGTCTGGGAAATGCGGTTTTTGGGGGGATCCCCTGGGCGCTCCGGCACCCCCTTTACACCTTGGGTAGCTCGGGTCCCCGGGCTGCTTCCCTGAAAGTAGCTACCCGATCCGTCCAGAGGGGTCAGAACGCCATCAAATAGAGTTTGTCATCTCTCTCTGAGACTGCGGTGCAGGGGCTGACAGGCTCCAGGCAGGAGGGGGATTTCTAGTGGGATGGAGGGGTTCTCCTGGGCGAATCCTCTCCAAACTTTCCACACACCAAGCTACCATCCCTGGGGCCTATGGTCCAAAAAGCACCTTGCTCGGGCTAAAGGGGGCTCCAGGGCAAGCAGAAGAGCTCATGTCGGGTTTTGGCAATTTGCCAGCGCTTTTGTTACAATGTTACCGGTTTTCTAACAGCAGAATCCATGGGGAACCTTGCAGGAAAAACACAATTAAATATGACCTTGGGGACACTTTACAGCACATCTAAAAGGGGAATTCGTTTGGATAAATACAGGGCAAACGAAATACATCAAAACAGATATTAAATTATAGAAACAAATTTAACCCTTTAAATAAACGAATAACTACAACATAATAATCTTTATCCACGTGGCGGCTGTTCCGTCACAATAACATTCCACTTTTGTCCCTTCAAAAACTCTTTGGCTGCTTTTGCAGTATGCTTTGGGTCATTGTCCATCTGCACTGTGAAGCGCCGTCCAATTAGTTCTGCAGCATTTGGCTGAATGTGAACAGATAATATTGCCCGAAACACTTCAGAATTCATCCTGCTGCTTTTGTCAGCAGTCACATCAATAAATACAAGAGAATCAATTCCATTGGCAACAGGGCCGCCATCAGGGCATTACGCCCAATACTGCCGTAAGGGGCCCGGGCCCGGTGGGGGCCCGGGCCGCCGGGTCCCGGGGGGAGGATCCCGGGCCCCCGACGGCAGCGGCGTCGCCCTTTAACAGCTCCGGTATCGGACTCGATGAGTCCGAATCCGGAGCTGTGTCCCTGCTGCTGCTGCAGGAGCCGGAGGAGACTGAGACACTGTGTCTCCTCCGGCTCCTGGCAGCTTCACTTCCTGGCTGGGCGGGGCCAAGCAGCGTGTGAGGGGCCTCCTAAGCACGTTGCTTTGGCTCCGCCCCTCCACTCAGTGAAGCTGCGCGCCGGAGCTGGAGGACCAGGAAGATCAGAAGAAAAGAAGAGCAGAAGAAAAGAAGATAGAAGACAGCGAGTGGTGAGCCAGGGCCCAGACCCTAAGACCCAGAGCCCAGACCCCAAGGCCCAGGACCCAGACCCCAAGGCCCAGACCCCTAGGCCCAAACCTCTAGGCTCAGACCCAGGGCCCAGACCCCTGGGCCCAGACCCCTAGGCCCAGACCCAGGACCCAGACCTCTAGGCCCAGACCCCTAGGCCCAGACCTCTAGGCTCAGACCCAGGGCCCAGACCCAGACCTCTAGGCCCAGGGCCCAGACCCTATGGCCAGACCCCAAGGCCCAGGGCCCAGACCCTAGGGCCCAGGGTCCAGACCCCTAGGCCCAGGGCCCAGACCCTATGGCCCAGACCCCTAGGCCCAAACCCATGGCCCAGACCCTAGGGCCCAGGGCCAGACCCTTAGGCCCAGACCCTTAGGCCCAGACCCCTAGGCCCAGACCCCAAGGCCCAGACCCTAGGGCCCAGGGTCCAGACCCCTAGGCCCAGGGCCCAGACCCCAAGACCCAAACCAGGGCCCAGACCCTATGGCCCAAACCCATGGCCCAGACCCTAGGGCCCAGACCCCTAGGCCCAGACCCCAAGGCCCAGACCCCAAGGCCCAGACCCTAGGGCCCAGGGTCCAGACCCCTAGGCCCAGGGCCCAGACCCCAAGACCCAAACCCAGGGCCCAGACCCTAGGGCCCAGACCCCTAGGCCCAGACCCCAAGGCCCAGACCCAGGGCCCAGACCCTAGGGCCCAGGGTCCAGACCCCTAGGCCCAGACCCCAAGACCCAAACCCAGGGCCCAGACCCTATGGCCCAAACCCATGGCCCAGACCCTAGGGCCAGGGCCCAGACCCTTAGGCCAGACCCCTAGGCCCAAACCCATGGCCCAGACCCTAGGGCCCAGGGCCCAGACCCTTAGGCCCAGACCCCTAGGCCCAGACCCTAGGGCCCAGGGTCCAGACCCCTAGGCCCAGGGCCCAGACCCCAAGACCCAAACCCAGGGCCCAGACCCTATGGCCAGACCCCAAGGCCCAGACCCTAGGGCCAGACCCTAGGGCCCAGACCCTAGGGCCCAGACCCCAAGGCCCAGGGCCCAGACCCTAGGGCCCAGGGTCCAGACCCCTAGGCCCAGACCCCAAGACCCAAACCCAGGCCCAGACCCAAGGCCCAGACCCAAGGCCCAGACCCTAGGGCCCAGGGTCCAGACCCCTAGCCCAAACCTCTAGGCTCAGACCCAGGGCCAGACCCCTGGGCCCAGACCCCTAGGCCAGACCCAGGACCCAGACCTCTAGGCCCAGACCCCTAGGCCCAGACCTCTAGGCTCAGACCCAGGGCCCAGACCCAGACCTCTAGGCCCAGGGCCCAGACCCAAGGCCCAGACCCCAAGGCCCAGGGCCCAGACCCTAGGGCCAGGGTCCAGACCCCTAGGCCCAGGGCCAGACCCTATGGCCCAGACCCCTAGGCCCAAACCCATGGCCCAGACCCTAGGGCCCAGGGCCCAGACCCTTAGGCCCAGACCCCTAGGCCCAGACCCAAGGCCCAGACCCTAGGGCCCAGGGTCCAGACCCCTAGGCCCAGGGCCCAGACCCCAAGACCCAAACCCAGGGCCCAGACCCTATGGCCCAAACCCATGGCCCAGACCCTAGGGCCCAGACCCCTAGGCCCAGACCCCAAGGCCCAGACCCCAAGGCCCAGACCCTAGGGCCCAGGGTCCAGACCCCTAGGCCCAGGGCCCAGACCCCAAGACCCAAACCCAGGGCCCAGACCCTAGGGCCCAGACCCCTAGGCCCAGACCCCAAGGCCCAGACCCCAGGCCCAGACCCTAGGGCCCAGGGTCCAGACCCCTAGGCCCAGACCCCAAGACCCAAACCCAGGGCCCAGACCCTATGGCCCAAACCCATGGCCCAGACCCTAGGGCCCAGGCCCAGACCCTTAGGCCCAGACCCCTAGGCCCAAACCCATGGCCCAGACCCTAGGGCCCAGGGCCCAGACCCTTAGGCCCAGACCCCTAGGCCAGACCCTAGGGCCCAGGGTCCAGACCCCTAGGCCCAGGCCCAGACCCCAAGACCCAAACCCAGGCCCAGACCCCTAGGCCCAGACCCCAAGGCCCAGACCCTAGGGCCCAGACCCTAGGGCCCAGACCCTAGGGCCCAGACCCCAAGGCCCAGGGCCCAGACCCTAGGGCCCAGGGTCCAGACCCCTAGGCCCAGACCCCAAGACCCAAACCCAGGGCCCAGACCCAAGGCCCAGACCCAAGGCCCAGACCCTAGGGCCCAGGGTCCAGACCCCTAGGCCCAGGGCCAAGGCCCAGACCCAGGGCAAATGCCCAGGGCCCAGACCCCAAGACCCAAACCCAGGGCCCAGACCCTATGACCCAGACCCAGGGCAAAGGCCCAGGGCCCAGACCCAGGGTCCAGACCCCTAGGCCCAAACCCATGGCCCAGACCCCAGGACCCAGACCCCCTAGACCCAAACCCAGGGCCCAGACCCCAAGGCCCAGACCCAGGGCCCAGACCCCTAAGCCCAGACCCCAAGGCCCAGGACCCAGACCCCAAGGCCCAAACCCAGGGCCCAGACCCCAAGGCCCAGGACCCAGACCCAAGGCCCATACACTAGGGCCCAGACCCTGGGCCCAGACCCCCTAGGCCCAAACCCAGGGCCCAGACCCCTAGGCCCAAACCCAGGACCCAAGGCCCATACCCAGGGCCCAGACCCCAAGGCCCAGACCCCAGGGCCCAGACCCCAGGGCCCAGACCCTAGGACCCAGACCCCAGAGACCAGGGCCCAGGCTAGACCCCAGGGACCAGACCTCAGGGACCAGACCCCAGGGACCAGACCTCAGGGCCCAGACCCTAGAGCCCAGACCCCAAGGCCCAGACCCCAAGGCCCAGACCCCAAGGCCCAGACCCTAGGACCCAGACCCCAAGGCCCAGGGACCAGACCCAGAGACCAGGGCCCAGGTTAGACCCCAGGGACCAGACCCCAAGGCCCAGTCCCAGGGACCAGACCCAGGGCCCAGGCCCAGACCCAGACCCAAAGGCCATCATACACAGCCCATTTCTGTGAGATTTATTGCTGTGGATTCTGTGATATGTTCAGACACACCGCTCATTACTGTGAGTTTTATTGCTGTGGATACTGTGATAAGCGAATACACACTGCACATTACTGGGAGTTTTATTGCTGTGGTGCTATGTTATGTCTTTTTTTTTGAAGGGGGAGAAAAGCTCTTAGAGGTTGAGGGGGGGCCCTGGGGGGCCCCATCGTGAGGTTTAGTAAGGGGCCCCATCATTTCTGATGGCTGCCCTGATTGGCAACTATACATGCCCACGCCATGACACTACCACCACCACCATGCTTCACTGATGAGGTGGTATGATTAGGATCATGAGCAGTTCCTTTCCTTCTCCATACTCTTCTCTTCCCATCACTCTGGTACAAGTTCATCTTGGTCTCATCTGTCCATAGGATCTTGTTCCAGAACTGTGAGGCTTTGTTAGGTGTTGTTTGGCAAACTCTAATCTGGCCTTCCTGTTTTTGAGGCTCACCAATGGTTTAAATCTTGTGGTGAACCCTCTGTATTCTGTCACATTCAGCCACAATGGCGGTACCCGGCATGTGCCAAGTAGGGCCCTGGTACAAGTAAAAGCCCCTACATGCAGAGATGCAGGACACAATAACCTTAGATACGTGAATATAACCACAGGAGACACTGGGGACCTCTGCACGGCTATACCGAAGGAGCCCTATACTGAGATCGGTCCTTAGAGTGGCCGAATCTGCACTAATAGAAAAAGGTTAACTAGTAGCCGTACAGAGTCCCAGGGTGTACACAGAATACCTGAAGGAGTATATACTCCAACCTGCAGGGAAGGACTTCAATCACAAAAGTCGTGGTCAGCAGGGACACACAACAATAAATCAGTATGCATGGTACAGACAAGGATATCCAATAGATTAGTCAGTGAGGAAGCCAGGAGTCAAAACCAGAATGTTTACCTTGTACAAGCAGAAAATCCGTTAGCCAGGCCAGAGGGTCAAAACCATATATTCAGTCAGAACATGAAACAAACGAAGGAGAAACACTTGAACGGATTACATGTAAAACACTGGACATGAACTGGAACCTAGGCTAACTAAAGAAACAACGGACAGATCAAAGAAATAAGGTAAACAATAAAACATAGACTTGACCAGACAGAACAACAGGGAGCTCTCAGGAACGTGAAGTCAGCAGTAAACAAAGACTGAAAATGAACCAGATGCAAGAGCATGGTGATATGGGCCCATGGCTTTATATATGGGAGTAATCAGCCCATATCACCAGCAGAAGCTCAACGAGCAACTGAAGCTAGCAGACACATTAATCCCTGAGCTGCATCTCAGGGAAAGCAGCACAGGGAAACACATAGGAACCAAAACATAAGGAATACAGAGGGCAGGGAGACAGGGTGGGAACGTGACATATTCACTCTGGTGAAGTCTTCTCTTGATTCTTGACTTTGACACACATACACCTACCTCCTGGAGAGTGTTCTTGATATGGCCAACTGTTGTGAAGGGTGTTTTCTTCACCAGGGAAAGAATTCTTCGGTCATCCACCACAGTTGTTTTCCGTGGTCTCCCGGGTCTTTTGGTGTTGCTGAGCTCACCGGTGCATTCCTTCTTTTTTAGAATGTTCCAAACAGTTGTTTTGGCCACACCTAATGTTCTTGCTAGCTCTCTGATGGGTTTGTTTTGTTTCTTCAGCCTAATGATGGCTTGCTTCACTGATAGTTACAGCTCTTTGGATCTCATCTTGAGAGTTGACAGCAACAGATTCCAAATGCAAATAGCACACTTGAAATGAACTCTGGGCCTTTTATCTGCACATTGTAATTGGGGTAATGAGGGAATATCACACACCTGGCCATGGAACAGCTGAGAAGCCAATTGTCCCATTACCTTTGGACCCTTAACAAGTGTGAGGCACATCTGCAAACTGCTGTAAATCCTACACAGTTCACCTGAGTTGGATGTACATACCCTCAAATTAAAGCTGACAGTCTGCAGTTAAAGCACATTGTGTTTGTTTCATTCCAACTCCATTGTTGTGGTGTATAGAGCCAAAGATGTCGATGTCCCAATATTTCTGGACCTGACTGTATATTGACGAGGTTGGGCGTAACAGGAGTGGATCGTACGGCTTAAGCAAAAACAGAGCAATAATCAGAACAGAAGATACAGGAAAAGGGGCTGGGACAATAGAGGAAGCTGAGAGTAGTGGGAGTGAAGGTTGGGAGAACTAAACACTAATAGCAGCAAGGAGACAGAAGGAGCAAGGAGTATACAAGGAGAACTAATAATACTGGTGGGGCGAGACAGAAGTAATTAAAGGCTCAGGGAGAAACTAACAGTACATGAAAATGGATGACACAGAAGAAACAGAATAATTAGGGTAATTTAGATTGTGTATGAGGGTATCAGAGCTCCACAGTAATGTGTGGTTTGCAGTGGCGGACTGACAACTAATGGGGCCCCTGGGCAATAGGAGATCATGGGGCCCCCTTGTGCCACATCCACAGGAGGCCACATCCATACAAAACTACACATGTACATTATTGTGCTAAATAATTTATTAATTCAAAATAACCTTTTTTGAAAATTGTGTGAAGAAAATTCACTTGGACCCAGCAGTGAATTGGGGAATCCATTGTGCTCCCTCCAGACCTACAGATGGTCAATGCTCTGCTGCAGCAGCCATCGCCCACTCATTGCAGTTAAGGTAAGGTGACCAGATTTTTAAAATGAAATCCGGTGACATTTATTTTTTTGTACTGGCAGATGGGAAAAAAAAAAAAAGGATTTGATTAGCATATTTTCCTCAAATTCTATATGCAGTGTATTTGGTGCAGGGATGGGAAAATCCTAACATCCGACTCCCTGGACTGGCAGTTCCAGGCGCTGGGAAGGTGTTTTTTTTCCCCTATTACAGCCCTGCTGTGGGCAAACAGCAGGGTATACGAGTGGATACCAGAGTTTTGGCTGCTCAGCACGTGTGTGTGCTGAGCACCTAGTGCTCCTGTATTCTGAAGGCCCCGGCACTATGTGGACGTGTGTCCTGGGGATTACCTCCCCACCGCGGAGCTCTGTGATATACCCACAGCACATTACTATGAGTTATATTGCTATGTAGCTGTGTAATACACTCATACACACCGCACATTTCTGTATCACAGAGCTCTGCAACAATAAAACTCACAGTAATGTGAAATGTGTATGAGCGTATCAGAGCTACAGAGCTATAAAACTCACACTCATACACACTGCACATTACTGTGCGTTTTATTGCTCTGTAGCTCTGTGATACGCTCATACACTCACTCTATTCTCCCATCAGCCCTTACATCACCCCCACTCACTCACTCCATTCCCCCATCAGCCCCCCCACTAACTCCATTCCCCATCAGCCCCCACTCACTCCATTCCCCTCACTCGCTCCATTCTGCCCTACATCACCCCCACTCACTCCATTCCCCCACTCACTCCATTCTCCCCATCACCCCCACTCACTCCTTTCCCCCCAGCAGCCCCCACTCACTCCATTATCCCCCCAGCAGCCCCCACTCACTCCATTATCCCCCCGCAGCCCCACTCCCTCCATTACCCGGTGACTGTCCTCCGGCTCTGCAAGCAGGCAGGCATGTTGGCAGGCCCTCTGCAGACTCCAACCGCACCCTTTCCCTTAGTTTTGCTCTCTCTTCTGTCTCTGCGCCAGTGTGCACTGCGCATTATGTGACAGACAGACAGGGGCAGCACCAGTGCAGTGTGCCCTGCTCATATTTTCAGTGTGGGCCGCCGGCTAAACAAATCAAACAGCTCCGATATAAACTAAGGGGGATCAAGAAACCGGCGGCCGCGGGGACCACTGAGCCAGCCAGCACAGTACACATCCCAAGACCAGGCCCCTACCAACCAGAGGGCACTCTGGCACTGCTCGAGTGCCTGACGGGTCAGTCCGCCCCTGGTGGTGTGTATGAAGGTATCAGAGAGCTCCATAGTAATGTGCAGTATGTATGAGGGTATCAGAGCTCCACAGTGATGTGTGGTGTGTATTAGGGATGAGCCGAACACTCCCGAGTTCAGTTCGAAGCCGAACCTGAACTTTCCAAATGTTCGGATCCGAACCCGAACCCGAACTCGAACACAATACAAGTCAATGGGGCTGAAAATTCGGTTTTTAGAGTGTCCTCCAAGAGGGCATATATGCTAGATATTTGCCATAAAAAGTGTATGGGGGTCTGGGTAGTGCCCTGGGGGACAGGAAACAAGGACAAAAAGTAAAAAAAAAAAACGTTTTTAAAGGGACAGTGAGTTTTCCATGAAATAAGGATTAAAAATAAAAACGATTTTTTTTTTATTTTTTTTTGGTGATTCCCTCGTGGGATTTAAACGTACTGGACGGTGACAGGAGGTCCCTACAGCCCTCTGACTCGGACTGGGATCTTGCTGAGTCGTGCTAGGTGGAGATCTTGGAGTGCGGTGACTTTGGGCCTACCTCGGCTATCTGCGTGCGGCGGCCATCTTGGGCCTATTCATCCCTGCTCCGGCCGTGCTGAGTGACATTCTCCCTTCTGATACAGCGGGTGATGTCTCCCTAGACCTGTCGCGGCGCTTTGGATTGTGGTGCGATATTTATCTAGCCCGGACGGAGGTGATACAGCAGGGAGAGGCTTACTGCGGAAACACACGCCTGGCGGCCATCCTGGTGGATTCTCCCCCGGCAGAGATACTCCCGGTGGATTAGTGACCCAGACTGCCGCATCTCCATGGGTAAGAAGTCGGGTAAGAAGCCCTTCCCATTAGAAGGCCCACGACAGCTGGACATCCGAGATGCGCTGGGAGAGGGCAGGCGTAAGAGACAGGGAGAACCCCATACATACCGGTCTCCCACGATGAGCTCGTCCGAGGAGGAGGACCCATACTGGTCGGAGGCCTCGGTGGTGGCGCGGCACTCGCCCCGGGCACCGGAGGCAGGCAGACGGTCAGCTGCGGAACCCAATGGTCGGAGGACCCCAGTGGCGCGCCGACTCGAGTCTTCTGGTCCCCCTGTCCCTGCGGAGGTTACTCCGACTGCTCCTGGGAGGCGAAGAGACGCGGACCGCGTGTCCTTCACTAGGGACGATATACGTGGCCTACTGGGAGAAGCACTCGAGGAGATGAGAGCGGTGTGGCGCGCGGACTTTGCGGCCTTAACAACAGAATTGACGGATGTCAAAGGGAGGCTGAAGACAGTAGAGGCCCGGGTTGAAGAGATAGTAGCGACCCAGACGCTCCTCGCGCCACAGGTGGATTCACTGCAGTCGCAGGTGGCGGCGCTCACGGGAGCCGTGGAGGCGGCTGAAAACCGCCATCGCCGGAGAAACGTTCGTATCCGGGGATCCCGGAGACGATAGCCGATGATGCCCTGCTACCGCTTATTAACAAATTGGCGTTGCACGTGATCGCTGCGCCGTCCGGGACTGTTTTTCACAACGTTTTCCGACTACGTAGGGCGACTACAGCTCCGGTGGACTCCCCCCGCGATGTGCTAGCGGTGGCGGGAAATGAGACAGATAAACGGCGCCTGATGTCGGCTCCCGCAGCTCGAACCCCAATTGTTTTTGAAGAGATGGTTTTGTCACTGTTTAACGATCTTCCTTTTGTGACCTTGATAGCTCGCCGGCAATTCCGAGAAGTCTCGGCGTTCCTGAGGAACCGTGGGGTTAGATATAGATGGGGGGTTGCAGGATCTATGTACATAAATTATGACAACCTGTCTCACCTGGTGTCCTCCCCTGAGGCCGCGTGGTCCCTGCTTCACTCCCTGGACCTCTCCCCTGCCCCGGTGTCCCCCAGCCTTGTCCCTGGGGGTTCCTCCCCTCCGATGCTAGATCCGGGATAGAATCGGACGTGGAATGGCACAGCCTGGTGCTTTAAACTAACAGGATTCTGCTCTCATTCCGCTTTCCCCCCTCTTTGTGATACGGACCGTTCTGCTTCTCGCTGATATTTGCTATTTTTCTTTTTGATGCCGTCTATTGCCTTCATGAAAGTCGGAGACTTTTCTAACTATATGGGGTATGTTTCACTTATAGCGAACTCTGTTGGGGGTTTTCTTTCTCTCTCCTATATTTTTACAAACTAGATGCCTTTCGCAGCCTTTTTCATATCTTTCTGGTTTTTGGTATTGCGCAGAGGATATTTTTATTTGCAGAAGACCTGTTTTTGTTTTTCTCATATCTATGGATGTATATTAATGGTCTTATGGCTTTTGTGTGACATATTAGATGACTTAAGGAGGCCCTGCAAGGCCTTCATTTTATATTTGTTCTATACCTATTGTTGCAGCATTCGTAAATAATTCTCTTTTTTCCCCTTTTTTTTTTTTCCTCTTCTTCTCTCCCTTTTCTGCCCCCCCCCATTTTGTTTTGGCTTTACTGGGTTGTCCTAGGGGAAGAGCTTTTCCCCGGGTGCCCAGGCCTGGTGCCATTAACCCCCATGGCCTTTTCCCGTGGTTTTTAACCAGTTGGGAATGTGCCAGAGGCGGCACTAATATGGCCTTTGCCATCTTTCCCTCACCCCCCCTTTTTTTTTTTTGCTCTCCTTTTTATAATTATATTTGATGACTTTCGCTGTTGTTATTGCTATCTATACGCCTTGTAGTTTCGATGCATATGATTCCTGATGATCTTTTCTTATGCTATGCTGTTTTTCTTTACACTGAGTTATTGCAGACGATTATATGCGGCCCTGCGAGGCCCTCACTTTACGTTTTACTTGTATGATGACTTATTTCAAAATAAAAAAAATTTGAATACTAAAAAAAAAAAAAAAAAAACGAAAAATTCCTTCAAATATCATGCCTAGGAGGTCCCCATAACCTGCCCGTGAAGTGGCGGATTTCTAGGATGTATAGAAATATGTAAATACCAAAAAATGACATTTCAAATGACGGTAAATGCTTTTCCTTTAATCTATCCATGAACAACTGATTGGGGCGGCAGTCTGTATGAAAAGAGGAGACATTTTCGGACACGCAGAAAAAGTTTACTGATTTTTTTGCCGGTGAAAAGCAGGAGAATGACTGGAAAATGGAAAATTCTAGACCAAATAGCCGATTTGGAAAGTGAGAAAAATGGGATTATTTTTCTGGTTTGGCTATTTTGACCTAGAATTTTCTCTTCCGTCATTCTCCTGAGTTTCACCTTTCTCTGAATAACCCTGTCAGGGTTATTCAGAGAGCGGTGAAGAGCAGGAGAATGACTGGAGAATGGAAAATTATAGGTCAAAATAGCAAACCAGAAAAATTCTCCCATTTACACTAGGGTCAGACTAGCGAATTTTTAACATGCGTTTAGGCGCACTTAATCACGGCCGCACTAGCAGCAAATGATGGGCAATGACAGCCAATATACGAAGTACGGTCGCACGAAAGTCTGGCTGCGCAACGCAAGTGGAAAATGAACGCATTTTTTCGAGAACGCAGAACCGCTAGTACGGACGTACAGAGTGCGCTGCATCCACTAGCAGCGTGTGTGCGTGATTTGGAGACGTCAGACCCTGCTCATGTCCAGCCAACATAACGTCCAGACACCCAAAGTTTCCTGGTTTGGATCCGTAAAAAATCACGCACAAAAATGCACATCGTATGACCGTTTTCGCGCATTCCGTGAAAAAATACGGCAATGCGTTTGGACGCACTTTTTGACGGTCGCTGTGAAAAATGCGTTAGTCTGACCCTAGCCTTATCTCACTTTCCAAATCGGCTATTTGGTCCAGATTGTTCTCTTTTCCTGCCATTCTCCTGGTTTTCACCTTTCTCTGAACAACCCTGAGAGAGAGGTGAAAGCCAGGAGAACTGGCAGGAGAAGAGAACAATCTAGACCAAATAGCCGATTTGGAAAGTGAGATAAATGGGAGAATTTTTCTGGTTTGGCTATTTTGACCTAGAATTTTCACTTCTCCAGTTATTCTCCTGCTTTTCACCGCTCTCTGAATAACCCTGTGAATGTTTAATCCCGAGGTGAAAAATAACATTGCTTAAGGCTGGGGTCAGACGAGCGCAGTTATCACGTCCGTGTTGCCGCACATTTGTACGTCCGTGAAACATAGCATTCTGACCAATGGAGCACCACACACGAAGTACGTCCGCACGGAAGTGCGGATGCATGGCGGACGCAGCAAACGGACGCAGGTTAGGCAAGAACGTAATACTGCTAGAACGGACGTGCGGAGTGCGCAATGTCCGCAACGTCCGTGTAGCTTTGTATGTGAGTGATGAAACGAGGTCAGATGGACTGCATTTATACGTCCAGCAGTTTTGACGGACAGAATGTTTTTTCATTTTAATTTATTTTCCCTGCTACATCAGTCAAAAAATACGTCAGTGAAAAAAATGGACTGTTTGGCCACTACCTTGTTGTCAGTCAGTAAGTACGTCCGTACTGCACGGACGCACAGTCCGTACAAAATGTGCTCATCTGACCCTAGCCTTAGATGTTATTTTGACTTTTTTTCAAACACCAGTTGACCACTTGGCTGCTATGGACGCGCTCAGCGCGTCCAGCCAAGTGGTTCTCCTGTGCTATGGACGCGCTGAGCGCGTCCATGCACAGGAGGCAGCAATCCGCCAGATTCCGGCGGATTGCTGTGCCCCCCGGTGCGGGCTGACATCTTGGATGTCAGCCCAGCACTCCGGGACCCCGGCGGAGCAATTAGAGGTCATCGTGGCGGCGCGATGACATCTAATTCAGGCGCCCCCCCGCATGTGCGGAGGAAGCGCCTGAAAGGGAGGGGGGGAGGTCCTTCGGACCTCTCTCCCTCCCGATCGCCGGGGGGCAGAGGGTTAATCCAGGCACCGTTTGGAAGGGCACAGCCTGCCCTTCCAAACGGTGGCTGTGATTAACCCCTGGGGAGCCGGATCACGAATCAGCGCTGAAAAGTGCCGGATCGTGATCCTCTCCTGGAGCTGGCCGACATCTTGGATGTCGGCCAAGCCTCCAGGAACTCCCCCTGAGGACTGGCGTCATGGTGCATAGCACCATGACGCCAGTCCTGGAGTTAACCCCTAGCTGCCACCAATGGTGGAGATAGGGGGTTCATTGGAACCGCCTATCTCCCCATCCGTGGCAGCTAGGGGTTAATGTTTGATATCGTTGGATCGGCCAGAGCATGGCCTTTCCAAGGATACCAAACATGAGCATGAAAAATGTTTTTTTTAAAAAAATAAACAAGTTTTTGTTTTGTTAATGCAGCAATATTGTTCCCATTTCAATTATAATGTGAACAATAATGCTGCACTAACGATTTTTGTATGCGGTGCGTTTGTTAAAAAAAGCTAAATTTTCCCCCAAAAAAATGTAACGAGACCCCATTTCTAATTTTTTTAACAAGCGCACCCCATACAAAATATAACCGCAAACGATCGCATGTTAAAATGTGAAAAAAACACTTTGCACATAATAAATTATTGAAAATTCTAATTTTATTGCATTTTTTGTTAGAATATACAGACATGACATAACGTATACATATAATAATGGCATATTATGAATCTGCCAAGTCTGCCGGAAAGAACGATATATAATATGTCTGGGTCATATATCAAAATATGGCTACAAAACGCGGTTAAACATGATGAGTGAAAGCGGTAAAAATGACCTCAGCACAGAGGTGTGAAAAGCCTCAGCAGCGAAAGGGTTAAATGCAGCATATTAGGATGTTTTAGGGAAATTAATTCTCAAATCTCAATCAGAAGCAGACACCACCCCACCCTCAGTATAGTGTACAATGTATCAAATTGATTACCAGACTAAAAACACCTGGTGTTATTCCGATTTGTGAACAGAGGTCATTTAGAGTTGATAATCTTTCCACGTACACATTAGTTTTTAATTCAATATCTAGTAAACCGTTGCTTATAATATTCTGCAGTAAAGAGCCTCTTTATTTCTAGATTTTTTTGTATTTTTTTAAGCATTTTCTATACTTTTTTCAAAATTTCTTTTTTTTTTTCGAACTCGAACCGAACACACCCAAAAAGTTCGAAATTCGCAAACTTTCGAACTGCCTAAGTTCGGGTCGAACTCCGAACCGTCTGAACCCGAACAGCTCATCCCTAGTGTGTATGAGGGTATCAGAGCTCCACAGTGATGTGCATTGTGTATGAGGGTATCAGAGAGCTCCACAGTAATGGGTCATGTGTATGAGGGTATCACAGAGCTCCACCACAATAAAACTCCCAGTAATGTGCGCTGTGTAAAAAAAAAAAAAAAAGTGAGCTGCTCAGTCCAAAATGCCCGGGCCTATTTTTTGTCCCAGTCCGGGCCTGGTTACAGATACCAGACAGGGAGTATCATGGAACCAGATTCCTTTGTTGTTTTCACAATGTGCTTTTACCTAGAATGGATTAGTCCACTCTCCCTGTTTTACTTGCATAGTTAGTTCAGCCCAGTTTCCTTTTCCTGTGCAGCAAGCTTCCCTTCCTTCTCATTTTAACCATAGAGGCATGTGAGGATGCTGTTTATACTGGGTAAATGCATTCCATTTTACCTTCCTTCCATAACAAAGCATGCTACAGAGCCCTCTTTACCCACAAGATACCTTTTATTTGCTGTTACTTCCCCATGTGTGCTTTCAAAAGAGGATGAGTTAAGCTATCTGACTTCAATCATATCCTGCATGTGACATTCACTTCTTGCATATGTACGAAGCCCCGCTAGTGTCAGGAGGGAACTGTCTGCCTGGAGATGCGTGCGCATGAAACGGGTAACTTGTGTGCACTCAAGGAAAAACTAAATTAACTTAGCCACGCCTTGCTAGGTCGTCCCCACGACCTGACTCATTGTGGGCACAAGTAAAAAATTTTCTTCCTGACACCAGCGGGGCTCTGTACATATGACCCTGGGGTTACAGAATACTCTGCCTTACAATTAAAGGGCAGTATTACAATGTTGGTGCTAACTTAACCAGAGCAGTTGTAAACTTAAAACCTCCATAGGCTATAATGGCTCTGGGAAGTTTACAACAGCTCTGGTTAAATTAGCACCAAGTATGTAATATGGCCCAAAGTGTTTTCATTTTGCACAGGAATATTCCTTGGGTCCTTTTAAGTAACGACCCTTCCCCTTTCTATCTTACATTTCAATAAAATGTATGTGCAAATTCTAAGCTGGGCATACAGATAACAACCTAAGTCTGTGTGTGTCATTTCTGAATCCCGATATCAGCCAAGGCAATCAGCGCGGAAGCCAAGGTGGACAGAGTCACCGGAGCCCACTAAACAGTAGCGTAGAGGTTCCTCTTAACGGGTAGATTTTCTATGTACACAGTTTTGTTACAGATTTGGTGTTAACAGTTATCTCAACTTCACTTTTTGTGCTGAAACCACAGGTGTTTTTTGGGAAGGAGGTGTCATTGAAATTAGCAATACAATTAAACATACAGAAGGTTTTATTCCTACCTCAAATGTTAACTTGTTCTTGTCCTCATTAGCAAAAGGCATGGAGTCACTGACCACATTATTAAGATAATCTTCCACAAATTCCATGGTGCTACAAAATTTATTCTTTTTATCATCCCTTAAGTCATTTGAGTCATAGCTGTGAACAGAAGATATATATATATATATTTACATTCTTCATTTAGCACATTAAAAACATACAGTACATCAAACAGCACATAATGAGCAGGGAGTTTTACAACTTGTATCAAATAGTTTTAGACCATGATACAAAGAAGGAAAAATTATGTATGTGACGATTTGGACGGGTACCCCGGCTGGCTCCCTCGCCACTTGGCTTTCCTTGTCCCTGGAATATTGCTGTGTATAGCGTTATAGCCCCACCACCCAATAACCGGACAACACTAGTATCAGGTGAAAATTCTAAGGGCCATATTACAATTCTTCATGCAAAAACGCATGCGCAACACGTGAATTTTTGTGCGAAGTGTTAAACGTTGATGCGCGTAAATCACCGCTGGTATTACAATCCTCGCACATTTTTTCATCCTTTAATTTTTTCATCATTCATTCCTCGCGCGTAAAACGGATGCGCAAAACCGCGCGTGCAGAAATCAGTGTGCGGACTGTTTTTTTCACGCGGTTTAGTCAATCAGAATTAAGGACCACAATTGTCTCATGTTAAGTTTTTGCGCCTGTCAAAGTCAATATGGGCATATACTGTATGCTGCATCATAAAAAAAGCACACACAACTTCTCAAATTTATTGGTTTGGTATTTGTAAAATGTGTAACTAAACTTAGTTGCGTATTTTTTTTTGGGCTGGTGCATTTGGTTCCGGCCAGGTTGATAGAATTTGCCATTAACACCAGCTTTTAGGAGTTGCTAAAATTGTGCACGCAAAGGCTGTGCATTACAAACTGCGCATAGATTGAAATACCATCCGAGTACCAGCGCACAAACGCATTTGTGCTTACAATGTTAAGTATAGGACGCGCAAAGTACAGTAAGCTCACACAGCGCTCGTGCAGGTTCACCCGCGGTAGACGTATAAGCGCGTTTGTTGCACTGACATTGTAATATGACGTTCTGCGCAAAAGGGTTTTGCCCCTCGTGTTAATGCGTTTTTGTGCAGGCGCAAACGTATGCGCGAAGATTGTAATAGGGCCCTTAACTCCTAAAATTCAATTAAAAAAGGAAAAAATTAAATGTATACTGTGATGGATGAAACCTGCCCATTAACCCTTAACCCCTTAGTGACCCCCCTTTGTTTTACACAAATCTGTCCTTGAGTGACCTCTGCTGTTTTTACGTTTCTGTGCTGTTTGTGTTTACGTCAAATTTTCCTCTTACTCGTTTATGCAACCCACACATATTTTACACAGTTTTTCTCGTCATTAAATGGACTTTATAAAGATACCATTTTTTTCATCATTTCATATAATTTACTATAAAACAATTGTGAAATATGACAAAAAAATTGAAAAAACACCACTTTTTCGAACTTTGACCCCCAAAATTTCTTATGTATCAACAACCATCCAAAAAATTGAATTCCTTAGTAGTTTCTAAATTTAGTCCTGAGTTTAGCAATACCCAATGTTTACATATTCCTCGCTTTTTTCCTTATCTTATGCAACAATAAGTGAAAGTAGCACTTTGCCATTTCCAAAGGGTTTATTTTCAAAACTAGTGATAGGGACATTGTAACACTGATATCTGTCACTAATTCCTGAATAACCCTCCACATATACATATTTTTTTAAAGTACACAAATCAAGGTATTAAACTTGGGGTATTTTGACTCTTTCCATGCAACCATTTTACCACAATTATTTGGGGGGTGCGCATTTCAGTTTTCCAACTTGGAATTTTCACATTTCGTCATCATGCACCCATGTCCTATTTGGGCCATTTTTGAAGCCGGCCAAAGTAATTTACACCCATCAAACCATATATTTTTAGAAAGGGCACACCCTAGGGTACTTCAAAGAGTTGTATTTTAACACTTTCCATGCACTAGCTCTTTGTCAAACTTTCAGGTAGTCACTTTTCTTGTTATTTTTTCACACACATTGTACTTTAGGCATGAATTGTCAAATCCAGTTATGGGTTACTGCCAAAAAACACCCCAAACTATGTTCAGCAACATCTTCTGAGTAAAGTGATACCACCCCTATATAGATTTGTTGGGTTTTTTTTGGGGTGCTACGCCATTCTTCTGACATGTGCTTGTCATTTTTCTAATTTGACATATCTTCTTTGCTTATCTTCTTTTTAGGGGCCTTTTTACATACCAATTTTTTTTATTGCCATGAACGTGCATATATTTGGTAAGCTAACACCCCAAAGTATTGTAAATGGAGTGTTTTTATGCCGTGGATGCAACCGTTTGCCCCAAACAAATTGGATACTGTGTGGTGTTCATTTTTACACCCACATTAGTTTTGGACTGTGATTTGGGAAACACTGTTGTCGGTTACTGCATGAAAACTCTCCAGGTTGTTTTCTGCAAGGTCTCCTGAGTACACCCATGCCCCCCACGCATAGGTTTGCCAGGATTTTGGGAAGTTTCAAATACAATTTTTATGACTTTGTCATTGGAGTTGAAATCGAGATTATTTCTTCAGATAGGCCTATCTTTGGTTTTGGGTCTACCGCATACCCCAGTTTGAATTATTGCCAGAAAAGTGTTTATATTTGAAATGTTGACACCCCAAGGTATTGCATATGGAGTTCTTTGATGCCATGGATGCAACGGTTTTAGCCCAAAACATTTGAGAAGGTGTGTGGCGGTAATTTTTCGATTTTCAGATTTTTACACCCACATTAGATTTGGACTGTGATTTAGGAGTGAATTGAGAGCTTCGTTATGAGGCCCATCAGCATAGTAAGTGCCCAGAATTTCAGAAATCCATTGCTGCCTTGCCAAGTAGGAGTCTGGCTTCGCAGCACAATGCTGATGGGCATACAGATTTGATTGGGCAACAATGTGGCCCAAGAAATCATCCCCCAGAAACACCTGCAAAAACTGTGTGTGGCAGTAAATCCTGCAACATCAATATTGATGCCAGGATTTTCCGTGAAAGGAGGGATATCTGGCCTCTGGCGATGAGGCACTACCCACTCCTCAGCTGGAGCTGTGCGTCTCCTACTGGCAGGTGGTGGCCCAGGATCTGCATCATAAACATCACTAGGAGATACATCAGCCAGCGTAGATGATGTATCTAGCGATATATCTGAGCACATAGCAGGGTCAAAATCTGGGTCTGAGTCAGACGCAGATGCCTCGGTTTCTGACGCCAGGATGGCATATGCCTCCTCGGCGGTGTACACCCTCTCAGACATTATATAGAATAGATTATATATATAATAATTATAAAATTTTATAAGCGGATTATGGGTTCTTAGAAGAACCGTTGGGTTTCACAAGAAAATAAAAATAAACGCCTAAATCTCTCTAAATCTCTCTAAATCTGCCTCAATTTTTCTAATCTCACTAAATCTACCTAAAATCTCTAACCTGTCAAATCTGATCTCTCTCTCTCAAAATTTTATTTTGATTTTTTCTAACTTCTGATTGGATGTTGCAAGCCTGCCTCTCTGATGAGGTAGGCTAGGAACATCCCACACAGCCCCAAGATGATCCTGCCCTTAGAAGGGCAGCGCCATCTTGGCTGTCACTTTTATTTTATTTTATTAATTTTTATTTATTTATTTTCCTTCTTTTTTTTTTTTTTCTTTTTTACACTTTTTTTTAGTCTTTTTAGTTTTTTTAGATCCCTCAAGGCACCCAGCAGAGCACCTGATCACTTATGTGATCTTTTTTGTACTGAGTGCCACCATACCTCGTGGCACTCAGTACTTCCTGCCGCTACCGGAAGTGATCATTCGGGGGGAGCGATCACGGACGGACCGGCGGCAGGTAACCATATTGCAAGGATGTCTCGATGTCGAGGCATCCCTGCAATATACTCAGAGCAGCTGGAAGCGATCCGATCGCTTGTACAGGAGTCTGGCCTTTGCATTGATATTTGATACTTAACATGACAATGTAAAATCTAAACGAAAACAAAAAACCTTTTTATTTACTTACTTTTATTTCCAAAGCGATGGCATTGTCCATTTGTCACGTATAAAATGAGCAATACCACTTCCATTACTCACCTTCTTATTTCCCATGCTGGGAGCAAGGTCTGTGTTTTATACATAGTGATATTATTCATAAAACACCATCCTCCAAAACACAAAGGAAATATTAAATTTTTTGGTTAAAATTGTATATTTTCTCAGAAAAATGCAGTAACAGGTTCCCATTTCAATTTGTTTTTTAACGAGAATTCCCTATCTATACCATAAAGCAATAAGCTCCGGCGTGTCCGTCGCCCAAAAAACGGACTGCGCATGTGCGCGCAACCTGCAGCGGTTGGCTGCGCGCGCATCCAACGGCCGTGCGCGAGGGACAAATCAAATCCGATCCATTGGAGAGGCGCGCAGCACAGCGCCTCTCCAATGGATCGGATTTGTTTTGTGTATCTCCTCCGTGCCCGGCCTCCATCTCCTCTGTGCCCAGTCTGCCAGCCATATTACCAGTCTCCCATGCACAATACCAGTCTAGCATGCACATTACCAGTCTGCCATGCATAATACCAGTCTGCCAGCCATATTACCAGTCTGCCATGCATAATACCAGTCTGCCAGCCATATTACCAGTCTGCCAGCCATATTACCAGTCTGCCATGCATAATACCAGTCTGCCAGCCATATTACCAGTCTGCCATGCAGAATACCAGTCTGCCAGCCATATTACCAGTCTGCCATGCAGAATACCAGTCTGCCAGCCATATTACCAGTCTGCCATCCACAATACCAGTCTGCCAGCCATATTACCAGTCTACCATGTACAATACCAGTCTGCCAGACATATTACCAGTCTACCATGTACAATACCAGTCTGCCATGCACAATACCAGTCTGCCAGGCATATTACCAGTCTGCCAGCCTTAATACCAGTCTGCCATGCATAATACCAGTCTGCCAGTCATATTACCAGTCTCCCATGCACAAAACCAGTCTGCCAGTCATATTGCCAGTCTCCCATGCACAAAACCAGTCTGCCAGACATATTACCAGTTCGCCAGCCATATTACCAGTTCGCCAGCCATATTCGCCAACCCTAATCTGTACCCCCTAATAGCTTCTAACCCTAATCAGTTCCCCTAATAGCCTCTAACCCTAATCAGTTCCCCTAATAGCCTCTAACCCTAATCTGTACCCCCTAATAGCCTCTAACCCTAATCTGTACCCGCTAATAGCATCTAACCCTAATCAGTACCCCTAATAGTTTCTAACCCTAATCTGTATCCCTAATCTGTACCCCCAATAGCTTCTAACCCTAATCTGTACCCCTAATAGCATCTAACCCTAATCTGTACCCCCATTAGCTTCTAACCCTAATCTGTACCCCCTAATAGCTTCTAACCCTAATCTGTACCCCCAATAGCTTCTAACCCTAATCTGTACCCCAATAGCTTCTAACCCTAATCTGTACCCCTAATAGCCTCTAACCCTAATCTGTACCCCTTATAGCTTCTAACCCTAATCTGTGCCCCTAATAGCTTCTAACCCTAATCTGTACCCCCTAATAGCCTCTAACCCTAATCTGTACCCCTAATAGTTTCTATCCCTAGTTTCTAAACAAGGCACATTACTGTGAGTTTTATTGCTGTGGAGCTCTGGGATACGGTCATACACACTGCACATTACTGTATCACAGATCTGCACAACAGCAAACGCTCATACGCACCGCACATTTTTGTGAGTTTTTTGCTGTACAGCACTATGAGTGTATCACAGTGCTGCACAGCAACAAAACTCACAATAATGTGCGGTGCAGATCTGTAATATGCTCATACACACCACACATTACTAGCAGGGTTATTCAGAGAGCGGTGAAAAGCAGGAGAATAACTGGAGAATGGAAAATTCTAGGTCAAAATAGCCGATTTGGAAAGTGAGATGAATGGGAGAATTTTTCTGGTTTTGCTATTTTGTCCTCAAATTTTTAATTCTCCAGTCATTCTCCTGCTTTTCACCGCTCTCTGAATAACCCTGTAAGAATTTTGTTGCTGTGCAGCTGTGATACAGTAATGAGCGGTGTGTATGAGGGTATCACAGAGCTGCACAGCAATAAAATCCACACTCATACACACTACACATTACTATATCACAGAGCACCATCATTGTTTTTTATTGTAGTAATTTCTGTTACATAAACTCTTGTCATTCTTGGCATCATTGGAAAGGCCAGGCTTCGGCCGTTCCAACAATAGGGCTGGTCTAAATTTTTTTTTTCCAGGGCTGCTTTTTAGTCACAGTCCGGCCCTGACTACTGGTGTACCATTCCCAGACTCCTCGTGCATTCAAGGAACAGAATGTGAACAAGGCCAGACTGCCTGTCATGTGGAGGGCCAATAAGAAAGCTTGGGTCACAAGACAATTGTTCATGGAATGGCTACATGAGGTGTTCGCACCCACCGTGAAAAAATATCTTTCTGACGACCAACTGCCTGAGAGGTTCCGTCTTCTGATGGACAATGCCCCGGCACACCCTCCAGCCTTGGTGGATGATATGGACGCTGAGTATGACTTCATAAAAGGTCAAATTTCTCTTGCCCAACACGACACCTCTTCTGCAGCCCATGGAGCAGCAAGTGATCTCCAACTTCAAGAAGCTCTACACAAAGGCACTCTTCACTAAGTGTTTTAATGTCACTGAAGAGACGTCTTTGACTCTGAAAGAGTTCAGGAAGACACCTTTCAATGTCCTCCACTGCGTCAACCTCATTGACAAAGCGTGGGAAGAGGTCACATACCGGACCTTGAACTCAGCCTGGGGGAAACTGTGGCCAAAATGTGTCGCTCAACTTGACATGGAAGAGTCTGATGCACAGGTAGTGGAGGAGATTGCATCCATGGGCAAGACTATGGGTCTGGACGTCGATGGTGCAGACATAGAGGAGCTTGTTGAGGACCATGCTGAGGAGTAGCGTTGGGCCGCACACCCCCGTGTTCGGTTCGAACTCGAACAATTTAAAAAGTTCGAATTCGAACGCGAACACGATTTGAACTCCATGCAAGTCAATGGGACTCGAACATTTGAATGTTAGAGTGCCCTCCAAGAGGGCATATATGCAAGATATTGGCCATAAAAGGTGTATGTGGGTCCGGGTAGTGCCCTGGGGGACAGGAAACAAGGAAAAAAGTTTAAAACGTGCCTAGGAGGTCCCCATAACCTGCCCGTGAAGTGGCGGATTTGTAGGATGAATAGAAGCATTTAAAAAATGACATTGCAAATTACGGTAAATGGTTTTCCTTTAATCTATTCATAACAACTGCTTGGGGCGGCAGCCTGTATGAAAAGAGGAGACATTTTAGGACACGCAGAACAAGTTTAGAGATTTTTTGGGCTAAATTATGGTGCCTCTTATGCAGGCTTTGGATGAAAGTAACAATTGGTGCTTTAAAATTGGGCCTTTAGTGTCGGCAACAGTGCCTTCACACCGTCCGTAACCCCTCTGTGGTATTGTGGAAGAGTGCAGTGGTGGAGGTTTTGGGAATGTAGAAGAGATCCCCAATCTATTCAGTTACATCAGCATCAGGGGAGTGATAGCTGCTGATCCAGGACTGATTCATTTTTACAAATGTCAGCCGGTCTACAGAGTCAGTGGACAGACGCACTCTTTTGTCTGTGACAAAACCTCCAGCGGCATTGAACGTCCTTTCAGAAAGCACACTGGATGAAGGGCAACCTAGTAGCTCCATAGCATATTGACTAAGTTCTGGCCAGTGATCCAATCTCAACACCCTGTAAGCCAGTGGATCATCTGCTGTAAAGGTATCCAGGCCTGCCCTTGCTTCTAGGTAGTCCTGCACCATATGGTGAAGATGCTGGCAATGTGTGCCTACATTTGATGTCCATGGGCGTCGTGGACTAAAAAAATTGCAAAAGGCATCAGTCAAGCGGCCCCCTTCACCGCTCTTCCTCTGATCAACCACAGCCTCAGAAGCACCTGTGTCATCACTTGACACCTGACAGAATTTCTGGCCGGTGTGGCTCCTGTCCCCTAAACAAACCAGCTCAAGCACAGTATGGCATATTTTTGCTTGAGACATTGCGTAGCCCCTGCCATGCGTCGGTTTAACTGCCACTTCGCCAGAGACAGAGAAGGAGGAGGAAGAGGTGGTGGAGCAGACAGGCCTCATATAAGCAGCTTTCTGGAGGCGTGGTGGATGAGCAAGCTCCAGCAAAGAGCCCCGTCCTGGATCCCTCCCAGTTGCAAGCAAAGTTACCCAGTGTGCCGTGAAGGAAATGAATGTAATGGCCCTGTCCATGCTTGCTGGACCACGTGTCTAAAGTAATGTGCACCTTGCTGCTGACTGCCTTTCCCAATGACTCCATAACATTGTCTTCCATGTGCTGGTATAGTGCTGGAAGGGCCTTCCGTGAAAAGTAATGGCGTTTTGGAGCATGCCACTGTGGTACAGCACATTCACCAAATTCACGGAAGGGAGCAGAGTCCACCAGCTGGAAAGGCAGCAGCTGTAATGCGAGTAATTTTGCCAAGCTGGCATTTAGACGCTGTGCAAGGGGATGGTTGGGACTATATTTTTTATTACGCTGCAGCAGCTGGGGCAACGAAATCTGACTGCGTAAATCTGCAATCTGAGGAAGGACCTGGTACACCCATTACTGTAGCATCATCCCTGTCAGTGGAGGTTGTAGACAATGACATGGCAGTACATATTGTGGGGGTAGAGACAGATGAGGAGGATGACCTATGCAAAGTGTTGTGCCAACAGGATGCGTGGCAGGTGGTCATATGTCGCATCAAGCACGTGGTACCCAAGCGTCTGATGTTTTTCCCACGCTTGATACTCTTCAGACATAGCTTACAAATAGCAACTCTGCAGTCTGCTGCACATGTGAAGAACTCCCAGACAGCAGAGTTCCTGGACGTGTACTTTGAGACAACAGCGCTGTGCACCTCAGCAGCTCTGACTTCTGATGCCTTGGACTGGCTACGGTTGCTCATAGAGGACGTTGTGCCACATTTTGTTCTGCCTCCTCCTCCTTCTCCTCACTTGACTCCTCTGTTCGATCAGGCACCCAGGTGGAGTCAGTGACCTCATCATCGTCATCACCCCCTATCTCCTCATCACTGGAGCCAACCTGGCAGTATGCTGCAGCTGCTGGGGGAACATGAGTGCCATTTCTTTGTGTGTCACTGGCTATGCTGATTTTTACTCCCTTCCTCAACCTCAGAGTTTGAATCATAGCACTGGAGTTGCTGCACATCCTCAAGCAGCATGTCACTGTCATTGTAGTCAAACCATTCAGCTGATTCCTCCATGTATGATGGTGAGGATACGGCAGGAGTAACTGTGGACATGGAGGCATTAGATGCTTTCGTAGCTGAGGTGGACTGTAAACCACTACAAGCCTGGCTGGCAGAAGACTCGGAGAATGAGGATGGCCTGGTTAGCCAATCCACCAAATCCTCTGTACGTTGCTGCTGCTTAAGACGGCCAGCACCAGTTAGAAAGGACAAGTGTGCCCCTGCAGAGGATGCACCTCGTCCACGACGACCAGGGGCAGCCTTCCGACACAGAGGCTGCTTGCCCTCTTATCTGTGTCTGGGAGTGTCTGCCTGTCCTTTTTGGTCTTTCTGACATGGTGAGTGATATATAGATTAAAGATATACAGAACTCTGATTCAACTCTGGTATAAAGAATGGAGATATGCAGAACTCTGATTCAACTGTGTTATCTAGATTAAAAATATTCAGAACTCTGCTATAAGTCAGCGATTTCACAGATATTTTCCCTGCAAGGCTGCCAATGTCCTCTACTCTCTCTCTCATTCACTTCCTCTCCTGCAGGCTGCAACACCCTGATAGCTGGCAACACCCAGATTAAACTCTGAATAGATAAAGATACAGATTAAAGATACAGATGAACTCTGATTCAACTGTGGTATTCTATGGTATCTAGAATTAGATTACAGATATACAGATTTTCCAGAACTCTGCTATAACTCAGTGATACACCCTGATAGCTGCCAACAAGACCCAGATTCAACTCTGAATAGATAAAGATACAGATTAAAGATACAGATGAACTGATTCAACTGTGGTATGATATTTCACAGCCAGGCTGCCAGTTCCCTGCTATTTGCCACTGCCAGCTTGTCCCTGCAAATCCAAAAATCTCCTCTCCTCCCTGATTCACTCCTGCAACACACACGCTAGGGCTGCAGGGAAGCCTTATATAGTGTGCTGCGGGACTTAGCTCTGTGAGCCCATGATTGGGAAAAATTTACCCAATCAGGACTCTGAGCCCTGATTGGCATTGTCTTGCACCTGACCTGTGGTCAGGTGCAAGGGTGTAGTCAATTACAAGCTTCAGGCCAGGGCACAGTGCATTGTGGTCCATTGTGGGCGAACACGCGGCGAACGCGTGGAAATGTTCGCCGAACGGCCAATGTTCGATGCAAACTCATGTTCGCATCGAACCGGCAGCCCATCCCTACTGAGAAGCTGACGACGCAAGAACTTGCTGAACTCCAGAGTGAGCAGCAGAAGGCACTTGTTGAGGAGCATTCCACCGAGGAAGAGGAAGAAAAGGTGGAGGTTAGCAGTGATGTGATAACATCCATAATGGAGAAATGGAATGAGTGCAAGGATTTCTTTGAGAAGCACCACCCCAACATAACTGTGATGAACAGAGTCTTGAATATGATGAACGACAACGTGGTCTCTCATTTCCAGAGTGTTCTGCACTGTAGGAAAAAACAAGTGACATTAGACAGATTTTTCACCAAAATTGACCCTGCAGCTAAGAGACAAAGAAGAGAGGAAACCCCTGAAGGAGATCTCCCCGATGTCATTATGGAGGGGGCCTCTCCCTCCAACCAATAACCTCCTCTTCTCCCACCTTTCCGTCCTCCATGCCAGAAGTCGCCCCAAGAAAGGTAAGTGTTCACTCTCTTCATACTGTACTTTGTTTCATATTTTCACATTGTTAATTTTTTTTCCCATATGGTTCAGAACGGATTAACCTGATTTACATTGAACCGTATGGGAAAATGTGATTCGGTTCACAACCAAAAATCGGTTCGCGAACATGTTCGTAGGGGTCAGAATGTATTAACCTGATTTACATTGAACCCTATGGGAAAATGTGATTCGGTTCACGACCAATTCGGTTTGTGACCAGAGTCGTGGAACCAATTAAGTTTGTGAACAGAGGTACCACTGTATATCCGTATCTACACTATTAAATAACCTAAAATATGTTTTCATCTCACTAAATTCCAAAAAAAGCCCACCAAAATATTCAGCTCCAGGCCCATAGAGATCTTAATCCAGGCCTGGCTCAGATCCTTTTTGAAGATACCCGACTGTGTCGAGGGCCACGACATCCTGATACGTGAGATTCTAAGCATTGCTCGGTTGCCGATTTCTCTCCCTTCATTTCTTTATTGTTGAATTGCACCCTGCAAGGGTTTGCTCACAGAATGTGCTGACCGCTAGCTCGACGGAAGCCATGTTACCTTCATCTCCTTCTTCGGCTGAAGAGCCCAGGTTCTCACCCCTCCTATTACTCGCGATGGGGGGGGGGGTTTCCACTGGAGAGTTCCACACTGTTTTTGTACGGTTAATTCGTGTGTATGATTGTGCCACCTTGTGGCTTTTGTATCCCTGTATTTTGTCCTCCTCCCTCTTCCTTGTCCATCCCGGTCAGGAATTCTACAGTGCTGGTGAGCTAAGGTGGCGTACAGACCCCACGGCTGCGGAACCTGGGTACTTGCGCTCCTCTATATCTGATTATGTTCCCGCACCGATGCACCCCTCTGCCCCTATGAAAATATTGACGTTCAATGTTAAAGGGATGAATCTGCCAGGGAAGCGCCACTCACTGTGTAAAGACCTCTGAACTCACAATCCAAATGTGGTATGTCTCCAAGAGACCCACTTTCGCCATCTAGACCACCCCACGTTTTATGTCCCTCAATACCCGACCCAATTCCACTCTACACTTAAATCCAAATCCCGAGGGGTTTCTCTCCTGATACATAACAGATTATCATCCCAGACCCAGCGCATCCTTAAGTATCCGAGAGGCAGATTCATCATCCTAGTGTGCACGATAAATTCTGCCTTCTACACTTTAGTATTGTGCATGCCCCCAATGTGGTCCAAACCCAGTTCTTCGCCCAGGTCCTTCGAAAGGTGACAGATGTCCAGACGGGAACCCTTATAATTTGTGGAGACTTGAACACGAGTTTAGACCCCTCCAAAGACCGATCATCCCCGACCGCACCTACACTGCCTGGCGCCTCGCTCCACAGATTCCAACAGTTATTGCAACAGTACAATTTATATGATGCCTGCCGATTGCTACACCCTTTGGAGCGGGATTATACGTTCTGATCTAGGGTACACAACAGCTACACTAGGATTGACTATTTTATGGTATCGGGTGCACCCTCCCCCGCGCTGTGGAATGCTCCATACTGCTTCTGACATGGTCGGACCACTCTCCGGTGCTCCTGACATTGTGAGATGCGTATCAATACTACACTATACCACCATGGCGTCTTTGTGGTAGCCTTCTGCCATATGATCCTGCGACGCAAGCCATACAAACGGCCTTGACTAATTATTTCAATGAGAATGTGACCCCAGATGTCAGCCCCCTTACCATTTGGCAAGCTCATAAAGCTGCCTTCGGGGGTGTGGGTATGCAATGGACTGCGCAACAATGAAAGTCATACATGCCCCGCAGACTGGAGGTCCTCACTAACTTGCAGGACTTAAACGTGCAAAATAAACTGGCCCTGTCAGGATGGCATCAGGCGTCAGCCGAGGAGGGACCCATAGTTAGTAATAATATCCCAAGCGCGGGGGGAGATCAGGTGAAACAGACACGGGAACTTTATGCTGGTAAATAAATGTATATTCGGAACACAGCAACAAGTCTGGTACACAATAGCAGAGCACTGGAAACAACAGATAAGTCTTTCTGCACACAGGTAGTGTCTCTATGCACCAGGGATAGTGGGCTATGCAGTATCCACTTAAGGCAGGATCCACCAAGTAGGAACCAGGAGCTCTTGGCAAAGATACCTTGATAGCAGGAAGGTGGAATGAAGCTTGAACACAGGTAGCCACAGGTATAGTCTCTATGCACACAGGATAGTGGGCTATGCAGTGTCCACTGCAGACAGGATCCACTGGGCTGGAACCAGGAGCTCTTCGCAAAGACACCTTGATGCAATACAGGTAGATGGAACACTTTGTAGCCACAGATAGGAATCAACAGTACAGAGGATGGTGGGTAATAAAGACAAAACAAAGGGAGAGGCAGCTCACAGGACCACACACATAGCAGGAAGGGAACCGAAATGAGAGAGCGAGGAGAGAAGGGTGTGACCTGGTTTTATGCAAAGCACACAGTATCTAGAACAGGAATTAACCCTTGAGTGGAAGCAGACAGGGAGTAAACAGTAACCCAGACTAGCCACAAGCAGGCTCCAAGGGCTGGGGCATGACAGACCCCAACTCCAGCCATGGCAGAACTCATAGATTCAGTCCCCCTTAGAGACTTAGTGTCACGGTTCCCGGATCCCATCACGCAGTCCTTAAAGCCCAACACTCCACAGAGCCAAAAAGCTACCAACAGGGTAGCCGTAGAAGAATCCCTAACTGTCTGGTCCTTAAAAATTGGCCAGGTATATGTATACTAGCTAGACAGAAAAGGGTTAATCAAAGACAATGTCATAATACAAAACCAGGTCAGTAACACGGGGGTAGTCAGACGAGCCAGAATCAGGAATACAGAGTATAGAATAGTCAAAGGGAATAGCCGGGTCGATATCAATGCAGTAGCGTAGTACAAGGAAATAGTCTAGGGCAACGGAAGGCAGAATAGTCAGAAAACAAGCAGAGGTCAATAACAGGTTAAATCACGAGAGAATTCAGGTACAAGCAGCGCAGGTATGGATAACCACGATCTGGCACTACTTAGAAGGAACTGTGGATTTTTAAAAGACCTTCACCAGACCGCGTCCCCCTCTCAAGCCGCGCCTCATGCAGCCACCTCCCTGCCTGTCTCTATTTAAACTGGGCGTTGGTAAGCGAGCAGCATCAGACATGCTGCCTTCAAGTACACCGGAGAGGCTGGAAGCCCCCAACGTTACAGTACACCCCTCTCCACAGGAGGCCACCGGACGACCAACAGGACAAGTGGCAGGACGACCACAGGGGCGAGTGGCAGGACGACCACAGGGGCGAGTGGCAGGACAACCACCAGGGCGAGTGGCAGGACGACCACCAGGGCGAGTGGCAGGACGACCACCAGGGCGATCGGGGTGCGAGGCATGGAACGCCCTGACCAACCTAGAGGCAGACATGTTGGAAGCCGGAATCCAGGACCGGTCCTCCGGACCATAACCCACCCAATCGACCAAGTACTGCAGAGCACCCCTGAACAGCCTAGAATCCAGAACTTTCCTAACCTCATACTCTGTTTCTCCATCAACCTGAACAGGGGGAGGAGGAGGAACGACCCGTGTGTACCTGTTACACAACAAAGGCTTCAGTAGGGAGGCGTGGAAGACGTTGTGCAAGCGAAGATGTCTAGGAAGGGCAAGAGCATAAGCCACAGGGTTAACGTGGCGAATGATCTTGTATGGACCGATAAACCGAGATGCCATTTTCATAGAAGGCACCCGCAACTTCACGTTCCTAGTGGACAACCAAACTCTATCCCCCACGTTGTAGGAAGGAGCTTGTAATCTATGCCTGTCAGCCTTGCGTTTCTGGACGGCAACATTGCGCTCCATGTTTTCGCGAATCTGTCTCCAAATATCTTGTAGTTGTGTGAGATGTTCATCGAGAGCCGGGATGGCCAGTTCAGCAAACTGAAGCGGTAGAGCCAGAGGGGAAAAAACCATAGATAGCAGAAAAAGGAGAGTGGCCAGTGGTCTTGTTAACGGCGTTATTACGTGCATACTCGGCCCAGGGCAACAACTCCGACCAATTGTCTTGTTGTTGTGTTTTAAAGCAACATATGTACTGCTCGAGACCCTGATTTGCCCTCTCTGCTGCCCCATTGGTTTGTGGATGATATGCTGAAGAGAAGGCCAAGCGCACCCCCATCTCCGCACAGAAATCCCTCCAGAAACGAGAGACGAACTGGGCTCCTCTGTCAGAGACTATTTCAGACGGAACCCCATGTATTCGTACAATCTCTCTAGCAAAGACGACCGCCAGTTCTTTGGCTGTAGGAAGCTTAGGTAAAGGAACAAAATGAGCCATTTTGGAGAAGCGGTCTACAACTGTCAGAACCACAGTATGACCCTTGGACTTCGGCAAGTCCACAATAAAATCCATGGATAGATGAGACCAAGGCCTTTAGGAATGGGTAAAGGCTGCAATAGACCGACAGGCAAGGTTTTACTGGTTTTGCTTCGGGCACAGACTTGACAAGCCAAAACAGACGTACGTCCTGTCGCATGGTGGGCCACCAGAACTGTCTGGAGATACTGGTAAGAGTCTTAGTAATACCAGGGTGACCTGCTGGTTTTGAATCATGAAACATTATGAGTAATTCTTGTCTCTCCTTTTCAGGAACAAACAACATATCTGGAGGCTTGTTAGGTGGAGCCCCCATTTGAGCTGCTTGGAGGCGTTTCAGGAAAGGCGAGGAGACAGACAAGACAGTGGAAGCCACAATACGTTCAGGAGGAACTATAGGATTGTGGTCTCGTGTATTCGATTCATACGGGTCATATTGACGAGATAAGGCATCAACCTTTTACATTGCGGTCACATGGTCTGTAAGTCAACACAAAATTAAACCGAGACAGTAGTAATGACCACCTGGCCTGTCTTGAGTTCAGACGTTTAGCATCCCCGATGTACGTAAGGTTCTTATGATCAGTAAGTATCAACAAAGGGTCAAGAGTACCTTCCAACAAATGTCTCCACTCTGACAGGACAGACACAATAGCAAGCAATTCTCTGTTACCGATATTGTAATTGCGTTCTGCTGGTGATAATTTTCTTGAAAAGAACCCACAGGGATGTAGAGGCTTTCCTGGAGACTCTCTTTGAGATAGGACAGCCCCAATGCCTATCTCGGAAGCATCAACCTCAAGGACAAATGGAATTCTGGGATCAGAAGTGAAAGCCTGCTTAAGAGCTTCGAATGCCTGTTTGGATTGTGAAGACCAGACCTGATTCTTCAGACCTTTACGTGTCATATTAATGATAGGAGAGGCTACAGAGGAATAATTCTTGATAAATCTCCCATAATAGTTGGAAAACCCCAAAAACCTCTGTATGGCTTTCAGGCCTTGGGGAAGAGGCCGTTCTGAGATGGCCGTGAGTTTGGAAGGATCCATCTCAAAACCCTCTGGAGTGATAATGTACCCAAGAAATTTTACAGTAGTAATGTCAAATAAACACTTCTCCAAATTGCAATAAAGACCATTTTCTAGTAGTTTTGTTAATACCTGTCTGACCTGTTCATGGTGGGTTTTCAGATCGGGAGAGTAAATCAGTATATCGTCTAAGTATATGATAACAAAGGATTGCAAAACATCTCTGAGCACATCATTAATAAAATCCTGGAATACAGCTGGAGCATTACAGAGACCGAAAGGCATGACCAGATATTCATAATGCCCACTCCTAGTGTTAAATGCTGTTTTCCACTCATGCCCATCTTTCATACGTATCAGGTTGTAAGCCCCTCTTAAATCAAGTTTTGTGTATAATGCTGATCCCAATTAACCTGTCGAACAGTTCTGATATAAGGGGGATAGGGTACACATTCTTGATGGTGATCTTGTTAAGCCCCCTATAATCGATACACGGGCGTAAATCTCCTTCTTTTTTAGACACAAAAAAGAACCCAGCCCCTGTTGGAGAAGAGGAACGTCTAATAAAACCTCTCTCCAAATTCTCCTAATATGTACTCCTCCATGATTTGGTTCTCCTTTATAGATAAAGGATATACTTTGCTTCGAGGAGGCATGGTACCAGGATGAATATCTATGGCGCAATCATACGGTCTATGTGGAGGTAGTTTCTCTGCCTCTCTTTTATCGAATACAGCCCTGAGGTTGGCATACCAGTCAGGGACCTTTGTTGACAATGGAGGAGCTGTAGGAGTGTTCAGGGCACCAATATGCTGAATGGGTATTACACAGTTAACAAAACAAGCAGGACTCCAAGACTGTATCTCGCCCTTAGCCCAATCAATAACAGGGTTATGTTCCACCAACCAAGGGAAACCAAGCACAACAGGATTGGAAGGTGAACGGATAACCTGTAATATGATCTCTTCTTTGTGCAGGAGACCAGTGGTAAGAACCACTGTAACAGTATCGTGAGTTATTCTGGGGCAGGATAACGGCCTACCGTCTATGACTTCGACAGCCAAGGGTGTCTCTCTTACAACCAGAGGGAGAGAGATGGAGGAAGCATATTCAACATCAATGAAATTACCAGCAGCCCCAGAATCAACAAAAGCGGTAGTATGCGTGGTCTTGGTCTCCCAAGTTATGGATACTGGTAACAAGAGTCTAGTGTCTTTGACAGGAGACATGAACGTCACACTCAAGGCGTGTCTCCTCAGCTGCCTTAGGTGCGGGAGTTTTCCAACCTATCATGCATTCTAGGGCGAACAGGACATTGAAGTCATAGATGTCCTTTTAAACCACAATACAGGCATGATCCCTCACGAAGACGCCTTGTTCTCTCCTCCTCTGTAAGCCTAGTATGGCCTAGTTGCATTGGCTCAGAGGGAGGAGATAACTCTCTGGGTGGTGCCTGAAAGACCCCTGCCAACCTTGGTAACGGTCTCTTAGATTTCTCTCTTGGTGTTCTTCTGTCCCTTATCTGATCATCCAGATCTATACAATAATCTATGAGTTCACTCAACACCTCTGATAATTTACGAGGAGCCAACTCATGCATCAATGACTCTGATAACCCCTCCATAAAAGCCAGAACCAGAGCCTCATTAGTCCAGTTCACGTCAGAAACTAACGTTTTAAATTCTATAGCATAATCAGACACGGTCCTGTTCCCTTGACGTATGCGGAACAAGGATTTGCCAGCTACCTTGGCCTTTCTGGTAGGATTAAACGTACGTTTTAACTCAGCTATGAATGCTTTATAGTTCCGAACGATGGGCAAATCCTTTATGGGAGGCAGAGAAGCCTATGTCAACGCTCTGCCAGACAGATGGTTAATAATGAACCCCACTTTGGCTATGTCGGTGTTAAACATTTGTGGATTTATTTTGAACTGAATATCCACATGGACCAAAAAACCCCGGCACTCCGAGGGAGTACCGTCAAACCTCATAGGAGCACTCAGGGGACACAGGAATAGCAGGCGGAGATGCAACCCCGGCTTGCTCCAGGTGAGCCGTGCGAGACAGGTTAGTTTGTAAGGCGAGAGCAAACTGATCCATTCTGTGGTCCTGGTCGTCCTGTCTGGATACAAAGGTACTCAAATGCTGTGCTAAGTCTGCGGGATCCATTTGGTCAGATCGTAATGTCACGGTTCCCGGATCCCACCACGCAGTCCTTAAAGCCCAGCACTCCACAGAGCCAAAAAGCTACCAACAGGGTAGCCGTAGAAGAATCCCTAACTGTCTGGTCCTTAAAAATTGGCCAGGTATATGTATACTAGTGTAGCGCTGGTTTAAAACACTGTTGTTGTAGTACTTATTTTTGGCCACCAGAGCGCAATGTAAGACAAGCGCAATGTAAGACACTGGACAATGGGACTACGTTTTCCAGCATGCTTTGCGGCGGGAACAGGAGGTGGGTGGGGAGAAAAGACTTACATCCGCAGCCTCGTGCAGAGGACCAGCAGAGCGCGCCGAGGAGTGAAGAGAGCAAGACGCACGTGAGACAGACAACGATCGTGACCAGGCCGGAGTGCAGGTGCGGCCTTGCGGAGCTGGAGATCGGTTCACTTTACTTGCCAGAGACCTAGTGATCCACCGCTGAGAAGTTTACACAGATACAGAGTTGCTGAAGGACCCCGAGTTAGGAGACCGCAGATGATCTAATGGGAGTGCAGGCGGTGAGCTGAGCATCTTGTGGCAGAAACAGACAAGCAAGACAGCGGATCCAGTGACACAGAGTCCCAGTCTGGTCGAGCGGAGAGACGTCCAGGGTCGAGCAGAGCGCAGAGTATCTGGCGGATGGGTGAGAGGCCTTCCCGGCCACAGTAAAAATATAACGCACGCTGCAGTTTTGTCCAAACCTACAGGGCCCCAACGTGACTAGTCGAAGACACATTGAAATCATTCACTGGCCAGTTGAATCTTGTACCCGGGTACCAATACACGCATACACGTACACTTTCTTGGGACACAACCTGTACGGGACTCACATTCCAACCACGAAGGGGTTAAAATTCCTTTTTCTTTTCCGCTGCGCGTTTCTCGCATTACGAACTACTGTAAATATATATGTATACCGTGCTGCTCTTTATATGCCAGTTTATTCAGTAAACTATATAACTTATAAAATACACAACAGTGCTGGTGTATATTTATTCCCTAGTGTGGGGAGACTGACCCGAGGTTTAAATTCAGCGGCTCCTCCAGGAGTGAGCGCTACACTAGCTAGACAGAAAAGGGTTAATCAAAGACAATGTCGTAATACAAAACCAGGTCAGCAACACGGAGGTAGTCAGACGAGCCAGAATCAGGAATACAGATTATAGAATAGTCAAAGGGAATAGCCGGGTCGATATCAATGCAGTAGCGTAGTACAAGGAAATAGTCTAGGGCAACGGAAGGCAGAATAGTCAGAAAACAAGCAGAGGTCAATAGCTCTAGAATTCAGGTACAAGGAGCTCAGGTATAGATAACCACGATATGGCACTGCTTAGAAGGAACTGTGGGTTTTTAAAAGACCTTCACCAGACCGCGCCCCCTCTCAAGCCGCGCTTCATGCAGCCACCTCCCTGCCTGTCTCTATTTAAACCGGGCGTTGGTAAGCGAGCAGCATCAGACATGCTGCCTTCAAGCACACCGGAGAGGCTGGAAGCCCCCAACGTTACACTTGGAGGCAGACGGCTATTTTCATACCATGACCAGACTAAACGCCACTTACTATGCCCTCAAGAATAAGGCTCGGATCAGATGAGCACAGTGTTCACGTTCGTGTTGCTGCACATTTTAACGTCCGTGGTAGACATGTGCATTTGTTTTAGTACTAAAACGATTTCATCCGAATTTTGGGATAATTTCGTTTTCGTATGACTCAGGGGATACGAAACTGCTCGGTCCAAAAACGAAAGAAACGAAATGAAAATGCGTTACATTTTAGTTTCAGTTCTTTTTGTAATATTACATTGATGAGTGAAGGAGACCAGCAATGATTTATGCTGGAGGATGTTCTAAGCAATTAATTAATGCAGGAGGATGTTCTATACATTATATAGAGAGGAGCTTTTTTTTTTAGTCAAATCCAGTGGCTGTGAGCGCTGAGATCGGCTGCTTCTTACATTATCTCTCAGAACAATGTATCAGGCTCAGCTGTTACAGTAACTGACTGCTGCTCATCACACCGCTCAGAGTTTCAGTAAAACAAGGAAATAATATTGTTATAACCTCATATATAAAAAAATATTATTTACTAGTTTTACTGAAACTCTGAGCGCTGTGATGAGCAGTAGTCAGTTACTGTAACAGCTTTCCGTGACACATTGTGCTGAGAGTGAGAGAAACTGTAGCAAGCAGCCGATCTCAGCCCTCTGAGGAGCCACCACTACAATATTAATTGTATCTGCTGTTTTTCGGATGAATGAAATTCATTTTCATACTAAAAAACTGAAAACGAATTTCTTTAACAACTAAATAAATTGCGACTTTAAGACGAATGCATACGTCCAAAACGAAATTTTGTGCTGTGCACATGTCTAGTCCGTGGTAGCATACAATTATGATCAATAGAGACCCACACACGAAGTACGTCCGCACAGAAGTGCGGACGCACAACGGACGCGGCAAACAGAGTTTGGCAAGAACGAAATCCGCTAGAACGGAGGCACAGAGTGTGTGTATCCGCAACAACCGCATAGCTTTGTGTATGAGTGATGAAACAAAGTCAGATGGACTGCATTTTTGACGTCCAGCATTTTGACGAATAAAATGTTTTTCATATTAATTTATTTTCCATTCTACATCAGTCGAAAAAAACGTCAGTCACAAAAACGGACTGTGTGGCCACTACCTTGTCGTCAGTCAGAAAGTACGTCCGTTGTGCACGGACGCACAATCCGTACAGAATGCGCTCATCTGACCCTACCCTAGCCGTTTCTTAGCCCGGAAACTCAAACTCGTCTGCCACCGCGTAAGATATCAACCCTTAGAACCTCTGATGGCGTACTTCACAACCCCCAAAATATAGCCAATGGGTTCACCAGCTACTACGAGCGTCTATATAACCTTGCTGCCACCAATGCTGTCCTGCACCTGACCATGACCATGACCTCCATAGATGCGTATCTGAGCAAGGTGCATCTTCCAACCCCCTCGACAATGCAGTTCGCCTGCCTGTCTGCACCAATAACACCCAACGACCTCACTGACGCTATCAAAGCCCTACCTAAACGCATTCTCCGGGTCCTGTTGGGTTGTCTGGACTATACTACACCACTTTCTTCTCCCAACTGATCCCAAATCTACAGCCTGGTTATGCAGGGGCGAGGGAACACGGCTCCTTCCCGGTAGATATGTTGCGGGCACACATTTTCACCCTGCTAAAGCTAGGGACGACTCCTGATCGTTGCCCCAACCTAAGGCCCCTTTCCCTCCTCAACATGGATGTTAAATTATAAAGCAAAATCCTAGCAAATTGGCTGCAAAGATTCCTCCCAACCCTTGTGGGACAGGGTCAGGTTGGGTTAGTCTCCAAACACCAAGACCCATATAGCACCAAAAAACTCCTCAATCTGTTGGAACTGTTGGATTGTTCGGGTACTCCCAGCTTGATCCTGTCAGACGCTGAGAAAGCCTTCAACAGTGTCAACTGGTTGCTCTTAAAACGAGTTCTTCAGAAGTTCGGGTTCCCGGCCCCCTTTTTGTCAGCAGTACAGACTCTCTATGACTCCCCCTCAGCCAGGGTACTTAACTCAGGTTTTTTGTCGGACAAATTCATCATTACAAATGGTACCAGGCAGGGTTGTCCCCTTTCCCCTCTCTTGTACGCTCTCATCTTAGAACCCTTGGCGCAGGCCATCCAACAGAACAACCTGATTAAGGGGGTCCCATTCAGCCCCACGACTTTCAAACGTAATCTGTACGTGGAAGACATCTTACTCTCATTGACAGACCCCTACCTCTCCCTACCCACATTACAGCAGGAATTGGATTCTTATAGCCAGGTCTCTTACCATCTATTAACATATTTTAATTCAGGCTCTCCAGCTTATCATGCCCCACGCATGCCTGGCTGCTCTACGCACTCAGTATGACTTCGACTGGCGAACGGATTATATAGTTTATTTTGGTCTTAGAATTTCAAAGACCGTGGAAGGTGTATTTAAATGTAACTATGACAAACTGCTATCTGAAGTCACTGTTGTACCACTGGCGTATTCGGGAGGTCTCATGGCTGGGCAGGATGATGGCGGTAAAAATGATGGTTTTACCAACAATTTTGTATGTCTTTCGGGCCCTGCCACTAACACTACCCAGGTCCTATCTAGATAATCTGCGGTCCTTCCTCATGACTTCTATATGGAATAATAAATGGCCCAGAGTGCCCAGAAGTTTGTTATAATATAAACATAGGGATGTAACCAAAGTGCATAAGTACTATTGGATGTCCTGAAATTCCAAGAGTGTTCCTTTTGGCGCAATACGTCTTGTACATAATGTAATATAGTGCAAAAATCCCATAAAGTGCCTAAGCAGTAACAGTCGTATTGTGTATATTGTACTGTGATTTAGTGCACAAATTATGTAAAGTGCCTGTGCAATGAAGGTCGTGTACTTCTATCACACGTCCAACCTGTAAAGTGATATGCATCTCATATGACCGTACACCAGAAAGGGTGCAAAATACAATAGTACAAATAATGTATAAATTGCTGGGTATTCTTAAATACAATACTGTCACTTTGTGCAAATAACTTGAGTTAACCTGAGTTAAGTACCCTGGCTGAGGGGGAGTCCTAGAGAGCAAAAAAAATACAATACTGTCACTTTGTGCAAATAACTTGAGACATAAGACCATGGGTAAAGCTTCCAGAGATAGCTTCAGCTTATTGGAAAATTCTTTAAGGCTTAAGAGAAATAAAGTGTTCACAGTCTTATCTTCTTTAGAGCATGGCAGCAGTTCAGCCTGCAGCTTTAATCTTCTTGAAAAACAACAACAACACAGAAACAATGGAGTTCAGAACATACCATATAGTGCTGAACATTAAACACTGTAAACATTGACATCTACAGTCTAAACAGTATATAGCACCTAAATCACATAAACAATAGTTGTTGCATTATAATACATGAGTACAGTATTCTAACACCCCCACTCAACAACTACTCCTAATAATAATAATAATAATACTAATCCATTTTGGATCCTAGGTCAACAAATCTGTTTCTTGTGAGCAGTTTTGTCACAGCGTCAGCAATCATGTTATCAGTCTCCCAGTATATATACTCTCCCAGTATGTGGTTGGCAAATTAGCATCAAACAACATGCTCCTGGCACTTTCACATAGAGTGTGGTTCATTCTCTCTGCAACCCCGTTTTGTTCTGGATTGTATGGGACCGTAGTTTGAAACGTAATTCCATGCTTTCTAAGAATTGCTTGCGTGATACCACTTGTGTATTCAGTTCCGTTGTCTGTACGCAATATCCCTGTCATGTTGCCAAATTTGTTATTTACGGGCACCAGATATTCTTCAAGTTTCTATGGTACTTCATCTTTGCGGTGTAACAAATACAGTTTCGTATATCTAGAGTAATCATCAATGAAAATAAGAAAATACCTTTCTTCCTTTCTTTCCTGGAGTCAAAGTTTTCATTGGACCGCAAAGATCTGAATGTACTTGTAAGCTTTGTAAAAGCTTTTCTTGTCACTTTTCCTTTAAGATGCAGCTTGTATATTTTATCAATTTTTTTTTTTTTTTTGAGAAAGGATTTTACCAGGAAGGATACATTAAGATTTCTCTTGTTTTCAAGTATGTCCTGGGTTTCAAGTATGTCCTGGGACATACTGACAATTGATCACATGGACTAATTTTCATACTATTGTGTCTGGATTTCTGTGCCCAAGTCATCTGTGCCACGTGTGGATGCAATTGAAATGTTTTTGCTCTTTGACTGTATTAACTATTTCTCTGCAGTTTAGCGTATACAGTTCATCTGTGATATTATATTTGCTTTTGCGAGTATATGATCCCCTTTTGTGCTGATACAACTGTCACCTTGGAAGGTTACTACATTGCCATGCTTTGTGAGCTTCTTTACAGACAAAAGATTAGTTTCAAGAGTAGGCACATACAGCACATCTTTCACAAGTATATTTCTGGTAACCCTTTGGGAGATAGGACAGTAAAGAAAACCGTTTCCTATTCCTTCTGATTCCATTAATTGCCCACTAGCTGTGGTGATTTGTCCTGTTTTGCTTTGATCTAAGAGAGTGAAGAAATTGTTATCATTTGTCATGTGACTTGTAGCTCCTGAATCAACACACCATCAGGGTTATCCAAAGAGATCCGAATTGCTTGAGAAAGGTAACCGAACGCTGAAAATCAGCGTTCGGTTCCCTTTCCTGACCATTCGGCTATCCAGAGAGCAGGCAATTCGCCAAATCCTGGCGAATTGCCTGCACATACGGTGCCTGTTCGGTCCCTGTTCGAGGGCAGTGAAATCCCCATGAAAAAGCAATGCTTCGGCTATTCAGAGAACACAAACCAGCAGTGAAAGGTTCCCGAAATGCCCTGTCATTCGGTGGTTTAATTCGGCAAATTTATTCAGGAGAATCCCATAGGCTTCAATGTTAAAAATATTCCGGTTTTAATTCAATATCTGATAAACCGTTCATTATAAAATTCTGCAGCAAAAAGTCTCTTTATTTCTAGATTTTTTATGATACTTTAAGCATTTTTCAGAATTTTTTAAAAAAAAATTAAAAGTCAGATTTTTTTTTTTTTTTTTTCAGTTTACTTATTTTTTTTGTAACAGCCCTCTTTATTATCATTCCCTGGACCTCCTGTGAAAATTTCAGACATTTTCGCTCAGTAGTTTCTTTGCAAACAGCGTTTCATTTTCCCAGATTCATACAAATGGTTTTGCTAATTTATTCACTGCCTCCTCTATGGCACAGCTGCTTTGGCTCTGTGTGATTCGGCTCCTGTTCGGGTTTTTCGAAGGTTAATCCAGATGTTTTTGCTTGTTTTCAGCGTGCATTCGGTTAGTTTTCGTCAGGTTTGCGGCAGCTTTTCCCTGCAATTCGGGGACCCTGTGCTGTTTGCTGAATACACCGCAGGGTCACCGAAATGCAATCGGCAAAAGGAACCGAATTGAAGAGAACGAAAAGTCACCGAACGTGCGGTGACTTTTCGAATCTCTTTGGATAACCCTGCATGTGTTCAAAAATGAGGTGTGGCACCTGGATTGAAAAACACTCAGTTTCATCTGTGTCTTCCTTCACACTTTTGATCTTCTGTACTTTATCTTGTTTTTGCATTCTGGCTTTCCAAACTCTACAATTTGCTTTTATGTGTCCTGATCTTTTACATACATAGCATTCACGAGTTTCTTGCTTCATGTTGTTTCTTTTATTCCTGTATTCCATCTTTAATGCAGATTCTGCAATGGAAGCACTTGCACCATTAATGCTTTCTGCAGGGGCGGATTGACCAGTCGGGCAGATTGGACCTGGACCGAGGGCCCGGACCCAGACCGTGGGCCCAGGGCCTTGCCTTTCTATAGTCTGCCTGACATAAAGCAAGTCGCGATGACCGCATCTCGATTTGCATATGATGTCTGCCAAGCGAGGATGATTTGGTAGCAGGCTGCCGCAAGAGCTTCTCCAACCACCCGCTGCTGCTGACTGATCGCGGAGGTGCAGGCGCACATGTGATGTAGCATCACATGACTTCTGAGCAGACGTCATCATATGCGCCTGCACGTGGCACCCGGCACCCGGCACCAGGATAGGAGTCTGTGAAGAGTCTGAAGGTGTGGCTGCCTGCTACAGTTCAGCCACCAGCTGTGCATGGGGCCGTTCCTACTCCTCCTGCCTGGAGCACAATGCTGAAGTGGACAACTCAGAGCTGCTGCTGCAGACACGGAGAGAGAAGCCCCGCCCCCACATGCCTGCAGATCTGAAACCTACCCACCCAGTAAGAACCAAGCAGCAGCTAGAGCAGAGTGGTGAGTCAAGGCGGGGGTGGTTGTGTGTGTGTCAAAGTGTGTGAGGGGTTAAGACAGTGTCTGAGGTGGAGAGGTGTGTGTTTGTGTGTGTGTGTGAAACTGTAAAACTGTGTTTGAGGGGTTAAGACAGTGTCTGGGGTGGAGAGGTGTGTGTAACTGTAAAACTGTGTGAGGTGTTAAGACAGTGTCTGGGGCGGAGAGGAGTGTGTGTGTGTGAAACTAAAACTGTGTGTGAGGGGTTAAGACAGTGTTTGGGGTGGAAAGGAGTGTGCGTGTGTGTTTGTGTGTGAAACTGTAAAACTGTGTGTGAGGGATTAAGACAGTGTCTGGGGTGGAGAGGAGTGTGTGTGTGCGTGAAACTGTAAAACTGTGTGAGGGGTTAAGACAGTGTCTGGGGTGCAGAGGTGTGTGTGTGTGTGTGTGTGTGTGTGTGTGTAACTGTAAAACTGTGTGAGGGGTTAAGACAGTGTCTGGGGTGCAGAGGTGTGTGTGTGTGTGTGTGTGTGTGTGTGTGTAACTGTAAAACTGTGTGAGGGGTTAAGACAGTGTCTGGGGTGCAGAGGTGTGTGTGTGTGTGTGTGTGTGTGTAACTGTAAAACTGTGTGAGGGGTTAAGACAGTGTCTGGGGTGCAGAGGTGTGTGTGTGTGTGTGTGTGTGTAACTGTAAAACTGTGTGAGGGGTTAAGACAGTGTCTGGGTGGAGAGGTGTGTGTGTGTGTGTGTGTGTGTGTGTGTGTGTGTGTGTAACTGTAAAACTGCATGAGGGGTTAAGACAGTGTCTGGGGTGGAGAGGAGCCATTGTGTGTGGTGAAAACTGCATGAGGGTTTAAGTGAGTGTGTATATTATGTATTCAAATATTCATTATAGATTTTAAAATAATGAACTAAATAAAATATTTTATTAATATGTAATTATAATTTATATTCAGTTTAATAATATAAAGTATTTGAGTTCTATTTTTGTGGATTCTGTGATACAGTAATGTGCTGTGCGTATGAGCGTATCACAGAGCATCACAGTAATAAAACTCACAGTAATGTGTGCTGTGTTTGAGCATGAGTTTTATTGCTGTGGAGCTCTGTGATACAGTTATATGCATTGTGTATCAACGTATCACAGAGCTCCACAGCAATAAACACATGCTCAAACACAGCACACATAACTGAGTTTTATTACTGTGATGCACTGTGATACGCTCATACATACTGCACATTACTGTGAGTTTTATTACTGTGATGCGCTGTGATACAGTAATATGCGTTATGTATGAACGTATCACAGAGCATCACAGTATGACACCCTCCATCATACATGGCGCACATTACTGAGTGTCATACTGGGATGCTCTGATTAAGTAATATGCGGAGTGTATGAGTGTATCACAGAGCTCCACAGCAATTAAACTCATGCACAGCTCGTGGCTGGGATGCGCAAGGCTCCATAGGTGGAGTCTGGTGGGGGGCCCTTGCTTTATTTGGTCCGGAGGCCCTGAGTCTTGTCAGTCCACTCCTTGCTTTCTGTTTTGCGCTTATATTCATACACAAGCTTTCCCTTAACATATTCCAATGTCAGTTCATCATCTGGACATGCATCAAGTGCAGTAATGAGGGTTTCATAACTTTCTGGTAAACATCTAAGTAACAGTGCTGCAACATGAAAGTATTTTATTACTTCTCCTATACCTCGAAGTCGTTCAACCATTTCCAGCGTATGCCTTATATATTCCTGCATATCTTGTTCTTTCTGCAGCTTAGTCTGGTATAACCTTCTGATTGAATACAGTTTATTGCTGAGATTTGCTCTTTCATGCACCTTTTGTAGTTCTTCCCCCATTTCTTTAGCAGCAAAACATTTTTCTTTCTCTCCTGTTCTAAAACGGTGGCATTATTCCCTTATAATGCAAACAATGTTGCTGCACTAATTCACCTTCTCATTTCCCACACTGAGCAAATTTGAAAGTGATGGCATAATGGGTTACTATGCATTATTTCATCTAAACCATGGGGGGGGGCGCTAGGGGAGGACCTGCCCCCGGGCGCCTCATGACCTTGCTACGCCTCTACCTAACGGTACATACATGTCACCCAGGACATACTTGAAAACAAGAGAAATCTGAATGTATCCTTCCTGGTAAGATACTTTCTTAAAAAAAAATTTGCTCAAAATAAAGACGCTTATCACAAATAATTATTTTGATTTCTGTACTTCTGAATATTTATCACTATGTTATCTAGCAGTTATGACAACTATAAAACCAAATAGTGATTCCTTACTCTTTGATTGTGATGGCCGTGGGAATTTCAGTCCACAAACGGGCAAACTTAACTGATGTCACTAATTCTTGCGGATCTCTGTCAACATGGACATGCAACATAAGGTGACAAAAAGATGCTCGAATGTCAAATGGTAGCATTTCGTCAGCCATACAAAGGAAGATGAGATCAATGCCCAGCTGCTTTGAGATTTCATGTATAGCAAGGTATTGCCGATCCAAACACATCCGTGCAAAAAGCTTCAGCTGGTACCTGAATTGTAATTAAAGAAAAATATAAAAATAAGTAATGTAGATTTAAGCAAATTACAAGGATTATTGCATAAAATTAGTTATATCTAGTATAATATAAGTTATTTATAGAAGAAATAGCTTCAAAAAATGTAAATGTGAATACTTTTATACAAAGTGTAAACCTGGAAATAAAATTAAGAAAAATACATTGGAAGAAAGCTTTAATTTTACATTTAGTCAAGTAAAACAAGGTCATGCATGTTCCAACACTGTAAGTTTCCTGGAGCACAAACTAAGGATATTTACCTATAATAAGTAAGCACATTCTCGTCATGAACATTTCCAGCCCTTGCCTCCTGAGAAAGTTGTCGTATACTCTTTTCATGGGAGTCGTCATTTTTATCTGTCCAGGTAAGCCACACTTCTTCTTCTGAGAATTCTAACCCCATATACTCTGGGGACTGAGACATCTCTTTTACTGGCCTGAGCCTGTAAATATAGTTCTGGTCATTTCTAGAGGCATATTTTAGACATTTAGAGGACACAAATGTTTCAGGTTAGACTCCATGGTGACAATTTATTAAAAAAAGTTAAAAGGCTCCATTTAAATGTTTACATTGTGCTTGCAAATAGCTCAGTTTATATGAAACAAGCAGCACATTTTATTTGTTAAAGGCAAACACACAGCCACATATATGTACACACTAGACCAATGGCTTTGTAATACAGGAAATGTCAGAAAACCACCATTTCGAAAGCCTGGAAGCTTAGGAAAACTGGGGGCCCTATTACATTTTTAACGCAAAAACGCTCGCGCAGGGCAGGATTTTTTGCGCACAGCATTAAATGTTAACACGCGTAAATTAACGCTGGTATTACAATCCTAGTGCATTTTTTCATCCGTCAAAAATAACGTTCGTAAAAGAGACGTGCAAAACGCCTGCGCAGTATTAACATTGCACGCAGAAATCAGTGTGCAAACTGTTTTTTTTTTAAAAGAATTTAAAGACAATTCATTCCATCGCCGCTAGATGGCAGCAGAATGTAACATCTCTGAAAGGCGAACTTATCGCTGGATAAAATTGGTTTAAAATTAGAAAGGTATCTTGACATCACAATTTTTTTTTATCAATTGGCATGAATAAGGGTTTTTTTTCATTTGGCAAGACATTTGCCCAACTCAATTAGTTGACCCAATCATGAATTTTGTCCATTGACACCACCACAAAGAATTTGTATATTATTATTTTATGTTTTTTGAGAAAGGATTTTACCAGGGAGGATACATTGAGATTTCTCTCGTTTTCAAGTATGTCTTGGGTGGCGAGTATGTACTGTTAGGTGTCTTGCCCAAGGGCACTTACTGGAGAGGTGCGCGTCTGGATTGAAACCATGATTCAATGAACAACAAATCACAGTTCAAAACTGCACATTTTGGTGCTAAAGCACAGTGGTTGTTCGTGCCTATGTGTATACAAGTTCCCCAACGCTGGAATATGTGTTACTAATACAGGTAATGGCAACCCATTTTGCATAATTGTTGGGGCCATTGAACAGTTAATTACAGCTTTAAACTGTGTATATTTATTTCTAAGGCACAGTGGCTATTTGTGCCTATGATCGTACAAGCTGCTTTATGCAAGAACTAGGTGGAAAGCCTGCCCAGAGGGCAGTCTATTGTTGTTGTCGCCAGCTCAGAATTCATGCACACATATTTTTTTTCCAATGTCCTATCCAAGAGTATATCTCTATATAAATGCGTTTGTAACGCGTCCATCGCCATCCCATCCGCAACAGGAGGGCCAACTGAACAGCTGTGATGGGTGCGCGCTCAGCTGACAGCGCATTACAAAGGCATTTATATATTAGAGCAGGTTCCTCTTCCCTCTTAGATTGTAAGCTCACGGGAACAGGACCCTCTTAGATTGTAAACTCGTGGGACCCCTTAGATTGTGTTGGGCTTGGGCGGGCATTTTTTTGTAGCGTATACATTATGGCAGACTGGTATTGTGCATGGCAGACTGGTATTGTGCATAGCAGACTGGTAATATGGCTGTCCGACTGGTATTGTGCATGGCAGACTGGTATTGTGCATGGCAGACTGGTAATTTGGCTGGCAGACTGGTATTGTGCATGACAGACTGGTATTGTGCATGGCAGACTGGAAATAGGACTGGCAGAATGGTATTGTGCATGGCAGACTGGTAATATGTCTGGCAGAATGGTAATATGGCTGGCAGACTGGTATTGTGCATGGCAGACTGGTAATATGTCTGGCAGACTGGTATTGTGATTGCAGATTGGTAATAAGGTTGGCAGACTGGTATTAAGGCTGGCAGACTGGTAATATGGCTGAAAGACTGGTATTATGGCTGGCAGACTGGTATTGTGCATGGCAGACTGGTAATAAGGATGGCAGACTGGTAATAAGGATGGCAGACTGGTAATATGGCTGAAAAACTGGTATTATGGCTGGCAGACTGGTATTGTGCATGGCAGACTGGTAATAAGGCTGGCAGACTGGTAATATGGCTGTCAGACTGGTAATATGGCTGGCAGACTGGTATTGTGCATGGCAGACTGGTAATATGGCTGGCAGACTGGTATTCTGAATGGCAGACTGGTAATAAGGCTGGCAGACTGGTATTAAGGCTGGCAGACTGGTCACTAACTCAGCTCCCCACTACCTGTCCTCACTAATCACCAAATACACCCCAGTCCGCTCCCTAAGGTCAAACAGTGACCTGCGCCTAGCTTCTCCCCGCATCACCTCTTCCCATGATAGACTGCAGGATTTCTCATGCGCAGCCCCCACTCTCTGGAACGCTCTCCCTCGTACTATCAGACTTTCCCCTAACTTCTCTTCCTTCAAACGCTCCCTTAAAACATTCCTATTTAGGGAAGCCTACCACCCAACTCACTGACGCAACCATCAATCACTCTCACCTTACAGTCCTCTCCTCCTGTTTCCAACCCCAACCCTCCCAGATTGTGAGTTCCTATGGGAATAGGGCCCTCATCTCCTCCTGTACTGTTTGTCAAATGTTGTTCAATGTATTGTAACCCTGTCTATACTGTGCCTATTGTACAGCGCTGCGGAATATGCTGGCGCTTTATAAATAAAGAATAATAATAATATGACTGGAAGACTGGTATTGTGCATGGCACACTGGTATTGTGCATGGCACACTGGTAATATGGCTGGCAGACTGGTATTCTGCATTGCAGATTTGTAATAAGGCTGGCAGACTGGTAATATGGCTGGAAGACTGGTATTATGGCTGGTAGACTGGTATTGTGCATGACAGACTGGTAATATGGCTGGCAGACTGGTATTGTGCATGGCAGACTGGTAATATGGCTGGCAGACTGATAATATGGTTGGCAGACTGGTATTGTGCATGGCAGAGGCTGAACCGGGATGCCCATGCTTGCTGTGGGCGTGCTGCGGCAGTTGGCTGCGTGCGCACACAGCTGCGCATGCATCCAACCGGCCAAACAGTAATTACGGCGGAGTCTCGAATGGGCGTGCTCTGGGTGTGCACGCATTCGACACTTCGCCGTATTACTGTTTGGCCGGTTGGATGCGCATGAGCCAACCGCCGCAGCACGCCCACACCATGCGCCTGCACAGTACAGGCTTGGCTTCGGACACACCAAGCCTTACTGCTTTATGTTATAGATACATGTCGGTAAATTAAGGCACGATCTATTACTTTGGTGCACAATTGAGTAGTATTTGGCTATAGCTTAACAAGGTAATTATATTCTAAAAGCGCATTGGGTGGTCGCACCTATATTCAATACGAGCTCCCTATCTGTATACAAGTTTCTCAATGCTGAAATATGTGTTGATCGATATAGCAATGATTATTTCTTTTGCACAACTGTAGGGGCCACTGAACATTTACTTACAGCTTTAAACTGTATAGATTTATCTTGAGGCACAGTGGCTTATTGTGCCTATGTTCGTACAAGCTTCCTGATGCTGAAATATATACCGGTTAAGTAAGGCACGATACATCACTTTGGTGCTTAATTAATTGAGCAGCAATTGGCTACAGTTTAACCCTTTCGCTCTGAGGCTTTTCCCGCCCCTGTGCTGAGGTCATTTTTTACCTGTTTTGCGCATCATGTTTAAAACGTGTTTTGAAGGCTTATTTTAGTATATGACATCGACACATATTATATATCGTTCTTTCCGTCAGACTCGGTTAGATTCATAATATGTCATTATTATATGTATACGTTATGTCATGTTGTATATTATAACAAAAAATGCAATAATAATATGTATTTTCAATAATTTACAGCGTGTAAAGTGTTTTTTTCACATTTTAACATGCGAGCAATTGCGGTTATATTTTGTATGGGGTGCGCTTGTTAAAAAAATTAGAGATGGGGTCTCGTTACATTTTTTTTTGGGGAAAATGACACCATTTTTAACAAACGCACCGCATACAAAAATCGTTAATGCAGCATCATTGTTCACATTATAATTGAAATGGGAACAATATTGCTGCATTAACAAAACAAAAAAAAAAAAAAAAAAGTGTTTATTTTTTTTTTATTAGTTTTTTTTTAATTTTTTTTTATTTTTATTTTTCTTTTTTTTTTTTTTTACAATTTTTTTTACTTTCATGTTTGGTATCGTTGGAACGGCCATGCTCTGGCCGATCCAACGATATCAAAATTTAACCCTAACTGCCACGGATCGGGAGATAGGGAGTTCATTGGAACTCCCTATTCCACACTTCGTGGCAGTTAGGGGTTAATGCTAGGACTGGCGTCATCGTGCTGCGCACGATGACGCCAGTCCTCTGGGGGAGTTCCCGGAAGCTTGGCCGACATCCAAGATGTCGGCCAGCTCCCGGGAAGGATCGCAAATCGGCGCTTTTCAGCGCCGATTTGCGATCCAGCTCCCCAGGGGTTAATGCCAGGCATCATTTGGAAGGGCAGGCTGTGCCCTTCCAAATGATGCCTGGGTTAAGCCCCTGTGAGCCGCCGATCGGGAGGGAGAGAGGTCCGAAGGACCTCCCCCCTCCCTTTCAGGCGCCTCCTCCGCACATGCGGGGGGGGCGCCTGAATTATGTGTCATCGCGGGGGCGCAATGACACATAATAATGGCGGCCACTGCTCCGGATGCCGGGCTGACATCCAGGATGTCAGCCCGCACCGGAGGGGCCAGCGATCGGCCGGAACCCGGCCGAACGCTGACCCCAATGCGAGGACGCGCTCAGCGCGTCCTCCGCATACCAGGGGGAATGCTGAGGACGCGCTGAGCGCGTCCTTAGCATTCAAGTGGTTAATAAGGCACTTTTATTCTATAAGCGCACTGTGCGGTCGTGGTTACATTCAATACGAGCTCACCAAACGTTTAAACATCGTTCACGTATGAAGAACAGTATGCACTAACGTATCACCAGACGAATACAACTGTATATCTCGTCTCTTACAACTAAGTATTGTTACTACATGCCTATTTTGTTTAACTACCCCCCTTTCATGATTTAAGTACTTGTCACAGCTGGACACAGCTTTGGAATCAGGCAAAAACCTCAGATAACAGGAATAGACAGTCTTGTGCTTGTTACTGCCTCACAACCTGTACTGATTGAAGGTGAAATATATACACCAATGATTCTGTGTTGAATAAGCACATGAGGAAACTGCAGCTGTGACAGACTAATAAAAAGGAACATCATAGATACAAGATGTCATGGAGCTGACGTGGCGCTCCACGCTTTAAGCCCCAAGAGACTTTATGTTCATTTATATCGTGCGATTTTAAAAATATTTTACATTGTTTGGTTTTAGTTTAAATTAGTGTAGTGTAAAATGGCGTAGCTTTAGTTTTAAATATACTTATATTCCTTTAGGTAAATGTGTTTTTGTATAGCCAGTAAACAAGCTTTACTGCTATGTAATTTATGCAACAGGGCTTTTCCCCTTATCTGGCTGCATGTTTGATTCAAGAAGTCTGGGATAGTGTTTGTCTTTAATCTGAGGTGTTAGAACAATAGATTATGTAAATGTTGTGTGAGCTAAAGGCTAAAGAATGTTTATTGTAAATATCTGACATAATGTAATTAGCATTTTAGTAGGACGATGTGCGTCATTTATGCAAATTATGGCTGTTTGATCTCAGCATAAGTAGTGGCGTTTTTTTGTTCATTAAAGCTCTGAGACAGAAAGAGAATCCTGTTGGAACATACAGCTGCGTCTGGTGTCTCCTTCAACTACACAATCAACCTCAGAAGGCACAGAGCGGCCTTCTGGAAATTCCTAACGGCTCCAGGGCAGAGAAACAGAAGCAGGCGGGTCAAGCTGCTCGAGGCGCTGAGGACAGTGCTCCCAGTAGCCGGGCTGACCGCAACGAAGGGGTGTCTGGAGAGTAAGGAAAGGCGGACGAGAACGGTTCCGTCACATTGGTGGCAATCGGTGTGGATAGAGGCTCTCCAACACCAATACACCCCGAGATGGCCAACTATACAGCCTGAAAGCAGGACACCCTGAAGGAACGAATACTGAAGTAAAGGTCAAAGGCACAAGTGTGGTGCAGCCCAGAGCGAGTGGAGATGTGTCCCCGCTGAGAGAGACCGCAGAGGTTTTTGCCTGCGGTGAAAGAAAACCGTCTACAGAGGACTATGGATCAGGACAGCCCATTTATCAGGACAGCTCATTTAGGAATGAGCTGAACACCCCCAAGTTCGGTTCGCATTCGAACTCAAACTTTTCAAATGTTCGAATTTGAACTCGAACTCAATACAAGTCAATGGGACTCAAAATTCGATTTTTAGAGTGCCCTCCAAGAGGGCATATATGCTAGATATTTGCCATAAAAGGTGTATGGGGGTCCAGGTAGTGCCCTGGGGGACAGGAAACAAGGACAAAAAGTTTAAAAAAAACGTTTTTAAAAGGGACAGTGAGTTTTCCATGAAATAAGGGTTAAAAAGAAAAACGAAAAATTCCTTCAAATATCGTGCCTAGGAGGTACCCATAACCTGCCCGTGAAGTGACGGATTTCTAGGATGTATAGAAACATTTAAAAACCAAAAAATGACGTTTCAATTGACGGTAAATGCTTTTCCTTTAATCTATTCATAAGCAACTGCTTGGGGCGGCAGCCTGTATGAAAAGACATTTTAGGACGCGCAGAAAAAGTTTAGCGATTTTTTTGGCTAAATTATGGTGAAACTTATGCAGGCTTTGGATGAAAGTAACAATAGGTGCTTTAAAATTGGGCCTTTAGCGTCAGCAACAGTGCCGTCACACAGTAACCCCTCTGAGGATATGAAACTGGTACAGGCATCAGTGGCAGTGCACCCAAATATTGTGCCTTTGGTGCCAGGCCAGCAAGTGCCATCATACAGTAAACCGTATGTGGTTTTGTGGAAGAGTGCAGGGGTGGACCATGCGGTCCTATATGAAAAAGATATGAATCTGGTAAAGGCATCAGTGCACCCAGATAATGTGCTTTTGGTGCCAGGCCAGCAAGTGCATTCATACAGTAACCCCTCTGTGGTATTGTGGAAGAGTGCAGGGGTGGACCATGCGGTCCTATATTAAAAAGATAAGAATCTGGTAAAGGCGTCAGTGCACCCAGATATTGTGCTTTTGGTGCCAGGCCAGCAAGTGCATTCATACAGTAACCCCTCTGTGGTATTGTGGAAGAGTGCAGGGGTGGACCATGCGGTCCTATATTAAAAAGATATGGATCTGGTAAAGGCGTCAGTGCACCCAGATATTGTGCTTTTGGTGCCAGGCCAGCAAGTGCATTCATACAGTAAACCCTCTGTGGTATTGTGGAAGAGTGCAGGGGTGCGGTTCAAAAAATTAAAATGATATAAATGTGGCACAGGCGTCAGTGAAGCCAAATATTGTGCCTTTCATGGCAGCAAGTGCCTTCACACCATAACCCTTTTGTGGTATTGTGGAAGAGTTCAGTGCTGGAGGTTTTGTGAATGCAAAAGACATCCCCTATCTATTCCGTTACGTCAGCATCAGGGGATTGATAGCTGCTGATCCAGGACGGATTCATTTTTAGAAATGTCAGCCAGTCTACAGAGTCGGTGGACAGACGCACTCTTTTATCTGTGACAAAACCTCCAGCAGCACTGAACGTCCTTTCAGAAAGCACGCTAGATGAAGGTCAACCTAGTAGCTGCATAGCATATTGGCTAAATTCTGGCCAGTGATCCAATCTCAACACCCAGTAAGCCAGTGGATCATCTGCTGGAAAGGTATCCAGGTCTGCCCTTGCCCCTAGGTAGTCCTGCATCATATGGTGAAGACGCTGGCAATGGGTGCCTACATTTGATGTCCCTGGGCGTCGTGGACTAAAAAAATTTAAAAAGGCATCAGTCAAGCGGCCCCGGCCTTCACCACTATTCCTCTGATCATCCGCAGCCTCAGAAGCACCTGTGTCATCACTTGGTAACCTACCAGTGCCTGGAAAGGTGTTACATAAGTGTCGCTTTAGAGCGTCCTCAAGTCTTTTCATCCTGTGCTCACTCTGTGTGGGCAGGATGAGCTCTGCAACTTTACCCTCGTATCGTGGATCAAGAAGGGTTGCCAACCAGTAATGATCCCTCTCCTTGATAGCACAAATCCTGGGGTCCTTTAGCAGGCTTTGTATAATAAGGGAGCCCATGCAGCATAGGTTGGAGGTGGCATTAGCTTCCGAGTCTTCCTGGTCAATGAGGATGACCGTATCGTGCACTTCCTCCTCCCAGCCACGTTCTAGCCCTTGTGTTTCTGGGCACACAAAACCCTCCCTTGAGGAATCCCCACCTTCAATGCCCACACTACTTAAACAATAATCATCATCATCATCATCCTGTCTGATCTGAGGAGGACCCGCTGGAATGCTGTCTGCGGAAAGACTGGGGCCTTCAGAGCTAGGGAAGGCCTCCTCTTCCTCCCGCTGCTCTGCCTCTAGAGCCACATCTATAATTCCCTGCAGAGTGTGCTCCAGCAGGAACACTAAAGGAATTGTGTCACTGATGCATGCACTGTCCCTGCTCACCATCCTCGTTGCCTCCTCAAATGGTGACAGTACAGTGCATGCATCTTTGATCATCAGCCACTATTCGTTGATGGCCCTCTGCTGCTTGTGCAGACACTGCAGCATTGCTAATGTTGAGTTCCATCTGGTGGGCATGTCACAGATCAGACGGCTTGTGGTAAGGTGGAATTCTCTTTGAATTTCTGCTAGGCGAACGCTTGCTGGGAATGACCGTCTGAAGTGGCTGCAGACTTTTCTGGCCTGGCTGAGAAGCTCTGCCAGCCCTGGGTACCTGGTTAGGAAATGCTGTACCACCAGATTTAGGACGTGTGCTAGGCATGGTAAATGCGTCAACTTACCCGGGCGTAGGGCGGAGAGAAGGTTGCTGCCATTATCACAGGCAACCATTACCAGCTGAAGCTGGCGTGGTGTTAACCATCTCTGCACCTGCCCCTGCAGAGCTGACAGAATTTCTGGCCCGGTGTGGCTCCTGTGCCCTAAACAAACCAGCTCAAGCACAGTATGGTATCTTTTTGCTTGAGCCATTGCGTAGCCCTTGTCAGGCATTGGTTTAACTGCCACTTCGCCAGAGACACAGAAGGAGGAGGAGGAAGAGGGAGAGGTGGTGGTGGAGCAGACAGACCTCATACAAGCAGCTTTCTGGAGGCGTGGTGGATGAACAAGCTCCAGCACAGAGCCCCGTCTTGGATCCCTCCCAGCTGCAATCAGAGTTACCCAGTGTGCCGTGAAGGAAATGTAATGACCCTGTCCATGCTTGCTGGACCACGTGTCTAAAGTCACATGCACCTTGCTGCTGACTGTCTTTCCCAATGACTCGATAACATTGTCTTCCACGTGCTGGTATAGTGCTGGAATGGCCTTCCGTGAAAAGTAATGGCGTTTTGGAACATTCCACTGTGGTACAGCACATTCAGCAAATTCATGGAAGGGAGCAGAGTCCACCAGCTGGAAAGGCAGCAGCTGCAATGCGAGTAATTTTGCTAAGCTGGCATTTAGACGCTGTGCTTGGGGATGGTTGGGACTATATTATTTCTTACGCTGCAGCAGCTGGGGCAACGTAATCTGACTGCGTAAATCTTCAGCTGATGGGATGCTGTCACATTGTGAGGAAGGAGCTGGTACATCCATTACTGAAGCATCATCCCTGTCAGTGGAGGTTGTAGGCAATGACATGGCAGGACATACAGTGGGGGTAGAGACAGATGATGAGGAGGAGGACCTACGCAAAGTTTTGCACCAACAGGATGCGTGGCAGGTGGTCATATGTCGCCTCAAGCACGTGGTACCCAAGCGTCCGGTGTCTTTCCCACGCTTGAGCCTCACCTGACAGATTACAAATAGCAATGGTGGGGTCTGCTGCACATTTCTTAAAGAACTCCCAGACAGCAGAGTTCCTGGATGTGTGCTTTGAGACAACAGCGCTCTGCACCTGAGCAGCTCTTACATCTGATACCTTGGACAGGCTAGTGCTACGGTTGGTCATAGAGGATGTTGTGCCTCGTGTTTGTTGTACCTCCTCCTCACTTGACTCCTCTGTGCGATCAGGCACCCAGGTGGAGTCAGTGACCTCATCATCATTGTCATCATCATCCCCCTATCTCGTCACTGGAGCCAACTTGGCAGTATGCTGCAGCTGCTGGGGCAACATGAGTGCCAGTTATTTGTGTGTCATTACTGGCACCCCCTTCCTCTAGGTTGATTATACTCCCTTCCTCAACCTCAGAGATTGAATCAGAGCACTGTACTTGCTGCGCATCCTCAAGCAGCATGTCACTGTCATTGTAGTCAAACAATTTAGCAGACTCCTCCGTGTGTGATAGTGAGGCTACGTCAGGAGTAGCTGTGGACATGGAGGCTGCATTAGATGCTTTGGCAGCGGAGGTGGACTGTAAAGCACTACAAGCCTGGCTGGCAGAGGACTTGGAGAATGAGGATGGCCTGGTTAGCCAATTCACCAAATCCTCTGTATGTTGCTGCTGCTTAAGACGGCCAGCACCAGTTAGAAAGGACAAGCGTGCCCCTGCAGAGGAAGCACCACGTCCACCACGACCAGAGACACAGCCTCCCTACACAGAGGCTGCTTGCCCTCTTATCTGTGTCTGGGAGCGTCTGCCTGTCCTTTTTGGTCTTTTGGACATGGTGAGTGATATATAGATTAAATATATACAGAACTCTGATTTAACTCTGGTATAAAGATTAAAGATTTCCAGAACTGTGGTATAACTCAGTGAGACACCCTGATAGCTGGCAGCCAGTGACAAGACACAGATTACAATTCCCAGATACCTCCTATAAATCAGTGAGACCCCCGATGGGTGGCAGTGACAAGACACAAATTACAATTCGCAGAAATCTGTTACAAGTCAGTGAGACTCCCTGATAGGACCCCCTGATAGCTGGCAACAGTGACAAGACACAGATTACAATTCGCAGAAATCTGCTAGAAGTATGTGGGACCCCCTGATAGCTGGCAGTGAGAAGACACAGATTACAAATCTCAGAAACCTCCTATAAATCAGTGAGACACCCTGATGGGTGGCAGCCAGTGAGAACACACGGATTATAACAATTCCCAAATATTTTGTGGAAATTACTGACCCCAAAATCCTGCATGGCAGATTACCTCAGATTACCTCAATTCACAAATATTTTGTAGAAATTACTGAGCCCCCAAAATTCTGCATGGCAGATTACCTCAGATTACCTCAATTCACAAATATTTTGTAGAAATTACTGAGCCCCCAAAATTCTGCATGGCAGATTACCTCAGATTACCTGAATTTACAAATGTTTTGTAGAAATTACTGAGCCCCAAAATTCTGCGTGGCAGATTACCTCAGATTACCTCAATTCACAAATATTTTGTAGAAATTACTGAGCCCCCAAAATTATGCGTGGCAGATTACCTCAGATTACCTCAATTCACAAATATTTTGTAGAAATTACTGAGCCCCCAAAATAGTTGCTGGGAGTGAGAACACAAAGATTACAACAATTCCCAGATATTTGGTAGAAATGAGACCCCCCCCCCAGTAGATGAGACCCCCCCAGCAGCTGGTGGCAGACTGGCAGTAAAAACACACACTAACACAAGATCAATCGCGTCTCAAATCTCCTCTCAAACACGTGCAGAAGCGCTGTGTGAAGCCTTATATAGTGTGCTGCGGGATTTAGCTCTGTGTGCCCATGATTGGGCAAGATATGCCCAATCAGGACTCTGAGCCGTGATTGGCATAGTCTTGAACCTGTCTTGTACCTGACCTGCGGTCAGGTGCAAGGCTGTAGCCAATTACAAGCGTTCAGGCCAGTGGAAAAGTGCATTGTGGTCCATTGTGGTGCATTGTGAGCGAACATGCAGCGAACACGCGGAAATGTTCGTAGTTCGCGAACATCCGAACGGGCTATGTTCGATGCGAACTCCGAACCGATCGAACCGAACAGCTCATCCCTATTGGTGAGTAGAGCGAGTGAGATAGCGACAGAGAAGAGGCGATATTAGTGCAGGAGCAGGTTCATTAGCATCATATCACATAGATCCACATTACACATAATTACCCGCACACCTATACATTACTAAGCAGCACACACATCACTACTCGTTAATACACATTACGCAGTCATACATACACACATACCGTTTATTTCCCATTGTACTTGTGTGTCACCGATTGTCATGGGTGCAGGGAGAGGAGATGGAGGGAGGATGGGTGTTGAGGAGCAGCGCTAGGCAAGGAGAGGAAGAAAGGTGTCAGGGTGTGGGAGTCAGAGCGACTGGACATGTGTGCAGGGTGGCAGTAGGCATGGAGATGGCGATGGCACACATGGAGGAGGTAGGAGTGGAGAGGGTAGGAGTGGAGAGGGTAGGAGTGGAGAGCGGGGCAGTGGTAGGAGTGGAGAGCGGGGCAGTGCTGCCAGGGCCGTGAGTCCTGAGAGCGAGGGGAGTAAAGATGCTAGGCCAGGCCCATCTAGCCAAGGGACACGTGTTGCCCAAGGGACAGGACAGGGAGTCAGAGAGCAGACACACTCCAGGGCACACTCCAGGGCACAGGGCCAGGGACAAATATTTTGTAGAAATTACTGAGCCCCCAAAATTCTGCATGGCAGATTACCTCAGATTACCTCAATTCACAAATATTTTGTAGAAATTACTGAGCCCCCAAAATAGTTGCTGGGAGTGAGAACACAAAGATTACAACAATTCCCAGATATTTGGTAGAAATGAGACCCCCCCAGTAGATGAGATCTTCCCAGTAGCTGGTGGCAGACTGGCGGTAAGAACACACACTAACACAACAACAATCTCCTCTCAAACGCATGCTGAAGCGCTGTGTGAAGCCTTATATAGTGTGCTGCGGGACTTAGCTCTGTGAGCCCATGATTGGACAAATTTTGCCCAATCAGGACTCTGAGCCGTGATTGGCATAGTGTTGAACCTGTCTTGCACCTGACCTGTGGTCAGGTGCAAGGCTGTAGCCAATTACAAGTTTCAGGCCAGTGGAAAAGTGTATTGTGGTCCATTGTGGGCGAACACGCGGCGAACAGGCGGAAATGTTCGTAGTTCGCGAACATGTGAACAGGCTATGTTCGATGCAAACTCCGAACCGAGCGAACCGAACAGCTCATCCCTACTTATGAGCAGAGAATCACAGAGGACATTCAGCTGTGGAGACCCCCAAGTGTTGGGGCCTCAGCCCTCTGTGAGCCATGGAGACCAGTTGGTGCACTGGCTGTGTGCTGCACTTGATCTAGAGTGCAAATACGAGGACTTGCTGCAATGTGTGAGTGAGGAGGATTGGGAAACTGACGAGAAGCCTCCCCCAGGCTATGTGTTCCGCGGTCCTGGCCCAGCATGGATCTACTTTAAGGGGGGGAGACAATTATGGCAGTCCGCAGGCTGCCAGACATGCAGAATTGTGCAGCATCCAGGGGCGCTACCTGGATGTGTATGAGGACTCTGCCTTTTGGCCCGTGCTGAAGGGACTCGCTGCTGAGGAATGGGCACACGAAATAGACTTAAAAAGGTTGCAAACTGCAGCCCAGCTACAAGTCGCTGAAGCCCCTGGAGGAAGACTCCCTACACCAGCCAGCGGGAAGCGGAAGAAAAAGAGAGGTGGCCGAGCCAAAGCAGACAAAAGCAAAATGCCGTCACAGTCGGGGATTACAACAGTAAGCCATCTTCCAGCGGGCAGTATCAGGTCACCAGAGAGACTGACACCCAGGCTGTTCCGCTCATGAGAGATGGGGCCACACAGACCATGGACGATCTGGTCAGCTTGTTACAGGCTGAATTGCTTACTGCTCGAGCACAGATAATGGCCCTGACCGAGACATTACAGAACCAGCAAAATCAGCTGCGAGCTGTCACGGTGGAGAGAGATGGTCGCTGAACAGGCAGCCACCATACAACAATTGTCGGCCCAGCTGCAGGCCTGTGAGGACTCTACCCTCAATCTACACACGGAGCTCAGTGGTGCTCAGGCGCAGATAGCGGAGCTGGAGCGCGGCTCCCGTGTAATGATCGAGCAGCTGGAGGCTGAGCGGCAAACTGGAGCTGCTCTACACATAGAAATAACAGCTTTTAAACTTCGCCTGGAGAACTGCGAGCAGGAATTAGAGCGGACACAGCTCTCCCGGGATACTATTCAGGCATGGGCCTGGGAGCAGGAGGAGGAAATACAACTGCTCCAGAACCAACTCCAGCTGTGCCAACACCAGCTACTAGAAGCAGACGCAGCTTGGAAGGAGAGCCTCGCTCAAACCAAGGCAAGCGAGATGGAGGTGAGCCGTCAGACACACCAACTAGGTGTATTGGAGCAGGAGCACCAGGGCACGGTCAGCCACCTGCAGGCTGAGCTTGAAGGGACACGAGCACAGTGCCGACAGCTCCAACATGAGTTGTCCCTGGCACAGGCTGCCAGCACCCATGTGCCCACCACGGAGGCAAGGCATTGCCCCTGTTATATTTGGCATAGAGGAGCGATTGTACCCAATGTTGCTGGAGGTGTATGCTGTGCTGGCATCAGAGTGTGCCTTGTCCCCGAAAAAGATAGAGACCCCCCAGTACTCCACCCCTATGAACCAAGGTGCCGCCAGAGAGGGGACCTCTTCTTACCTGCCTAGAAGACCAGCAGAATCGGTGAGTGTCTACCCTGAGAGGCAATCAAGTTAATGGCCGCAGGAAGAATTGCGCCCTTTTGGGATTGTGGGGATTGCCGTGGGATGGGCCCTTTTTAAATGTTCAGGAGGGGAGCAGCAGCAGAAGGAGAGACTGGGGACTTGGATTGCTGACTGTGTTCTGGTCCTGGGTCCGCAGAGGGGCCCTGGAGACAGAAAAATGGGGGGGGGGAATTCCAGTGTGCCCGCTAGAAAATGTTTTGTGTCTGTGGACTGTGGTGGCCTGTTGCCTGGCAGACACTACTGCGGTGAGTCCTTGGGAGCACTGGACAAGAGGGTTGGCTTGCCTCTTACCCCGGGACTATGGACCCACAACCCTGCAGCGACCGTCAGAACCCACTGATGGTGCTTGTGCGCCAGCACCCTGGAACTTTGAGGATGGCGCAGAAAAGGGACAAAGTGAGAAGTCTCGTCAGTGGCAAGCGATTCGTTTGGGATCTAAGCTTGCCCTGCCGTTCTGGAAGGGGGACATATGTCATGGAGCTGACGTGGCGCTCTACGCTTCAAAACCCAAGAGACTTTATGTTCATTTATATCGTGTGATTTTAAAAATATTTTACATTGTTTGGTTTTAGTTTAAATTAGTTTAGTGTAAAATGGCGTAGCTTTAGTTTTAAATATACTTATATTCCTGTAGGTAAATGTGTTTTTGTATAATCCAGTAAACAAGCTTTACTGCTGTGTAATTTGTGCAACAGGGTTTTTCCCCTTATCTGGCTGCTTGTTTGATTCAAGAAGTCTGGGATAGTGTTTGTCTTTAATCTGATGTGTTAGAACAATAGATTATGTAAATGTTGTGTGAGCTAAAGGCTAAAGAATGTTTATTGTAAATATCTGACATAATGTAATTAGCATTTTAGTAGGATGATGTGCGTCATTTATGCAAATTATGGCTGTTGGATCTCAGCATAAGTAGTGGCGTTTTTTTGTTCATTAAAGCTCTGAGACAGAAAGAGAATCCTGTTGGAACATACAGCTGCGTCTGGTGTCTCCTTCAACTACACACTCAACCTCAGAAGGCACAGAGTGGCCTTCTGGAAATTCCTAACAGCTCCAGGGCAGAGAAACAGAAGCAGGCGGGTCAAGCTGCTCGAGGCGCTGAGGACAGCGCTCCCAGTAGCCGGGCTGACCGCAACGAAGGAGTGTCTGGAGAGTCAGGACAGGCGGAAGAGAGTGGTTCCGTCACAATTTACACTTAGGGGTGTACTCACTTTTGTTGCCACAGGTTTAGACAATAATGGCTGTGTATTGAGTGTTATTTGAGGGGACAGCAAATTTACACTGTTATACAAGCTGTACACTCACTACTTTACATTGTAGCAAAGTGTCATTTCTACACTGTTGTCACATGAAAAGATATAATAAAATATTAACAAAAAATGGGAGGTATGTACTCACTTCTGTGAGATACTGTATGTGAAATGTACTCAAAATGCAAAACATGTGGCATTTAAATAAAAAAAAAAGACTAGTAGTGGTGGCTGGGTTGAACCCACTTCTTGTAAAGTCGAGACTTGCTTCTCCACAGTTGTACTGGAGGAATGTGCCGCATGGGATTTGACTTGCTTTTCCCCACAGAGAGTTGTGAAAACAGTCGGAAAAACAGTATAAGGGAACAACCAAGGTCAGCAAGGGCAGAGAGCACAACAGGTTCAGGCTCGGGCACTCAGTCAGCAATGCAAAAAAGATGGCGCCATGAGACTTAGGAAAAAAAAATGGGGGGTGAGGAGGAGGGCAAAGGCCAGGCTCTCTCCCAGTAGTCCAGGGGACAAGAGTAGGCCCTGGAAGACATATACATCATGAGGTCAGGAAGCTCGAGGGCCAAGTATGGCAGGCAGAGCCATGGTGGCTGTCACAGTGGCCCACCTCGACACAGCTCAAAGTTGCCAAAAAAAAGGGGGTGACCATCAGTAAGTCCCAAAAGTGCATACTAAATAAGCAAAATGCTACTGCATTAAAGACCTCAAAAAGTCAAAAACGACCCCAAAAAGTGTCCCTACACACACAAAAATAATACAAAAAAAAATAGCAGAAAGTTGAAAAAGAGACTTGTCTAGAAAACCAAAGGTAACAGCAAAAAAAAAAGAGCCAGCCATGCAACGGGGGTAAATCAAAATGGACAGCAGGAAAATAACAGTCCTCAACCCGGGTCTAGAGAAGCAGCATCCAAAGTAGAGGGGCAGGTGGACACCGGAACCATCAGGAGGTGCAGATAGGAGTCCAGAACCTCTTCAGGGTTGGTTACAGGGCAAGTACGACCAGCGTGCGAGATTACCAGGTAACCCGAGGGCCCCAATGATAGCGGATTCCACAGTCCCTCAGGAGGATCATGGTTAGGGTTAGGGATGAACACCCCCGTGTTCGGTTCGCATACGAACTCGAACAATTTCAAAAGTTCGAGGTCGAACACGAACTGAACTCAATGCAAGTCAATGGGACTCGAAAATTTGAATTTTAGAGTGCCCTCCAAGAGGGCATATATGCAAGATATTTGCCATAAAAGGTGTACGGGGGTCCGGGTAGTGCCCTGGGGGACAGGAAACAAGGACAAAAACTTTTAAAAAAAAAACATTTTTAAAGGAACAGTGAGTTTTCCATGAAATAATGGTTAAAAATAAACTCAAAAAATTTCTTCAAATATCGTGCCTAGGAGGTCCCCATAACCTGCCCGTTAAGTAGCGGATTTGTAGGATGTATAGAAACATTTAAAAACAAAAAAATGACATTTCAAATGACGGTAAACGGTTTTCCTTTAATCTATTCAGAAACAACTGCTTGGGGCGGCAGTCTGTATGAAAAGAGGAGACATTTGAGGACACACAGAACAAGTTTAGTGATTTTTTGGCTAAATTATGGTGAAACTTATGCAGGCTTTGGATGAAAGTAACAATAGGTGCTTTAAAATTGGGCCTTTAGTGTCGGCAACAGTGCCGTCACACCGTAACCCCTCTGTGGTATTGTGGAAGAGTGCAGGGTTGGACCCTGCGGTCCAATATTAAAATTATATGATTCTGGTAATATAAACGTCAGTGGCAGTGCACCCAAATATTGTGTCTTTGGTGGCAGCAAGTGCCTTCACACCGTAACCCTTTTGGGTATTGTGGAAGAGTGCAGGGTTGGACCCTGCGGTCCAATATTAAAATGATATAAATCTGGTAATATAGGCGTCCTTTCAGAAAGCACGCTGGATGAAGGGCAACCTAGTAGCTGCATAGCATATTGGCTAAGTTCTGGCCAGTGATCCAATCTCAACACCCAGAAAGCCAGTGGATCATCTGCTGGAAAGGTATCCAGGTCTGCCCTTGCCCATAGGGAGTCCTGCACCATATGGTGAAGATGCTGGCAATGGGTGCCTACATTTAACGTCCCTGGGCATTGTGGACTAAAAAAATTGGAAAAGGCATCAGTCAAGCGGCCCCTTTCACAGCTCTTCCTCTGATCAACCGCAGCCTCAGAAGCACCTGTGTCATCACTTGGTAACCTACCAGTGCCTGTAAAGGTGTTACACAAGTGTCGCTTTAGAGCGTCCTCAAGTTTCTTCATCCTGTCCTCCCTCTGTGAGGGCAGGATGAGCTCTGCAACTTAACCCTTGTATCGTGGATCAAGAAGGCTTGCCAACCAGTAATGATCCCTCTCCTTGTTAGCATGAATCCTGAGGTCCTTTACCAGGCTTTGCAGGATAAGGGAGCCCATGCAGCGTAGGTTGGAGGTGGCATTAGCATCCGAGTCTTCCTGGTCAATGAGGATGACCCCATCGTGCACTTCCTCCTCCCAGCCACGTACTAGTCCTTGGGTTTCTGGGCACACAAAACCCTCTCTTGAGGAATCCCCACCTTCAATGCCCCCACTACTTAAATATTCCTCCTCATCCTCCTCCTGTCTGATCTGAGGACCCGCAGGAATGCTGTCTGCAGAAAGCCTGGGGCCTTGAGAGCTAGGGAAGGCCTCCTCTTCCTCCTGCTGCTCTGCTTCTAGTGCCACATCTATAATTCCCTGCAGAGTGCGCTCCAGCAGGAACACTAAAGGAATTGTGTCACTGATGCATGCACTGTCCCTGCTCACCATCCTCGTTGCCTCCTCAAATGGTGACAGTACAGTGCATGCATCCTTGATCATCAGCCACTGTGGGGGGGAAAAAACAAGTTGACCTGAACCTGTCCTTGTGCCATACTCACACAGGTACTCGTTGATGGCCCTCTGCTGCTTGTGCAGATGCTGCAGCATTGCTAATGTCGAGTTCCACCTGGTGGGCATGTCACAGATCAGACAGTTTGTGGGAAGGTGGAATTCTCTTTGAATTTCTGCCAGGCGAACACTTGCTGGGAATGACCATCTGAAGTGGCTGCAGACTTTTCTGGCCTAGCTGAGAAGCTCTGCCAGCCCTGGGTACCTGGTTAGGAAACGCAGTACCACCAGATGTAGGACGTGTCCTAGGCATGGTACATGCATCAACTTACCCTGGCGCAGGGCGGAGAGAAGGTTTCTGCCATTATCACAGACGGCCATTCCCAGCTGAAGCTGGCGTGGTGTTAACCATCTCTGCACCTGCCCCTGCAGAGCTGACAGAATTTCTGACCCGGTGTGGCTCCTGTCCGCTAAACAAACCAGCTCAAGCACAGTATGGTATCTTTTTGCTTGAGCCATTGCGTAGCCCCTGTCACACGTCGGTTTAACTGCCACTTCGCCAGAGACAGAGAAGGAGGAGGAGGAAGAGGGAGAGGTGGTGGTGGAGCAGACGGACCTCATACAAGTAGCTTTCTGGAGGCGTGGTGGATGAACAAGCTCCAGCTTCTTGGATCCCTCCCAGCTGCAATCAGCGTTACCCAGTGTGCCGTGAAGGAAATGTAATGGCCCTGTCCATGCTTGCTGGACCACGTGTCTAAAGTCACGTGCACCTTGCTGATGACTGCCTTTCCCAATGACTCCATAACATTGTCTTCCACGTGCTGGTATAGTGCTGGAATGGCCGTCCGTGAAAAGAAATGGCGTTTTGGAACCTGCCACTGTGGTACAGCACATTCAGCAAATTCACGGAAGGAAGCAGAGTCCACCAGCTGGAAAGGCAGCAGCTGCAATGCGAGTAATTTTGCTAAGCTGGCATTTAGACGCTGTGCTTGGGAATGGTTGGGACTATATCTTTTCTTACGCTGCAGCAGCTGGGGCAACGTAATCTGACTGCATAAATCTTCAGTTGATGGGATGCTGTCACATTGTGAGGAAGGACCTGGTACATCCATTACTGTAGCATCATCCCTGTCAGCGGAGGTTGGAGTCAATGACATGGCAGGACATATAGTGGGGGTAGAGACAGGTGAGGAGGACCTACGCAAAGTGTTGCACCAACAGGATGCGTGGCAGGTGGTCATATGTCACCTCAAGCACGTGGTACCCAAGCGTCCGGTGTCTTTCCCATGCTTGATCCTCATCTGACATCATAGGCGACTCTACAGGGGGGCAATTGCCCCCTAGGTTATTCCTTGCCCCCCCATGTGCCCCCCACCAAAAATCAGCATCCAGCTTCCCACACTTCTTCGGACCACTGTATGTCCGTCCCTGTACATCGTATATGGATGATCATTGGAAAGGACAGATTCTGGCCTTTCCAATGATACCCAACATGACCATATTTAGTGTAAAGTGAAAGTCATAAAACATTAAATAATAGCGGGCACTTAAACATTTTCACAGGGTTGAAATGGCTCAGCAGTGAAGTGGTTAATGTTCAGACTATACATTACATTGTGTATTATGTTAGGCTAAATGCCACATTGTTTATTATTTTTATTGTATTTCCCTGGGTTTATGGCATTTTAGGGGTTACTATGGAAGTTAGAATCTAAAGAGTCTAATCATCTTTCAATCCTCTGCTTTTCGTCACATTTCGGGGAATTCATTTCGCCAAAAATAGTGAATTCCTATTTAGCGAATGGTCACTCTAATTTGCTAAAAGTGGAAGCAGCTATCAGACATTCAGCGAAAACTGCCAAATTGCAGCAAATAAAATATTGAATTTAGGTTGTCAGAATAGTACAATAAAAAGGTATCATTGCATCATATTACTCTGGGGTTTTGGAATCTTATTTATATATACTTATTTATGGCACTATTACCTGGTGTGAGCTAACCCTTGCGTCGGCATGGTTTTGCGTTAGCGCCAGGTTAATCGAGTCTAACGCAGGACCAACAGATCGTTTGCCTCCCTCTTCAAACGGGAAAAATCACTTCGTGCGTTGCTATTAGCGATTTGTACCGTAAGCTTACTGTACTTTCTGGGAGCACTAGAGATCTCTAGCGCTTTTGCAGCTAACAGATCACTTGGTGCCAGCGCTAAATTTTTCAGGGGTCCTAATTGCAGCATTTTACCTACTGCTCAACCCTGGTGCTTACTCCAAGAAAACAGAAAAAACAGATCCTCACCCAAAATTAACAGGCAATTGAAAGGAATGCAGCACAGGTGTTCTCTTGGCCCCATACGCCATAGTAATGGATCTGGTCCGCATTGTTGTTGCTGTTGCAGTGATCTCTATTATGATATAAATGTATCCTTTATCCACATATATCCTAAATCTAATATATTGCCTCATTTTAAACATTTTATGTTGGGGGTTATTCAAAGTATGGAAGCGGTTGATTATTAGGGTGACTGTATGGACCATGTTTAAAGGGACAAGTGAATAAGTCTTGCCCTGAAACATGTATTATTTATATGCTGTAGCAGGGAAATTTTTGTTGCTCACCTGGCCTTCCTTTTGGATCTATTAAATGCAATGTAATAATACTACATGTTGTTGGGTGGCATTTATCATGCAATGCCCATCAGCCTTAATATATGTGTGCATCAAACCATGGATGATACGGCCCCCGTGGAGGATTTTAATAATGCAGGGGTGTGAGGTTATTCACTGGATGTGTTCATTTTCAAGCTTGTGAGGGCGGGGGATAGGTATGGCCCGGCACTCTGCACTAGAAAAAAAAAGTTGTATCCTGTACACAACCGCATTAGCCCTGGGTCTCAGCCCAGGTCTTAGAGTTTTCCTAGCGTGCGTCAAACGACCTTGTTCATGGACTACTGCAGACAAGGTGATCTGTTAGTAGGTCGTCAGGCACTATGTTTTAGCGACTCGCGCTAAATTTTTCCTTTAGTGATGGTGTTTTAGCTCACACCAGGTGATAGGGCCCTTAGTTTTATTCAGTGGTATGATTTAGTGGTGAAAATTATTAGTGCCCCCCCAGTTTTGACTGCGGTATCTTCTGTGCCCCCCCTAAATATTGTTCATAGAGTCGTCACTGTCTGACATAGATTGCAAATAGCAATGGTGCGGTCTGCTGCACATTTCTTAAAGAATTCCCAGACAGCAGAGTTCCTGGATGTGTGCTTTGAGACAACAGCGCTCTGCACCTGAGCAGCTTTGACATCTGATGCCTTGGACTGGCTAGTGCTACGGTTGGTCATAGAGGACGTTGTGCCTCGTGTTTGTTGTGCCTCCTCCTCACTTGACTACTCTGTTCAATCAGGCACCCAGGTGGAGTCAGTGACCTCATCATCATTGTCATCACCCCCTATCTCCTCGTCACTGGAGCCAACTTGGCAGTATGCTGCAGCTACTGGGGCAACATGAGTGCCAGTTATTTGTGTGTCATCACTGGCACCCCCTTCCTCTAGGTTGATTATACTCCCTTCCTCAACCTGAGATTGAATCAGAGCACTGTAGTTGCTGCACATCCTCAAGCAGCATGTCACTGTCATTGTAGTCAAACAATTCAGCTGACTCCTCCGTGTGTGATAGTGAGGCTACGGCAGGAGTAGCTGTGGACATGGAGGCTTCATTAGATGCTTTGGCAGCTGAATAGGACTGTAAACCACTACAAGTCTGTCTGGCAGAGGACTCGGAGGATGAGGATGGCCTGGTTAGCCAATCCACCATATCCTCTGTATGTTGCTGCTGCTTAAGACGGCCAGCACCAGTTAGAAAGGACAAGCATGCCCCTGCAGAGGATGCACCACGTCCACGACGACCAGAGGCACAGCCTCCCAAAACAGAGGCTGCTTGCCCTCTTATCTGTGTCTGGGAGCGTCTGCCTGTTCTTTTTGGTCTTTCTGACATGGTGAGTAATATATAGATTAAAGATATACAGAACTCTGATTCAACTCTGGTATAAAGATTAAAGATTTCCAGAACTGTGGTATAACTCAGTGAGACACTCTGATAGCTGGCAGCCAGTGACAAGACACAGATTACAATTCCAAGAAACCTCCAATAAATCAGTGAGACCCCCTGATGGGTGGCAGTGACAAGACACAAATTACAATTCCCAGGAACCTCCTATAAATCAGTGAGCCCCCCTGATGGGTGGCAGTGTGACAAGACACAGATTACAATTTGCAGAAATCTGCTAGAGGTATGTGGGACCCCCTGATAGCTGGCTGTGAGAAGACACAGATTACAACCATTCCCAGATATCTTGTAGAAGGGAGACCACCCTGGTAGAAGGGAGACCACCAACTATTTTGGGGGTCAGTCATTTCTACAAAATATCTGGGAATTGTTCTAATCTTTGTGTTCTCACTGCCAGCAACTATTTTGGGGGTCTCATTTCTACAAAATATCTGGTAATTGTGGTAATCTTTGTGTTCTCACTGCCAGCAGCAATTGTGGGCAATTGCTGCTGGCAGTGAGAACACAAAGATTACCACAATTACCAGATATTTTGTAGAAATGAGACCCCCAAAATAGTTGCTGGCAGTGAGAACACAAAGATTAGAACAATTCCCAGATATTTTGTAGAAATGACTGACCCCCAAAATAGTTGGTGGCAGTGAGAACACACAGATTACCACAATTCCCAGATATCTTCTAGAAGGGAGACCCCCACAATTGCTGCTGGCAGTGAGAACACAAAGATTAGAACAATTCCCAGCTATTTTGTAGAAATGACTGACCCCCAAAATAGTTGGTGGCAGTGAAATAATTTGCTGGGGATGTGGCTAGCGCTCCAATGAGAATGGCTGCCTGATCACGGAGCTCCGCTGAGACTACCCACTCGATCAAGCCCTGCTGGACACCAGCTACCCCTGGACCCTCAGAGAATCACACAGGGACCACCACTCAAGCTCCATTCGGCAATTCCTGGCACCCACGTGGGAGACCGCGCCGCCCCTGCCGAATAAAATGGTGGCAACCCCCTTATGATGGACACCCGGCTCTCCCGCTCACTCCATTACTTCCGTGGATGCATGGGACCCTCTGCAGGATCTCAGGCAGCTCCTCTGCTCCTTGCCCACCAGGGAGGACCGCTCAGCATCCGGTCTACAGACCTCCCTACTGGCTGAAATTCAAGGCCTTCCTGAAGATCTTGGAGGCCTGCAGGATCGCGTCCAGCAGGTGGAAGCGCAGGCTCAGCAGCACAAACTCTCGGCGGCCCACGACGCCACCCTGACGACTCAACATCACATCCTGCAGACCATGGCCCGTCACTTGGAGGAGAACAGAGGACGCCGAAATAACATACAGGTAAGGGGTCTCCACGAAACTGAACTAACCCCCCATGACCTGAAGTTCACTCTTCTGCATTTATTTAAGGGTTTCCTACAACTGGATCTTGATACGGACATTGAATTTTAGAGACTGTACTGAAGCCCCGAAAGCCTTCTTCACTGTTCGCCACACTTATTATGAACATGGGAACAAGTTGGTAGACTTCTGGTCCGAGCCGTTAGATCCCACTGGCAGAAACTATACATCTCCAGACTGTGTACACCACAGGGCTCCTACACCCCCTTATCACAGGACATGCTTTCTCTTTGCCGTGACCACTTCACTGACCTCTATAATCTACTCACACCCCAACCTCCGGCCACACATGCCACAATGTAAACCTTTGTGCAGACTAATATCCACTCTAAATTGGCCCCGGTCATGCAAACTGCATTGGACACCCCACTAACAATTGAGGAACTTTGCTTGGCAATTAAATCCACCCCCTCGGGCTAAACCCATGGCCCAGATGGCCTATCCTCTGATATAAATCTTTCCTTCTTACCCTTGCCCCAGCTTGGCTGTTGGCCTTTAAAACTCTAACACTACTGCAACACACTCTACCCCCACAAGCTCTAACCGTCACTATCACCCTGATACCCAAACCGAATAGGGGACCCTGACCTCTGCGCAAACTACCGCCCCATCTCCCTCCTTAATCAGGATCTTAAACTTTTTGCAAAAGTCCTTGCCATGTGGAACTCTCACTATGTACCATGCTTGGTGCACCCTTATCAAACAGGTTTTATCCCCGGGAGGGAGGCGAGGGACAACACCATAAGGGCACTCAACCTTGTGCATGTTGCCTCCAGCTCCCGCTCTACCCCCTGCCTCCATCTGTCCACAGACGCCGAAAAGGCTTCCAATAGGTTCAGCTGACCCTGCCTGTTTTGCACCCTTAAGCACATCGGTTTTGGCTCCAACATCCTTGCTTGGATCGGCTCCCTTTACTTGGCCCCAACTGCGCGCATTAACCTCAATAGTTCCCTTACCCCCCCTTTCCTATCCGCAACGGCACCAGACAGGGCTGCCCTCTTTCCCTGTTACTTTTTGCACTCTCGCTGGAACCCCTCCTGAAGGCAGTTAGGACTAACCCCTCTATCCATGGTATAGTTGTGGATAGCGATCAGCATAAGGTGGCGGCATATGCGGATGACCTGCATTTTGTTTGTACACCAGCCCCTGGTCATGCTCCCCTCCCTCACCTCCCTTTTACAAGACTTCGGCACCATTAGCAATTATAAAATTAACATGGCAAAATCTGAAATTTTGGGGCTTACTATCCCCAGCCCCTCTGCATGCAACTTAAGAACACCTTCTTGTTTCGATGGTGCACACCCACACTTAAGGACCTTGGCGTTCACCTCACCCCCGATATCTCCGAACTTTATTCAGCTAACTTTCTTCCCCTGTTGCGGTCAGTGTCGGCAGACCTTACCAAAAGGCCATTCCCCCACGTCACCTGGTTTGGGCGTATCAATGTCCTTAAAATGAACATTCTCCCATGATTACTCTACCTATTTCAGACCCATACCCAAGCTGTTCTTTCAGTCTCTACAGTAACTGTTCACCTCCTATGTGTGGAACCATCGCAAACCTCACCTGCCCTTCAAATTGCTGACCGCCCAGAAATTTGCTGGGGGAATGGAGCTACCTGACGCACGCCATTACTACCGGGCAGTTCACTTACTTTGCATCTTGGAGTGGACATCAGAGTCAGACCAGAAATTGTGGGTCCCGTTAGAAAAATCACTGGCGGGGGGGACCCCTCGCCTCACTCCCTTGGCTTCTTGGCACTAATGCTCCCTTCCGCACCCCTTCCCACCCTACAATCTCTGCCACACTTTGGAGTTTGGAGGACACTTCAAAATTACACCCTGATTGCCCGCTGACTGTCACTGCTCATGCCACGTCGCCACCTCCCAGCAGCTCACCAGGGCACACCACATCCCGCTCTCGCCACCCACTTTATTGACAGAGACACCTTCAAATCCCCGACTGACATTCCACTGACCCTACCGCACTCTTTCCTGACTACGTTTCAGCTACACCGTCTGACGTCTTACCTGCGCTCCCTGGCCTTTCCATCACGCTTCACCCGCCCTCTGACCCAGTTATAGAACCTTGTTCATAGACCACGCGCCCGAGTCACAGCATCTCCGTGCTGTATGGGCTGTTGCAATCTGTCACCTGCCCCACCCTGTCCTACTGGGCTAAGTGGGAGGGTGACCTGCAACTCTCCTTCACGGACGAAGAATGGGAATAACTACCCTGACTACATCCTGCTCTACAGCCACTAAATCACAAGAAACGGCATTAAAACTTCTCTCACGCTGGTACTGCCCCCCCGTGACCCTCACCACCTTCGATTCCAACTCTAACGTTGCGTACTGGAAATGTCAGGCACCCCATGCCGATTTGTTACACATGTGGTGGTCTTGCCCCTTGATCCAGTCGTACTGGATGTCGTCCATGACGCGAGTAATAAGGTATTTGCTTCACCCCCCGATTTCACCCCAGCTGCTAGGCTTTTGCACCACACTCCAGCAGGCTTGACAGCATACAAACGTTCAATTGACATACTCCTTTTGAATACTGGGAAAGCCGTACTGCCTCGAGACTGGAAGACCCCCTCCGTACCCACTGTTTGGGAGTGGCTTCAAGAGGTCCACGATATTAGAAGCGTTGAGGACCTCATTCATGGCGCCGCTGGCATGTCTGCACAACACCTGCACCACTGTTTTTACTGGTCTGCCTCCTGTACCTTTCACTAACACCCACTATGCCGGTCACTGGTACCCGCTCGCCCGTCCAATATCGCACAGATGTTTTTTCTAGACACCTGCATTCTGCCCCACCCTGGCTGCTACGGTATGGGACTGGCCACGAGCCTGCCTTCCTTCCCCCCCCTGAGGTCCCCCTTTACCCTATTGAGAATGCACTTACCCTACACCTTCCTGTACAACCATGTGTTATTTTGCTTCTTACAGTTGTCTTTATTGTACATCTGATATTTTCTATGTACTCTGCTACAATGCTGTATCTCTTGAAAAACTTAATAAAATCTTCTTATAATAAAAAAAAATTGCTGCTCAGTGACTGCAGGATTCACTCTGAATTTCTCAAGATGATCCTTAAAATCTGGCCTGTTAGTGGGTCCTGAGGACTGGAGTTGAGAAACACTGGTCTAGAGTGATGAGACCAAGATAAATGGTTTTGGAACTGATGGCTTCAAAACTGTATGGCGTTGCAAAGGTGAGGAGAACAAAAAAATATAATGCATGGTGCCTACAGTGAAGCATGACAGTGGCAGTGTCCTTCTGTGGGGAGCTGCATTTCATGGATGGTATCGTGAATTAACAGATGTACTGCTCTTTATAGAAAGTGAAGATGTTACCATTACTCATGTCACGTTTCCAGCCCTGTCTCCTGTATGTATTGTAGAAAAAAATGGACCCCGGGTCCAGTGGCGGAACTAGAAACCTGAGGGCCCCGGTGCAAGAATACATGAAGCCCCTCCCACAAAAAAGGATCTCTATTTTTACATTTTTTTCCTGCAAAATAAAAAAGATAGTATTGCCCCCAACTCACATGGATATATTGCCCCCAGCTCACATGGATATATTTATTGCCCCCAGCTCACATGGATATATTGCCCTCCAGCTCACATGGATATATTGCCCCCAGCTCACATGGATATATATATTGCCCCCCAGCTCACATGCATATATATATATTGCCCCCAACTCACATGGAAATATATATTGCCCCAGCTCACATGGATATATTTGCCCCAGCTCACACATGGATATATTGCCCCAGCTCACATGGATATATATATTGCCCCCCTAGCTCACATGGATATATTTGCCCCCAGCTCACATGGATATGAGAGCCCCCAGTTCTCACCTCCTCTGTCTGCGGCTGTTCTTCTCCCTACGAGCGGCCACCAGCATGCAGCTTGGCCACTAGCTTGGAACCGCCTGACCAGCGCAGCCGCGTTCACGTGAACTCCGTAATCTCGTGCGCTGGTCAGGTGGTTCCCATCCCAGGCTAGCGGCCAAGCTGCATGCCGGCGGCGCTGCTCCGAGATTCCGGCGCTGATTGCCGGAATCTGCGGGCGAATTGAAGAGCCATCTGCGGCTGCCTGGGCCCCCCTCCAGTGGCGGAATGCCTGGGCCCGGTCGCAAGTGCGACCGCTGCGACCCTGGTACTTCCGCCACTGCCCGGGTCAGGTATCTGTAGCACCCAAAATAGAAAAAGTAAAATATGCTCAAATAGATGCTGCTACCATGGTGGAGCACAACCCCCTCCGCACCTCAAGCAGGAGGAAAGACTTCAGTATGCAATGCAAACAAAGAGAGACAACCATCAGAGCTGCTGAAAGCTGGCCCAATTGTGTAGTCAATTTACTTAATATGGAGAGGCAGAAAAAAACATTTCTGCATTCACACCGAGGAAAGAGCTTTGCCCTGAATTGTTTGTGTTTTTTCTGCCTTTCCATATTAAGTAAATTGGCTACAAAAGTGGGCCAGCTTTCAGTAGCTCTGGTGATCGTCTCTCTTTTTTTGCATTGCTTACTTACAATTTTAACCAAAAAATGAAAAAAAAAGGAAATATTTCCCTTGTGTTTTGGAACATGTTTTTTCTGAATAATATGACACCGGGGGTTATTCAAAGAGATCCGAATTGTGGCCGAAAGGTAATTGAACAGTGAAATTCAGCGTACGGTTACCTTTCCTGGCCATTCAGCTATTCAGAGAGCAGGCAGTTCACCAAATCTTGGCAAATTGCCTGCACATACGGTGCCTGTTCGAGGGCAGTGAAATCCCCATAGAGTAGCAATACTTCGTTTATTCAGAGAACACCAAACCGCAGGGAAAAGTTGCCGAAATGCCCTGCAATTCGGTGGTTTCATTCGACAGGTTTATACAGGAGAATCCCATAGGCTTCAATGTTAAAAATATTCCTATTTTAATTTAATATCTAATAAACCGTTGCTTATAATATTGTGCAGTAAAGAGTCTCTTTATTTTTAGATTTTTTTGGATTTCTTAGATTTTTTAAAAAAAAAATGCTTATTTTTTTTAAACTTTTTGCGAACGTCCCAGAAAGTTCGCAGTTCGCAAACTTTCGAACATCGAACCGATTCGAACCGGCAGCCCATCCCTAATGACAACCAGGGTGTCTCCCTGGAATATTATTTGCCGCTGGCCACAGGCCTCAAGCAAACCACCTCCCCAGTCCTTCATCTCATCGTTCCCTGGGGTAGCTTGTTGGGGACAGAACTCGGCTGTACTCTGTCCCATTGCCAGAGAGCTATTCAGGCTTCTCAAGCTGGGGGTCTGGGTCAACTGCTCTGCATCCTGTAAGCAGAATGGGGATGGCCTCAATCTCCTCCACAACTATAAAGTCCACTGTTGGCCAGGACAAATTTAGATTTTCCGAGCTCCCGAACCCATCCTTGACTTGGATCGCACTGTTGGGGATCAGCTGCCCAGCATTCTTGGATGGTATTAGTGGGAGCTGTAGTCTCACACAAACTCACAATAAAGTCTTGTAAATAGAAATATTGTAAGTAAAAAGTCTCTGCATAATAGACTTCCGGGAGGCGGGCCGAGGTAATGGTCGCTTTTACTTTGCGCTCCGCAACACACTCTAGTTAAATCTTCGGCTGGGCTGTATTTGCTGCCATTTTGGAGCAACATTGAAGTGTGAGCTCACCCCTGCTCGTTGCTGCCCATCTCACAGTGTTTACCAGCTGGTTCCAGAGACGCAGCTGGACATTCTCCCCCAGATTAAGCTAGGCCGCACAGGCCGACTGTCCTGGACCAGTGCGGCTCTGGAACTGGGAACCACAGGTACCCCAGCTGCTCTACCCCCGCTCCCATGCTCATCTTTGCCGTGGTACCAGAAACCTGCCCGATCTCCGGTGACCAGGAATCGGCGGGAGCACATCTGCGGATGTCATTTTGATAGGCCACGTGGTTGCATAGCGGACCACCTGACACTGCTTGAGCGGAGATCTCGGAAACGCTGCTCCACAAGACATTGAGGACTCCTCATATTCATCGGCCACTCCTTAATTTGTTTTAGTCCCGGGGCGCCTATTGTCACTGCTAGATCGCCCTAGGAGAGCCAGACTGGTGGTAGTGCAGCCTACCTTTCCCTCCATCTTACTCAGCCTCATTGCGTCTCCCCCCATTGGTTTGTTTCCTGCCAGACCCAGGAGGGACCCAAGGTCCAATTTTTCTTTGTGCCCTGGGGATTCCCCAGGACAACTTAACACAACCACCCATAAATTTTTTGGACTGCCCAGCAGTCAAATTTTTCAGTCCCAGGATCCCCCCGGGGCACCTGTTATTGACCAACTATCAGACATTGGGACTGCTTAAGGCCCTCTCCTCTACTATCAACGCAAAGGAGCCTGTCATAATTGCAGGGCAGGGAGGTTATTTCTTGCTTCCCTGTCCGCGTAGAAAAGCGGTCCACTACCTTCTGGCTCCTTACCCCCCTGGGAGCCCCCCTTATGCAACAGACATATTTCTGCCTGGCTGCGGGACCCCCTGGACGGCACACTTTTCTCTCTTTTAGCAAAACAAAGAAAAAAAACATGGACAAATCCGCACCTAAAGTCGCTTCAAAACACTCTCAACGGTCAATCCCTCCATCCTCACCTTCTGATGCCCTCCTGAACCCCCATCTGGACTTATCACAATCCGCACAAGCAGCCTCTCCGTCTTATGGTGACGTCCACCAGGACTCCCGAGTCACCGTGGTGGACATTTCAGCGGCATTGTCCCCCTTGCTGAAACTTGGACGGCTTTCCACGACCATTGAAACTGTTCTGTCGCAGTTGACATCTCAAGCTCACCGTATAACTGAAGTAGAGGAATGGGTCTCAACACTGGAAGAAGACCTCCATCCACTGAAGGCCCAACTGGACACACAACAGTCGATCATTCACGCTTTAACGGAAAAATTGGATGACTTGGACAACCAAAGTCACTGCAACAATTTGCGAGTGATTGGTGTTCCCGAGTTCGTGAGGGGTCGGGCCTTACAGGATTGGGCCTCCAACTGGTTACCCACTCAATTGGGATTTGATGCCCCTAACCTGCCCTTGTCTGTAGAGCATGTCCACAGAGTGGGCCCTGATTTAAACCCACAATCGGGACGCCCCCGCGTTGTCATTATGAGACTCCTCAACTTTGTTGATAAATCTAAGCTTTTGCGAGCCTTCCACCGAGCCAATTCCCTGGATTATCATGGAACCCCTCTTAGACTTTTTAAAGACTTCTCGTCTTCAGTGTCAATGAAATGGAGAGCGTTTTCACCCCTATGCTCAGACTTGGTGGCAAGAGAAATATGTTTTTCACTGCTGTATCCGGCGCCTGAGAGTGAATTTTAATGGCGCAACTCCCTATTTTGATTCCCCTGCCGATGCAAGCACGGCCCTCCTTCCGGGCTCTCCCCCTGAGAGGTCACCATCACCTCTTCCTTTGCGCGCAACGTCAACTGGACTTCGCACAGGTAAGCCTTGAAATTACTAATACTGGACTTATCCCCTGTTTTCTTCGCACCATGGCGTGGTTATGGTTTGTTACGACACAACATTTGTTTTCGCTCTTCCCCAGGGAGAAACTGTTGGGGTTGGGCGGCTGGTGGAGACTGGTCAAATCTGAACTCTGGGTCCCGTTGACCCTTCTGTTTCGGTCTCAGCTTGTTTTTTGATTCTTTTTACATGTTTTGGTTCAGTTTAAAAGTAAAATAAGTTTGACGCTTAGATTCAGGTTAACGGGTTCACTCCATGTTCCCCGTAGAGGGAGCCAGGGCTGTAGCTGGGACGACCCTGGTCCCCCTCATAGAAGAGGCCATGCCTTGCACTGTAGTTGGGCGCTGCCTGTGCCCCTCGGTTTTTCATCCCGTCCCATTACATTCCTTGAGCCTGCTCTTAAAACATCCCTCAGACTCCTGTCTTGGAATGTGGAGGGCTTGAACTCCCCCATCAAAAGGAAAAAAAATACTTTCCCACCTAGCTAAATTGAAACCCGACGTTGTCTTCCTCCAAGAGACCCATTGGTCTTCCTCTGATAACCACCTCCGCGCCCCCTGGATTGGATACAGAACTTTCGCCCCTTTTGGGAACAAGAAAAGAGGTACCACTATCCTATTACATAAATCCCTCCCATTTGTTGTCCTAGACGAAGCTAATGACATTTTAGGCTGCTTCTCTATTCTATTGGTATCAGTTCTAGGAGAGACCGATTTGTTAGTGACCATATACATCCCACATCCTCACCATCTGCAGTTTTTTTTATGACCTCTAGTCGACTCTCCTTCAGTGCACTTTTACACATTGTATAGTTGGTGGCGATTTTAACGCGGTTTTGGACCGCTCCCATTCCGGCCCTCGTCCCACGCCCTTGCAGGCTACGGCAGGCCCTACTTTTTTAAAAGACCACTTAGATCTGTTCGATGCATGGTGCTACTTAAACCCTCCTGAGGGCAGAGACTACTCCTTTTATTCCCATCCTCACAACTCCTTTTCCCGCATAGACATGTTACTTCTACCCTCAACCCTCCACCACTCTGTTGTAGACGCAGTTATAGTCATGATACACATTTCGGATCATGCTACCGTCACGGTGATTTGCAGCTTAAAATCCCCCTCCCACGCAGGGCCGGACTGGGGATAAAAACCAGCCCTGGAAATAATTTCATACCAGCCCCATAGCATTATTATACCAGCCCAACGTCATTATTAGGTTATTCATAAAGGGGAAAACCATGCATTTTAAAACACATTTGAAGAGTATTATATATAGATAAGACAGATGTGAAAGCGCATAGGGACAAGAACAATCCATTAATCGCTATGGTGATATATTACAAGTGTAGCGCGGCATTAAAGACTGTATTCTGGTGCATTGAATTATTTCTCCCACTAGAGGGAGACAGAGTGGAGACATTGTGGACTGTGCTGGACAGAGTGGACTCCATCTCCCAGCACCCTTTGCGTGAGGACAGGAAGTGGGTGGTACAAAGAGGAGGATATGCTAAAACAAATATGTGATATAATGTGTATCATATCATCAACAAAAATACTGGAAATCTTGGAATTTGCCTATTTATGTCATTGTTAAATACAAATTGTGCATTTGCCATCCATAAACCAGAGGGACAGTTGCAGCTTCCATATTGTGCTCTGGGTGCATTATTTAAAACCATAAAATATTTCAAATCTATCTCAGACAAACATCACAATTCCCCATAATATGTAATTAACATTTACATCTTCACATTATACCCCTCTTATTCCGGTTACATGTTTTCCCTTCATTCTCTGTTTCAAAAAAGAATCCACATGGGGGCAACAATTACAGGAGAATAAGCAGCGATGTGACATCTCATATTCTACAGTAGTGTCGTAACAAACAAAATATGTCACTCCTTTACACAAATCTCAAACGTGTGTTAACACAGGAGACAGAGACAAAAAGCTCCAACCGTGTTCCCAGATGAGCTGGTATGGATGCTGAGACTCCCTCGTCGGGAAAACGGGACCTCCCCAGGGACAGAGAGGTCGCTCAGGTGAGGTCACTCTCACTCGGAGGCGCACAGAAGAGTTGGCTGAGCGGCGCCGGCACCTGAGCGAGATGCTGGCCTGGCTGGCGCTGAGCGGCTTCCCTGATCCTTCTCTAATGACTCGACTTGGTCTTCAACGCGGCGCCTGCGCACTATCACTCAGCGCGGCGCCTGCACACTGTCACTGTGACAGCGTAGGGAGGGCGGCGCCAATGCCGCGTGCGTGCGTCCCATATCCCAGCATGGTGTTCGCTGGGTGGGACGCACGCTGCACCGGCTGTCAGCCCAGCAGCCCCTCCTCCCTCACAAGCGGAGTCACTCACCAGCGCCCGAAGCCCGCAGGCACTGATAAGCGGCAGCCAGGCCGCTGGCCGTTGCTGGCCGGCGGCCGCTAGCCTCTAGTACCAGCCCACGGTTTCACTAGTGATGCTGCGGGCGGTATCCCGGTAGGCCAGTCCGGCACTGCTCCCACGCTCCCGGAATTGGCGCTTCCCTAGTACTCTCCTTCACTCTGAAGGATTCCGGGCACATAATTTAGCTGGAACAAATACGATGATAACTTGGAACACGTAGATGACATTAATTTTATTCTGGGAGGAGGCCAAACTGGTTATGAGGGGTTGCATAATAGAATATATGTGTCAGGTCCCATGGCGACGCCGTGGCAAAAATACCAAGTCCTGATACCAATCCTGGTGGCAAGCTCATGTATAGCAGTATGCCTTAGCCCAGCTTTTGGTGTACTGCATCAGGTGTATGTAATGAGCACTGGCTGGGTTCCTTAAAAGAACCACTCCTACATCCAGCCAGTGCTCTGTCATTAATGTCTGATCCTTGTGAAGGAAGGAAGTTCCTGAGCCCAGTGACCAGCCTTGCTGAGACTACTATTGATTCCTGTGTACTGGACCCCTGGCTATTTCCCTGGACTTCTCTTGCTTCATCCTAGCCGGTACTGTGTCAAGACCCCCTTCTGCATTTCCCATCTCAAGACCTCCATCCACAATCCCTTGTTCCAACTCACAAGACTTTCATCATCCGGATTCCCTTTTTCAAGCTACTGTGTTTTCCCCATCAACTGCATTTGCTTTTCAAGGACTATTATTTATACAAATTCCTGCCTTTTTGTTTGCATCCAGCTTAGGCTAGGGTCAGACTAACGCATTTTTCGCGTTGTCAGTGAAAAAGTGTGTTTGAACGAATGGACGCATTTTTTCACGGAATACGCGATAGCGGTCATACCATGCGCATTTTCGGCCGTGATTTTGTACGGCTCATCAATAAAACTAATTGTGTCTAAACTAATAAAATTGTGTCTGGACGTTATGTTGGCCGGACATCAGCAGCGTCTGGCGTCTCCTAATCACGCACACATGCCGCTAGCGGACGCAGCGCACTCTGTACGTTAGTACTAGCGGTATCACGTTCTCGAAAAATGCATTTGTTTGCCACTCGCGTTGCGCAGCCGCACTTTTGTGCGGCCGTTCCTCGTATGCTGCCCGGCATTGGACGTCATTTGCTGCTAGCACGGCCGTGATTTAGTGCTGCTAAACGCACGTTCATACTGCGTTAGTCTGACCCTAGCCTTATTCAATATACGTTTCTGCTGTTTTCACTAAACCCTTTTTGTTGTTATTATTTACTGCATCCTGGGTTCATATCCACATCACCGGTATTCCCAGAACCCGGTCCCTGACAATATGTCCCGTAAATGTAAAGAGATTAACCAGCGGCTGCTGACTGCACACTCCACCCTAGTAAACTCTTATAGATCTCATGTCGCTCATCCCACTCCTGCCACTGCTGAACAGTATAAGACAGACAAATGCTGCTATGCAGCGTTGGTCGAGGAAAAGGCCCAATATTCTTGGCTCCACCAGAAGAATCGTTTCTTCCGCTTGGGCAACAAACAGGGGAAACTCCTGGCCAATCTCCTGAAACTGCAACGCCCGTCAACCCCAAGTTTTTTTTTGGCAGCTGGGATGCCGGAGTTAGACTCTGAGGTTAGAGATAAACTGAACGCCCCAATTAGCTCAAGAGAAATTTCCGACGCCATTTCCCACCTCCGGCGTCTTAAAACTCCTGGCCCGGACGACTTCTTGGCCGAATACTATAAATTGTTGGGTGGTTACCTAGTTCCCCACCTCTCCACCTTGTTCAATAATATCCTACGGGGAAGGCCCCGCCACCGTCCTTTAATGCATCCCGAATGATAGTAAACTTCCTAAACCTAATAGGGACCCCTTACTAATTTCGTAAGGTGCGAAAGAACGTCTCTGGGAGAAGTATGGGCAGCGCCTGAAAGGGGTATAAGATTCGGGGAGCACGTTCATTTTTATGACATTTATTCTACCAATCCACAATATAGTTTTCATCTTCCACTTCACCAGATCCTCCTGTATGGTGTTAAATAAAGGCAAAATATTTGCAGCGAGAGGCTGCGAAGAATCCGCCGTCAGCCAAATCCCCGGAGCACACCACCGAAACGGGTACATCGTTTGAATTGCTTGTATCAGTGGAGTTGGGAGTGAGATGTTTAGAAATTCCGACTTATCAGCATTCACCTTGAACCCTGATATAGCTCCATATGTTAGTAATTCTTCCGTCAAAGCCGACACGATCTCGATGTGTGTTACAAGAAACAAAAGATCGTCCGCATAAACTGATACCTTGTGCGTATGTTTAACCCTTTCACTGCTGAAGACGTGTGGGACACGTCCTCATTGATGCACGTTGCATGCTGAGGACGTGCCCCACACGTCATCAGCTGTGCGGGACCCCCGGCGGAGATACTCACCTCTCTGTCCGGGGTCCCGCGGCGTTCTGACTTCAGCATCCTCAGACGCTGAAGTCAAGCTCCTCCTGGCGTAAATGACGTCATCGCGCCATGCGCGATGACGTCATTTCCAGGCGACCCCCCGGCAATGCCGGGAGATAGCCTGGAAGGGAGGGGGGGGATCCGTTCGGATCCCTCTCCCTCCCGATCGGGAAGGAGCAGCGCTAAAAGCCAGGCACCGCTTAAAAGGGGAGAGTCTCCCCTTTTAAGCGGTGCCTGGCTTTAACCCCTCAAGTGCTGGGTTGCACTTCAGCGCCTTGCGGCGCCGAAGTGCAGCCTATCTCCGGTGGGGGCCGCCATCTTGGATGGCGGCTCCACCCCCGGGACTCCCCTCGCTGTCTGACGTCATCACGCATAGCGTGATGACGTCAGATAGCCGGGGAACCCCTAGCTGCCGGGGATTTCCCAAGGAAATCCCCTGGTGGAGATAGGGGGTTCTTGTGAACCCTGATATCTCCAGAACCGTGGCCTGAGCATGGCCTTTCGAATGATACCCAACATGACTAGGTACAAAGTAAAAAATAAATAATAAAAAAAAAATTTTAAATAATAAATAAATTTAAAAAAATAAATAAATAAAAAAAAAACATGTTTTTTTTTGTGTGTTGTTTTTATTAATGCAGCAATATTGTTCACATTTCAATTATAATGTGAACAATGATGCTGCACTAATGATTTTTTTCTATGGGGTGCGTTTGCTAAAAATCACGTAATTCCCCCCCAAAAAAGTAACAAGTCCCCATTTCAAATTTTTTGTACAAGCGCACCCCATAGAAAACATAACCGCAAACGCTCATGTGATAAAATGTGAAAAAAAACACTTTACACACTGCAGATGATTAAAAATTCAATTTTTATTGTATTTTTTGTTATAATATACAGGCAGGACATGACGTATACATATAAAAATGATATATTATGAATCTGCGTAGTCTGCCGGAAAGAACGATATATAATATGTCTGGGTCATTTATTAAAATGTGGCTTTAAAATCGCGTTTAAACATGATGAGCGAAAGCGGTAAAAATGAGCTCAGCACACAGTGGTGAAATGCCTCAGCAGTGAAGGGGTTAATCCCCAAAAGACCCACAATCTCCTTGTAAGATCTGATAGAATTCAGAAACGGTTCCATGTATAACGCAAATAAAAGCGGCGAGAGTGGGCAGCCCTGATGGGTGCCATTGGTAATGCGAAAGGGCTGACAGCACCCCATTCATGTTGACCCTAGTCGTAGGTCCAGTGTATAGTGCACGTACCCACCTCATGAATCCGTCCCCGATTCCCATGCCATGAAGCGTAGCGAACAGAAATGGACATGCCACCCGATCAAAGGCTTTGTCTGCATCCGCAGACAAAAGCATCATTGGGATATTTCGGTGCTGTGGTAAATGGACAACGGACAGTACCCTCGAGGTAGCATCTCAAGCCTCCCTGTTCGGGACAAATCCCACCTGGTCCGGATGGACCAATCGTGGTAAGAATTGTTTTAATCGATCGGCTAAGACCCGTGATAGAATTTTTAGATCACTACTCAGCAGTGAGATTGGTCTGTAATTAGCACAAAGTGGATGATCTCTATTTGGTTTGGGGAGAACTGTAATCGATGCGGCCGTAGTGGCCATATGGAGAGAGCTACCTTCCCGTAATGAGGCGAAAACCGCGACCAAATGCGGCAGCAATGAGGAGCAGAATGTTTTATAATATTCTATCGGTAATCCGTCAAGGCCCGGACTACGGCCTGACTTCATAGGTTTCATAGCAGCCACTATTTCTTTGATTGAAATCGGGGAACTCAAAAGATCCGCCTCCACACTGGAAAGACTCGTCGATACTCGTGTCACTAAATAGTCTGAAATCTCCGGGGTACTCATCATAGGGTCCTGTTGACCCCGCAAGTTGTAAAGATCACTGAAGTCATCTCGGAATGCCTGCTGGATATGCTGTAACCGGCGCCCCTACCGGTTTAATTTTCGAGATGTATGCCAATTCCCTCCGAGACTTCAAAATGCAGGCCAACAGTTTACCCGGTTGGTTCTCCCTCAGTGCAAAGAAACATCTCGTCTTAACCGCCAGCAATTTCATTTGTCTGTTAAGTGCAGTCACCATTTTACCTCGGAGACGCGACAGGCGTTGATAAAGGTCATCATTAGGCGAATCCGCATGTTCTTGCTCCAGGTTGCGAATATCCCTCAGTAGCGTGGCAAAAGTAGACGATTGTTGTTTCTTAAGAACCGTTTCTTTACTAATCAGGAAACCCCTCAGTACCGCCTTGTGAGTTTCCCACACTGTCGGGACTGCGACGTCGGGAGTCAAATTGTCAGTGAAATAGTCTGAGAGCAGTTTTGTTGTTTCTTCCTTTAAGACCGGGTCCGAAAGGATGGACACGTTCAGGGGCCACAAGCGTTCTTTTGGTCGGTAAAGTGGTGAGAGCATTTTGAGTGTCACCGGTGCGTGGTCTGACCATGTTCGGTGCCTATCTCGGCTTCCGAAGATAATTCCAAAGTATGATGTTGCACAAAAATGTAGTCCAGTCGCATGTATATGGAGTGGACTGAAAAATAGTAAGAATACTCCCGTGCCCTTCCATTATGAAGCCGCCAGGTATCAACTAGCTGCAGGGTTGATATAGATCTCTGCATATGTCGTAATATCCCCTTGGGAACCACAGTGGTCCCACGAGACGCATCCATTCGGGGATCTAAGGCGATATTGAAATCACCGGCCATGATCAAACAACCAGACTGGAATTCAGTCAGACGTCGAACAATGCCATGCAACCCCTTATGTTGTGCCTTATTGGTGAGATATATGGACGAATGTGTATCTAACGTCTGCAATGGTGCCTTTGATAAATAGGAATCTACCTTCTAGGTCAGTAAGTTGAGATGTCAAAACAAATGCAATTGTGTTAGAAAATAGAATAGCTACTCCCCTTGATTTCCTTGTTGTAATGACCTGAAATACCCCAAAGGGAAACAAGCGTTAGACAAGCTGGGCGCCGACCCCTCCCTGAAATGGGTCTCCTGGAGGAATGCCACAGACGCCCGCAAGGACCACAGCTCCTGCAATAATTTACTCTGCTTTTCAGGGCTATTCAATCCCCGGACATTGTAGAAGATCAGTTTCATATGCGCAGGGGTATACATGATGAAAATGGTGAGGAGCGTTTGAAGAAAAGGATGTCAACGGATAATATGGCAGGGACTGTAAAAGATAAGAGACCGGGAAAGGAGTAAAGAAAAGAAAAAAGGGAAAGAAAGAAGGAAAAGGTAAGCAAATATGCTCAAAACAAGAAGGTGTAACACCAACCTGAGTGTGGGCAGTTCAAGCCCCGTAAAATACTTGGATCGATGTGCTCCTCAGGGAACAATCGGCGTCAGTCCTCGTGGGGGTGTTGGCAGATCAAGAGAAATGCCAGTGGACAAAGACGACAAAGGTTATAATACCTTATGATAACTAGAAAACTTTCAAAAACTTTACAATAATTTGCTCAATGACAATCTGCCATTACAATAGAAGGTGGACTGAAAACATATGAAATAAACAATCAAAGGAGTAAACAGTAGGCCAAATCTGACCGGAAATGTATTCAAACCAGCGTACCATGTATACATTTCGTAAATGCTGCGAGCCTCTCCAGGCTAGAGGCCCAATTAGAACTGTTAAATCACACCCCCTCCCCAGGTAAAAATCAGAAATCTATTTTCACATGTCCATACCGCGCCCCACATGCCAAACCCCAATGAAGAAATCTACAGAGAACAACAGTCCCCACCCACCAATGCTTACAGACCGAACCTTACTACCAGTTCCACCACCCATACGCATCTGCATTTATTAAGTTCCACTTAAAAATTGCTACGTACCCCCTTCAGAATATACCCTGCCCACATATCACATCCTACTCAGCCAATGGTAACCTTCCTGGGTTTCAGAAAAGTCCAGAACATTGCCCCCCATACCCCCCCAAGTCCCTTCCCCAGGACCCGAAAACCAGTGACCTCCATAACCATTTTTCCGTTTTTATCCCTTTTTTCCCTCCCCCTTTTTTCCTTTTCCTTTTTTTCTCTTTTTTTTTCCCTTTTCCATCCCTTCTCTTTCCCTTTTTATTTCTTCCCCCCTGTCCCTTTCTTTCCCCTTCTTTCCCCTTTCCCTTCCCCCTCCCTGTCTTTTTCTTTCCACTTTCCCTTCCTTCCCCCCCCTTTACTGTCTTCTCTTGTCCCTCTGAAAAAGGAGTGGAAACCCATAGAGTACTGGAAGAGAATAGAGTCAAAGCACAGCATCCTTTAGCTCCTGTACTACCATCCCGAAGATATGGTACGTTTGTGGATGTCTAAGTCTCGTGGGCTCCCTAAAATCTTGAGCCAGTCGTAGCCCCAGTATAGTCAGGGTGCAGTGTAAGATTTGAAATAGCGTTGTCACGTAGTCCTGAGGATCTCAGAAATAACCAGGTTGGTGGTGGGAAATGTTACCGATCATTTTCTGGAGGAGGGCAGAAATTCCCTTCCCATATATAACGCATACATCCAGTAATTCAGTAACGTCACACGTATAGTAGTTATTGTAGGCGATCACCCCAAACACACAAGGGTAGAAAATTATCCTGGGATCCTAAACGGGGCAAGCATTCTCAGGGAAGGGTGGAAGACACAGCGGTGGATTTTCCTCCGTATAGTCTGCACGGCTACTGGCGAGTGGAGGTCCCATCCTCTCAGGCCATTGCTGGTAAAAAAAATTTTTAAAAAAATTATATAAGGCAATTCTACAGGGATTCATCCAAAGTTGCCAAATGCCCAAAAAGGGAGCCGGTTGAGGCAGATATACCACCAAATGCCTGAACTAATTTGGGGTGGCACGGGTATGCAGAAGGACAAATGCGGTTCATAGATCCCTTGTGGAGAGGAAGGCGAAAAGGCAAAGTGAAATTAAGGGGGTAAATCAAGTACCATCTTCAGCCTGAGCCGCTGGAGCGCCATGTCGCCTGTGGTCCCCTCTGCGGAATCCCTGGCGCAGTGGGCAAGGTTGGCCATGATGAAACCGGTCTCGGCCTCCATGATCCGGGCAGCGGGCAGATCGTTCCCAATCAGATATTTCAACCGAAGGTAATTAAAGATCACGGAGAAAGCCCTGTACATAAGCCGGTGTACAAATGACATGCAGCTCTTGTCGCCACCATGCTCTCCTTGAGGGTAAAATCAGTAATATGGCACACTATATCCCTCGGAGGGTCGGTGGGTGCTGGTAATCTCGGACGGAAGACCTTTGCGCGCCATATCAATATGCTCGGGCGTGAGTCGGTTATGGCCCAGCAGTTCTCTGAAAAAGGCCACCAGGTAGGTTCTGAGGTCAGTAATAGATTCCCTTGCTCTTCGGATGTGGAGGTTATGGCGGCGCGATCGATTCACAAGGTCATCTATGTGGTGCCTCCTTTCCGACATTGGCCCCGCAGCTTCCTCCAAACGGCGCTCCACATGCTCCAGCCTACCATCCATTTTCGTCATGTCCGAACGTAGATCATCCACCTCTGCCTTAAATGTATCCTTTACTGACATGATCAGCCGATTGATGTCAGCTTGGGTGGGTAAGGATGCAATTAGAGTTTCCAGGTGTCTGATTCCGCCATGATCCGGAGGCCCCGTTTGCGAGCTAGGCGGAGTGAACGCCATATTCGGGCCTGCACGAGGCTGGGGAGTTGAGTCCGGAACACTTAAAAAGGCAGCTAACGTACCAATTTGGGTGTCGATCGTTTATGGGGTGTAGCAGGCACTCCTTTGGTTTTTTCTTTACCATGTCCAAATTTGCTATATTAGGGGCTGATGTTAGACGGGGAAATCAGGAGCTGAAAGATTAGCTGCCATCTTGTCCATAAGCCAGGACACGCCCCCACGTGTGACTTTCTTAATCCCCTTCATAAACAGACGACCCTAGGTCCGTCTACATCAGGGGTCTCTAAGTACCGGCACGCGGGCCATTAGTGGCCCGCAGACTGGTTGCAAATGGCCCGCAGCAAAGTGGTGCAGCTGAAGAAAGCCCAGCTTTCTGCCTCTTCTGATTAGCTCCTGCTATGTCAGATGATGCCTCCGCCCACCGGCTACAGTAGATTGAGCAGATTCCCTCCTCCTGAGCTCAGTCTCTGCTGCTGGACCCCCAGCAGTGTCTTCTAAATACCCTGGCTACTCTCAGGGCAGATGCTGCTTCCCTGGTGAGTTCAGGCTCTTCCCTTATTCCCTTATCCTTCTTTTTTCTCTTTACGCTTCCCTGTGTTGAGCTGCCCCCCCCCCGTTCTCTGCCAGTCTGCAAATCAGTAAGAACATCCTGTCCTGTCAGGCTCAGCCTTAGCAAACACACAGGACATCACAGCAGCCATGAGGTGCCTGGAGCACAGGTGGACATCAGGCAGCACGGCAAGTGTTAGCATGCACTACAGGCAACAGACTCAGAACCTGCAGAGAAGAAATTGCCCATAACAGTGTGTGCAGAGCCCTCTGTATGCAGAATTGTGTGCAGAGCCCCCCTGTATGCAGAAGTGTATGCAGAACCCCCTTGTATGTAGAAGTGCGTGCAGAGCCCCCCTGTGCACAAAAAAGTGTTACAAAATAATTTTAAAAATCCCAAAAATAAGGTAAATCACATACATTTTCCTGTTACTATTTTCCTCTTTTCCTATATTTGTGAAACCAGAAAAACACATCAGTGGTGCACATAACATAAGCACAATGTAAATCCAATACACAATAAGGCAGGGGTCAAGTCCTGGGGAAAAAAGTGAGGGAACTCACCCAAGAATTCGACAACCCCCCCATTACCTGAAGAAAAAAAAGTATGTATATATACACCCACCCCCGAGAATCATGTGTAACCAGGCATAGACCCCTCAGAATTATATATATCCAGCACAGACCCAAGAATTGTATATAACAAGCAGACCCCACAATTATATGTACCAGCAGAGCCCATAAATTATATACCAGCAGAGCCCAGAATGTATATACCAGCAGAGCCCATAATGTATATACCAACAGAGCCCATAATGTATATACCAACAGAGCCCATAATGTATATACCAAGAGCAGAGCCCAGAATTTATATACCAACAGCAGAACCCAGAATTTATATACCAGCAGAGCCCAGAATGTATGTACCAGCAGAGCCCAGAATGTATGTACCAGCAGAGCCCAGAATTTGTATACCAGCAGCAGAGCCCAGAATTTGTATACCAGCAGCAGAGCCCAGAATTGTATATACCAACAGCAGAGCCCAGAATTGTATATACCAACAGCAGAGCCCAGAATTGTATATACCAACAGCAGAGCCCAGAATTGTATATACCACCAGCAGCAGAGCCCAGAATTGTGTATACCAGCAGCAGAGCCCAGAATTGTGTATACCAACAGCAGAGCCCGGGATTATACTTACCCAGACACACCTCCTCCCGCGTGGTCCACCGAGCTCCTGCACGCTGCCGCCGGCTCCTTCTGATGTGAAGACTGTGATGTGATCTCGCAAGATCTCGGCAGTAGGCCGCATCACAGCCTTCACAAGGCTGAAGACGGCGGCTGCGCGTGAGGAGCAGACAGGAAGCGCTCTGGGAACATAGGCCAGTCGAGGGGGCTGCTCGCGTAATGCGGTTAATGCATTCCGCTAGCAGCCCCAGCGATAAAATAAATCGGCCCACAGCGGGAACATGCGTTCCCGCAACGTTCCCGCTGCGGGAGAAGTGTGGGAAAGCCATTCCCACAGGACTCGAGCCCTGCAATAAGGTTATGTTAGCAAAGCAGTCCGCAGTATGCTAATAAAACATATGCCACAGCTTGTTAAGATAATACTGCTTAGCATATTGTGGACTGCTCCAACACATTCCGCAGTGTTGTAAAAGATGCGTGAACAAGGGATGTTTCTTAAATAGTGCTGTCTGCTGTGAACTGTTTACTTCTTTTGCACATCTCCAATACTGGCCTTACAGTTGGAGCAGGGAAATCTGACTGGTGAGATGTATGTGGATTATAAGAGAACTCCCATTACACCAATCAGATTTCCCTGCTCCAATTGTAAGGCCAGTATGGGAGATGTGCCACAGAAATAAAGAGCTAACAGAGATCTCTCTAAAAAAAAACCAAAAAAAACATGCTACTCAGAAGGGGAATGGCTTTTGGCCATCCACTGGGTCCATTTTTCAGCGACCGACTTGGTTGTCTGACTATGGACGACCAAGGTTGCACAAATGTCCGACTAGGACCGTCCACTGCAAGTGACTATGGACAGAACTCCGCTATTCTTCGAATAGGCATTTAAACCAGTAAAAATGTATTAAAATGTGTCCAAATATTATAATAGGTCCTTTAAAAAAAGAATAAAAGGTCTGTTAAATAATTTAAATAAAAAGCCTTTTAAAAAAAATAGGAATCAAAAATTTTGTCATAAAAATACAAAGAATAGAAAAAGATGTTCAGAAAAATGAATAGACTTTTTGCTGTAAATGAAAAGAATAAACGGTTTAATAAAAAACTGTTTAAAATTTTGCATGCGGCCCCATGGGATGTGAAAACTTGTCCAGTGGCCCTCAGGTAAGTTGAGCATCATTTCGCTCTTTGCTATGGCCTCAATTTGACTGGTCCGCCGTGACCATGGGACTAGCTACCTGTTGTGTTCACCTCCCCAAACAATCATCCTTCACCTTGATAGTGGCCACTAATAAACTACGTAAACAGATCCCCTCATTCCAATATGATTAAATGTTTTTTAAGCTGCTCTATGGCACTTATGTGGCCCCGGATAGATTGGCCCTCATTACGCCCCTCGGTCCTGGCCGATGTCTTAAGTGCCGACCTCTTCCATTGCTTGTAGTCCTTTCCCTTCATATCAATATTTTGGGACTCTGTATGGAGATTTGGTGTAAAGATTTGAAAACTGGCAGTGCCTTCCACTCCGGACTGGGCTTTGTTCAATCTCTTTTCGGAAAGCGAGGCCCGGGGCTTGACCAGGAATCAGAAGGCCCTACTGGGCATTCTGTCCGCAGTGACCAAGAAGGCCATTTTGGGGCAATGGATTGCCACCTCCCCCCCCTTCTTTCTCTATGTTCTACTAACATTTTTATACCCTTTTCCAATATGATTGGGTAGAGACCATTCTCCACAAGGAAGACTAAGTACAACAGTTTTTTGTGGCTGCAGTTTATGTCATGTTTACCAGAAAATGTAATTTCTAAAGTGAAGAGGAATTTTGAATCTACCTTCTGTACCAGACCAGATCCCTGACGACTCCTCCTTTACTACCCCTTCCTTGTCCGCAGGCACTCCTAGAATTTTCGGACTCGATACCACTAGCTTAATATACTCTCCCCTTGCTCACGCATGAATTACCAGGCAGGACTGTTGGACTATGAGGGAATGTGAGTGATTCTGTCTGTTTTTCGTATACTCTGTACCATAACCTGAATCTGTCAATAAAATAGAATTTGAGAAAAAAAAAGTCTATTTATAGATTTTTTAGGATCTGCATTTTTTTGGATTTTTTTGGCAAAACATTTTTCGTTTTTTTATTAAAAAATCATCTTTTCTTTTTACTGTAACAGCCCTTTTTATTATCATTCATTGGATCTTATATGTAAATCCAAGACATTTTCGTTCAGTAAGTTTTTGCAAACAGCGTTTCAATTTTCAAACTTTCAAGCGTATGTTTTTTTTCTCCAATTCATTCGTCTGCGTGTTGGGTTTTTCTGGCGGCTGCTCTGCGCTGTGATCAGCGGCTAGTTCGACAGGGTTATTCCAGCAATTTATGCGGGTTTTGGTGAGTGTTTGGTGGGTTTTCCCTGCAGTACTGTGGTTGCCTGCAAGCCTTGTGGTGCTTGCTGAATACACCGCAGGGTTGGCGAACTAGGATCGGCAAATCGCGCCGAATTGCAGGGAACGAAAAGTCACCGAACGTGCAGTGACTTTCCGATTGTCTTTGAATAACCCTGTATGTATAAAACACTGACCTTGCTCACAGCGTGGGAAATGAGAAGGTGACTAATGGCAGTGGTATTGCTCATTTTATACGTGACAAATGGACAATGCCATCGCTTTGGAACTAACAATAAATAAAAAAAATATATATTTTCTTTTAGATTTTACATGGTCAGATTTGGTATCATTGCAAAGGCCAGACTCTGACCTGTCCAATGACACCTCACTTGACCTTGGGAGGTGTAAAGATTAGTGACGCAGGGGACCAAAGTTCCCCGCAGTGCTCTTCAGTGCGGCGGTTTAGGTTTTTGATGTAACAGTTCGTAACGATGGATTGTACCATCACCCATCACCTCCACACTTGTTGGTGACATGAGAAATGTTAGTTAGTGCAGCATCATTGTTTACTTTATAATTGAAAAATATTACTGTTGGAAAGAAAAAAAAGTAAATATTTATTATTTTATTTTTGTTTACTTAAAACCTGGTCATGTTAGATATCATTGTTAGGTATCATATGACTGCCGCAGTCTGTTTCAATGGAGTCCTATGGACTCCATTGAGAGGATGCACGCAACGGCGCTTAGCACTGTTGCGCGCATCCCGGGGCTTAGCCCCCGCTAACAATGCAAGCAGCTTTTTAAGCACCTGCATTGTAATTTTGAGGTAAAATGGGGGCGCTAGGGAGAAAACTGCAGGCGCAGTTTTTTCTCCCTAGCGCCCCCGTTTTACCGCAAATAATGTTTGTCATAATAATAATGTCCAAGTTTTTATAAATTGTTTTGCATATAGGACAACAATAACAATTGTGACACTATTGATTATAATAAGGCTATTGACAATATATTTACTCTCGATCTAATTAAAGTGATATTGTTTGTTACTGAATCTTATTCTTCGTTCTAAAACTTTACCTAGCGTCAATATACCACCTGCGATCAAAGAATGTAGGCATTTCTTTTAAAGGGGTTATTTGTTCATTAATAATATAGCACAACCCTTGCTTACTGGCATTACCCTATTTTAAAGTTATAATATACACAACAGTACTTACTCTGTCTTTATGAGGATATCACTGTTCTTTGGATCCAAAACACACTTACAGATAAGCTCCTGAGTTACTGGAATTGCAATGTGATTGGATACACACAGGTCGGAAAGGTAGTCGAGAAACCTAGAGGATGGAGACACTTATCAGCAAGAAGCACAATCATTTCACTTTATAAAACAAAGGGGCCCTAATTCAATGTTTTCGTTACGTTGTGCGTCTCAAACTCTCAGCTCAACTGCAGACATTATAAGCTACATTTTTTTTCAAGTCGTATTCCAACTTTGCAGTTAACCCCTTAAGGACCAATGACGTAACGTTTACATCATAAATGCATTGCCGTTAAAAAACCCTTGGTCCTTAAGGGGTCAAAGGAGATGTTAATATCTTAGCATCTCATGTTCCCTTACTGTACTTCACATCTCCTACACCTAATGTGGGTGTAAAGGTCCGTCGCTTTGGATGAATTATTTGGCTAAATAGGGCGCAAAGGATTGTACAATAAATGCAATTAATAGCATCCAAAAGCGAACCAATTTCTAGTATTCTGGCACAGTTATATCCAAACAATTCCCCTCTTTTTAAGACTCTGAGACTATACAAAAAAAAGGTTTAATTAAGTATTACAACATAAAACAAATGTTATAATCTTTTGGTCTGCCGTTTACACTCTCCCCAGAAGATTAACATAGGTTTAGCTTAAGATGTTGATGCTGATACAAGTGGGAAATGTTGTTCTAAAACATTCAACCCACGTCCACAGATGAATCTGTTACTGGTCTAATGTAATAATCCTTTGGTCCAGAGCATAATACTGTATATGAAAAAAACAGTGTGGTGGGACAGGCGCTTCTTCCAGCCAGTGGGGGTGTTCTTGAAGATGTTCCCTCTATTTAGATATATGAATAAACCCCTTTAGGGAGAATTGACTCACATTGACCGCGTTTCGCAGTATGAAGTTGCTTCCTCAGTAGGTTGGCATCTACTGAGGAAGCGGCTTCATACCGCGAAACGCGTTTAGATGCACTTTTTATATTGAAATTATATTTTTTATCTTAATAAATTAATTAATCTTACAAACCCTGTGTGCTGATCTTCACTTTAGCTGCTACAATCCTGGATTGCTGCTGAGGAGCGGAAAGAAGGCGCTGGAGTACTGTAAGGGGAATCCGGCATTCCTAAAGCTGCCGGTTGCTGTTACATCTAGTGTCTGATCTTGAGACACTGAAAAATGTGAGTCAATTCTCCCTAAAGGGGTTTATTCATATATTTGTTTCTGTTTTATTTGAGGGCTGGACCCCATCTACATAGAGGGAACATCTTAAAGAACACCCCCACTGGCTGGAAGAAGCGCCTGTCCCACCACACTGTTTTTTTCATATGCCTCTCTTTGAGGAATTGGGATATTTCCTCTAGTGAGTGGAGACAAGCTGCTGATCTAGCCCACCCTGGACTTCTGTATAGGTCCACAATAACATACTGAACTGTTTCATCACCACAATCCCTATCCCACTCACTGTCACTGAATTCAGTGAAATCCATTGGGAAGACATTCTCATAAGAAACCACTAGGTGGCGCCTGACATTCAGACTTTTGTGTATAATACTGTATATGATTCTCCCCAAAAATTAACATAACCAAGAATAATGAAACATGATTAGTTAACATACAAAATAACTGTTTATTTGATAAACCTCTGCAGCAATAATATATGGTTATTACCTTTTAAATATTCATAACTCAGTCTACACATTTTGTTGTGAAAAAGATATACAAGCCTACAGCTTGGGACTTCAAACAGAGAGTGAGGACGCGCACACACACAGCGCTGCTATCGTAACCTTTTCTCTTTCAACCCCTTAGTGACCGGGTGGTTTTACAAGTGTCAGTCTGAAAGTGCCCGCTGCTGTTTCTGCGCTATTTGTGTGTAAATCAAATTTTCCTCTTACATTTTTAAGCAACCCACACATATTATATACCATTTGTCTCACCATTAAATGGACTTTCTAAAGATACCATTATTTCCATCATATCTTATAACTTACTTAAAAAAAATCTGAAATATGATGAAAACGAGAGAAATCTCAATGTATCCTTTCTGGTAAAATACTTTCTCAAAAAATAAATAAATGGAAAAACACACTTTGAGATTTAATACCCAAGATCTACAACCGCAAAAAAAGACCCCAGCTAAATAGTTTTGAAATTTTGTCCTAAGATTAGAAATACCCAATTTTTACATGTTTTTTGCTTTTTAACCCCTTCACTGCCAAGCCATTTCACCTCTGTGCTGAGCTCGTTTTGACCGTTTTATGCTCATCATGTTTAAACACCAGTTGAACTCCTATTTTATTATACCCCCAGACAATTTTTTTAAAAAGCACAACACTTTTTTTTCATAATTTTTTATCATTATTTGAAAGAAAGAAAAAATACACCACACCTAGTCATGTTTGGTATTATTGGAAAGGACATGATCAGGCCTTTCCAACGATATCAAACATGATCTTCTAGCTGCCACGGATCAGGAGATAGGGGGTTAACTGATTTCATTAACCATGTAGCGACAACCTCAGTGGGTTGGGGGTAACCTGGAGGCTTGGCTGACATCCAAGATGTCAGCCACTTTTGGGTTTGAATCACAATCTGGGGCCGATTGGTGCCGAACAGTGATCCGGCAACGAAGAGGTTAAGGAGAGACACCTCTGAAAAGGGCAGACTCTCCCCTTCCCAGCGGTACCTTTGTTTTATACCTAAGTAGAGCCGTTTGGAAGGGAGAGGGCTCCAAAGGAGCCCCCCTTCACTTCCCTATTCTCCACCGCAGGCACCGAGGGGGTGCCTGGCGATGACATCACACATGTTGATGATGTCAACGCGACGGCCGGGCACCATGAATAGGAGAGGCAGACTTCCAACTTGCCAGAATGCTGTGAGAACCCAGCCAGAGAGGTGACTATAGGGAGGGAGGGCTGTTAGAAGACCGTGACGTACAAAGTACGTCCTTGGTCGTTAAGGGGATTTTTCCACAGGATGTACTATGTATGTCCACGGTCAGGAAGGGGTTAAAGTAAAGTTAACAGAAAGATAAAAAAGGTAACAATACATTGTTAAACTAAATCTTGGCCACTGCAATAAAACAAAGACCCAGTTTAGGTGATTGAAATACAAAGGAATTAAAGAGCAGCAGTCATTTTCCCATTGTGGTATGGCCAGGAATTGGAGGATATAATGTTTTTTATTGTAACCAGAATAAAAAGGTCTCCTTAACAATAGGGTACACTGTCCCTTTAAAGAAAAACAGTGCAGCATCACAAAATAAACATAAAAGCAAATAGTTCCTTCACTACTGGCTACTGGGGCTGCTATTCTGGCCACCAGTAGAAACAAAACAAATATTTTACAATTTTCTTTATACAAATATTTCAGTCAACCTTGTCTGAAGCTCTATAGGGTCTCCAACCAACACTCTCCAAGTGTAGCTCGTCTGACCTCCCCTCTTCCATAAAAGCTACTATATTGGGTCAGAGCTAATTAATAAGCTGCAGGTGTACCTGATGAAAAGAAAGAGGCTTAACCCCTTACCTACTACCCCAGGAAAGTTGCATTTTCCTGCCTGCTGCTGATGCACCTAGATTCCCTTAACCTGTTAAGTGATTTGAAGCAGCTACCTCAGCAAGTCCATGCACCCGAGACAGAGCATCAGCATTGTCATGAAGGAGACCTGCCCTGTGCTGCACCACAAAGCTAAATGGCTGCAAAGACAAAAAACACCCAAAAAACATCCAAGGCAACAGTTTCCAACTCCGATACAGAACTGGGTGTTCCGCAGTGCCAACATACTGAGATATGGCACCCAGACCAACCTCAGAGGCATCTGTCTGAAGGAAATGTCAGCTAACGTCAGTTGCCACAATGATGGGCTGGGTAGAAAGTACTGAACGCAGGTCGGCAAAGCAATCCTCAGCCTTTGTTGTCCCACTTTACAGTGTCAGGACTCCTCGTCTTTGTAAGATCGGTGAAGAGAGCAGCTCTTGTGGCAAAAGTGAGGAATAATGTACAAAACAACAAAGACAACACACCCACAAACTAGTAGGTGAACACAGCAGTCACCTCACCTCGTAGACAATCAGGTATCAAGGTGAACACCCTGAGCAAGGATTGAACCTAATAAGCTATATACCACACAAAAAAGAGAAAGAACAGACTTCCTCAAACGAACATCAGGATGCTAATTTATAAAACATAACTTTTATTAATTATTAGAATATAAATGAACAAACATATAAAAAGCACATACACAATAAAGAGCTGAGGTTGAACACATAAGGCTTGATAAATATACCAGAAAATATGTGGTAAATGCTTGGACACGTAGCTGTAATACTACTTCAAACCCATCAATGGGTAATGGTCGCAAGTGGCCATAATGTTGCATACATTGCTAGAAGCTTTTAACCCCTTCGCTGCTAAGGACACGCTCAGCGCCTCCAACCGCATGTCACGTTCCTCTCTTTGGGGTCAGCGTTCGGCCGGGTTCCGGACGATCGCTGGCCCCCCCGGGGCGGGCTGACATCCTCGATGTCAGCCCAGCATCCGGAACCGCCGCCGGAGTAATTAGGTGTCATCGCGGCGGCGCGATGACACCTAATTCAGGCACCCCCCCGCATGTGCGGAGGAGGCGCCTGAAAGGGAGGGGGGGGAGGTCCTTCGGACCTCTCTCCCTCCCGATCGGCGGCGTGCAGGGGGTTAACCCAGGCACCGTTTGGAAGGGCACAGCCTGCCCTTCCAAATGGTACCTGGCATTAACCCCTGGGGAGCCGGATCACGAATCGGCGCTGAAAAGCGCAGGTTCGTGATCCTTTCCCGGAGCTGGCCGACATCTTGGATGTCGGCCAAGCCTCCGGGATCTCCCCTGAGGACTGGCGTCATCGTGCATAGCACGATGACGCTAGTCCTGGAGTTAACCCCTAGCTGCCACCAATGGTGGAGATAGGGGGTTCCAATGAACCCCCTATCTCCCGATCCGTGGCAGCTAGGGGTTAAAGTTTGGTACTGTTGGATCGGCCAGAGCATGGCCGTTCCAACGATACCAAACAGTACTGTGAAAAAGTTTGTAAAAAAAAAAAAAAATTATAAAAAAAAAAAATATTACAAGTTTTTTTTCTTTTTTTTGGTTTGTTAATGCAGCAATATTGTTCCCATTTCAATTATAATGTGAACAATGATGCTGCACTAACGATTTTTGTATGCGGTGCGTTTGTTAAAAATCATGTAATTTTCCCCAAAAAAAATGTAACGAGACCCCATCTCTAATTTTTTTAACAAGCGCACCCCATACAAAATATAACCGCAATTGCTCGCATGTTAAAATGTGAAAAAAAAACACTTTACACGTTGTAAATTATTGAAAATTCATATTTTATTGCATTTTTTGTTATAATATACAGACAGGACACGACGTATAAATATAATAATGACATATTATGAATCTGCCGAGTCTGACGGAAAGAACGATATATAATATGTCTGGGTCATATATTAAAATAAGGCTTCAAAACACGTTTAAACATGATGAGCAAAACCGGTAAAAATGACCTCAGCACAGGGGCGGGAAAAGCCTCAGCAGCGAAAGGGTTAAATAGCACAGATTGAGACAGGATGTAGCATGCAGACAGATCTCTGCGGGAGTATGTTTAATCATACGGCAATCAAAAAAATTGAAAAATGCCCTGAACACAGTTGCAACATCTAAATAAATGTACCCCAATGTCAGCTATATGTCCTGTAAACTTAATTGCAGGACGCATCATACAGATAGATTTATAGCAATTAGTAGCAATAAACAGCAACCGCAATACTGCTGAATGCCCCCAAACAACAATTGTTTGCAAGGCTTGATGAATATAGCAGAAAATATGTGGTAAATGCTTGCACACTTGGCTATAATACTAATTCAAAACCATCAATGGGTATAGGTCACAAGTGGCCATAATGTTGCATACATTGCTAGATGCGTTTAAATAGCACAGATTGAGACAGGATGTAGCATGCAGGCAGATCACTGCGGGAGTATGTTTAATCATACGGCAATCAAAAAATTGAAAAATGCCCTGAACACAGTAGCAACAAATAAGCCATGTATCCCAACGTCCGCTATATGTCCTGTAACCTTAATTGCTGGAACGCATCATACAGATAGATTTGTAGCAATTAGTAGCAATAACCAGCAACCACAATACTGCTGAATGCCCCAAACAACAATTGTTTGCCTGTTAAAGCCAGCTCAAAGACATGTTTAAAAACAAACTCAACACAAACGTGTGTTTCGCCGATCACCACACCGGCTTCATCGGGAGTAAAAGTAAATCTGAATACAATGTTCATTTACCCTGTTTATATTACAGGAGACCCTAGTCACATGGCTGGAATGGACAAATCATTATTGAGCAGGAAGCAGGAACGTCAATCAGTGGTAGTAATGAACCAAGCTTAAATAAGACCTATCAACTAAATGAAGGGTCATCTGACAGTCTAAAACCAATCAGTTGGGAGTATTGTGTTAGAAAAAATAATAACAAAAATCCAGCTGATGAAATGCTAGTAATAATAGCATTGTGAAAATGACTAACAGAAAGTTTAAAATCCCACAACCAGAAAGCAAAAAACAGAACTCCTTAAAAATAAAAGAGTTAAGAAGAATACGTCATTGTACTAGGTCACCGGAGCTATAGACCAGGTAGAAACAATATCATAGCCCGCACTAAAGTACTAGCCCTCATTGGCCGCTGTAAATAGTGCCATCAAATTACAGGTACACCTGGTACCATAGCAGCGGATCCCTCATTGCAGCGAGGAAATGACCAGAGGGTTAAATGTAGAACGGGAACAGCGCATAACATTACAATAGATTTAGGAATAAATGCTCGACCAACTACAGAGCCATCTCACTAGCACGAGGCAAAAAAAAAAAACCTCTTTAATATAAACGTCTACTCTACTTAAGTGTCTGTTGGCAGAGTGGTGCCTTGGACCTTCTGTCCTGCTCTTATGACCTGATGTTGGTTGGGCTTTTTTGTTACATGCCATTCTGGTATTCCGGTGTCACATTTTGGTTTGGAATGCAGAGGTCAAAAATCAGAACGTGTACTAATACGACATTGGTTATGCCAGTAATACAATAAAATGTAGCCAGTGTGGGATTAGAAAGAATCAAAAATTCACGCTCAGTTTTTGAGATCAAAGATAAATCGAAAGAATGATTAACAAGAGATCGCAATTGTACCAAGAAAGCGGGTGTCGGGTCCTTTGGCAAGATGGCATATGTGGACCCATCGTTCAAGATGTTCATTACCATCTGTTCATACTTGACTACTGACAATAGTACGACATTCCCGCCCATATCAGATTGCTTAATCACCAGATTGCTATCTTTTTCTAACTCAATCAAGGTATTTCTTTCGTTAATCGTTAGATTGTCGGCATGAGTATTGACTACTTTGAGAGTATCGATTGCATCAATATCAGAACATACAAGTTTGCAAAACAAGTCAACATTACAGAAGTCCCTTAGATCAGGAGCGAGCCTACGTCTTGGACGTAGATCTGTCAGACCGACCCTGGTATTAAAAGATTCATCTAGTAAGCCCATTAGATCCTGTAAGCATGTTAGATCAGAATATTCTAAGCCCAGTCTCTTGGCTTTTAGTTCATCTTTGGTCCTGAACACTCTATGTAATGCTAATTTACGGCTAAACAGATGGACATCTTTAACCCATTCAAACTTGTTAAACATTGGTCGTGGTAAAAAGGATAATCCTTTAGTCAGCACACTTATGTGATAGAAATTCAACTGCAGATCTGAAAGGTTGATTATCCTAAGGGCCAAATTGTTGGATACAGAAGCAGGATTTATCTCGGTCGGATGACTAATACAAGATATTGGCATATTGACAACTGCCTTTTGGACAGGTTTGATCACAGGACTTAAAGGCCGGGAGGTAGTTGCCAACTCATCAACACCAACATCAACCAGGGAAATTCGCCATCTGTCATTTAGTGGTAACAGAGAGGATTTACATGGGGAATGAATTAGCATTATAGCCAAGTGTGCAAGCACTTACCACATATTTTCTGCTATATTCATCAAGCCTTGCAAACAATCGTTGTTTAGGGTTATTCAGCAGTATTGTGGTTGCTGGTTATTGCTACTAATTGCTATAAATCTATCTGTATGATGCGTTCCAGCAATTAAGTTTACAGGTCATATAGCTGACGTTGGGATACATGACTTTATTGTTGCAACTGTGTTCAGGGCATTTTTCAATTTTTTGATTGCCGTATGATTAAACATACTCCCGCAGTGATCTGTCTGCATGCTACATCCTGTCTCAATCTGTGCTATTTAAACGCATCTAGCAATGTATGCAACATTATGGCCACTTGTGACCTATACCCATTGATGTTTTTGAATTAGTATTATAGCCAAGTGTGCAAGCATTTACCACATATTTTCTGCTATATTCATCAAGCCTTGCAAACAATTGTTGTTTGGGGGCATTCAGCAGTATTGCGGTTGCTGTTTATTGCTACTAATTGCTATAAATCTATCTGTATGATGCGTCCTGCAATTAAGTTTACAGGACATATAGCTGACATTGGGGTACATGATTTAGGTGTTGCAACTGTGTTCAGGGCATTTTTCAATTCAATTTTTTTGATTGCCTTATGATTAAACATACTCCCGCAGAGATCTGCCTGCATGCTACATCCTGTCTCAATCTGTGCTATTTAAACGCATCTAGCAATGTATGCAACATTATGGCCACTTGCGACCAATACCCATTGATGGTTTTGAAGTAGTATTACAGCTAAGTGTCCAAGCATTTACCACATATTTTCTGCTATATTTATCAAGCCTTATGTGTTCAACCTCAGCTCTTTATTGTGTATGTGTTTTTTATATGTTTGTTCATTTATATTCTAATAATTAATAAAAGTTATGTTTTATAAATCAGCATCCTGATGTTCATTTGAGGAAGTCTGTTCTTTCTCTTTTTTGTGTGGTATAAAAGTGAGGAATAAACCTTCAATAATGGCCTACAATCCCCAAAAACACTCAGACCTGCTTCTTTCCCAGTGGTCTGTGCCAGCTTTGGCTCCTATGTGGTCTGTTTGAGGCCTCACTATTCCTCTGCCAACCACATAACCCAAGTATTTGGCTTCAGCCAAACCTATAACGCATTTAGCTGGATTGGTGGTCAGTCAAGCTCCTCTAAAAAAGGTATCCATTACTGCTTGTAGTTTTCCTAAATTGGTTTCCCAGTCGGGACTATGAATAACCTCGCCATACAGATAAGCTGCAGCATACTTGGTATGATGTCTCAGTACCTTGTCCAACAATATTTGAAAAGTGGCTTTAGCTCCATGAAGACCAAAACACATTATTCTATACTGAAATAGGCCATCAGGAGTAGAGAATGTGTTTTTCTCCCTGGCCCGCTTAGGTAATGTGATCTGTCAGTAACCTATTGTCAGGTCTAAAACAGAAAAAAATCTGGCCCTCGCTAGTCACTCCACCAACTCATCGACATGGGTCATGAGATAGACATCAAACTTAGAGACTTTAGATCAAATTGGTTTGTTAGTGCCCTTTAACCTCCCTGGTGGTATTCCAGAGTGTGACTCGGGGTTAAATTTCACTACCGCGAACAGTAACCCCGAGCCACACTCTGGCTGGATGCATACTCACCTCCTCCTGTGCTTCCAGGCTGTCCCCCGCAGTGTGATCGCGACGAGTTGCTTCCTGTTAAGGCTCCCTGCGAGTCACACGATGCAGGGGGGCGGGACCAGTCAGCAAACTTAATTTTTTTTAATAATACACTGTATTCCAATGTACAATGTTTATGAACGGCTACTAAGTGGCACTACAGGATAAAAAACAGACCATACAAAGTCTCACCCTTGTTTTCAGACAGATTTCAGTGTTCTTTGTTTTATTTAATTGAATATCATTTATTTGCATTATTTTGGATAATTATTTTTGGGATAATAAATTATTATGTCGTGTTTCAAACTTTATCGTACTCAGTGTATTTACAATTTTTTAAAATTTATTTATAAAGGATTTCACCAGTAAGGACTCTTGCTTGCACGGATTTCAGTGCGTGATTATTACAGACTAACTATGTACAAAAACACATTTCCTTTAAAAAAAAATTGAGACGCTTTTAGACACAAAATTTTGAAACAATTTGAATGCCAGGGAGGTTAAAACAGCGCCAGAAAAACTTTATATACGTTGTATTACTTTTTTAATTGTAGTGTGCAGCCAGTGTGGAAGTCTGTGGTATCACAACCCTTAAGATACCTAATAGTGTAACTTGTAAAAAGAAATAACTTCCCTCCGGCGCAATAATAATAGTTAAAGCATTTCTAGATACATTACAAGCAGATATACACAGAACATTTACACAGAAATAGTGTTTAAGATCTTTGGGCCCAGAATCCGGTGTCTGGAAATAGACACCGAAAATTGTGAGTATTATACTCTTCACTTCCAGCATTTAAGGTGCTTTATGGATAACCTGCGCAATTTTAGCGCACTTTCTTTCTCTTTGAGCCCTGGTTCCGTATGATAGAAGACACCATCAGCGGAGATACAGTGCTCCAATTAAGACAATGACTGCAATACAACTAGTGCAGTGGTGTAGCGAGGGGGGCACTTGCCCCAGGGTACCGGTGGGGGGGCACCACAAGCAGTGTCCCACTGATGCCTTGTGCATGTGCAGGGCCCCGGTATCGGCACTCTGGGAGAAAATCCGATGCTTCCCAGGGCCCTGCAGGAAAAAGCACGGCCTAACCCCACCCCTTAGCATGTCACTTCCTTTCCAGTGGCAGTGGCGTGCTGGAAGAGAGAGGAGGCAGAGCATAGCTCATCAGGCAGAGTGTTAATATGTGGCCTATACGAAGGCAAGTAAGCAAGTGGAAGCACGAAAGAAAACCCCTGCAAGAATAGGGACAGTCAATATCCAGCAGCAGAAATGGGGGTTTCCCTGGAACATGGCTAAAACAAAGGATATTGATTGACTGAGATAGTAAATAAAATTTAACTTTTATTGGAAACTAAAAAATAGAACAACATAATGACAAACCAAGGAAAGGATAAAAAGTCTCTGTGGCTCCAAACAGCGTAATAAATGCCACATAGGGTACTAGGTGCACCTAGATAAGTCTCTCACATGGGATACAAACAGACAAACAACCTAAATTCTGTCAACTCCTATCAAAGTGAGGAAAGGACCTTCGTGGGTCTGCACAATAGGACAGAGAGGAGCTGCTATAGAGAGAGTTCCCAAAAGAGTGGCAAATTAAATTGCATTAGGTAGAGGAAAGGTTGAGGCCCAAAATCAATGCTGTGAGCACTACCATCTTAGAGGCAATCCGCCCCAAAATTAACACCAAGCCACAGAGACTAAAAAAATATATATATATAAATTTATATTTTTTTCAACATAATTTATTGAATGCACATCATATCAAAGTACATCACTTGTATACAAACATCACTCTGCCTTAGTAAAATAATTAATTCATACTATCTTACAAAGGCACATCATAAGCATCCATTTTTTCTTTTTAACACCCCTAGTGTTTAAGGAATAGCGTAAATAAAGAGAGTAAGAAACAAAAAAAAGGGGGAGAAAGAGGCTCGGCCCAAGCCAGATAACAAAAATAACCCACATCTAAATAAATAATATATACATCCGTATAGACATCTGTAATATTATAGACATATGTATAAACTAGATTTTGCCCGTGGATTTTAGGATTTGTTAAAATAGTTTTTTAAAAGAAACTTGAGGTTTTTTTGGTAGAACCCCCCTCCCCCCCACTTGGGATTTTTGGAAAATTGTAAAATCACGTGGTTTTTTATTTTTCAAGAAGAATGTAAGTGCCAAATTCCAAATTTTTTTGCACGAAGCTTGTAAATATCGAATTTCACACCTGTAACATCATTGGTTTTTGAAATGTAGGTACAGTGATAAAGGTATTCATCCCCCTTTTTGCCCCCCCAACTGGATTTTTGGAAAATGGTAAAATACGTGGTGTTTTATTTTCAAGACAAATCTAAATACCAATTTTCACGTCTGTAACATCTTCTGTTTGAGATATAGGTATCCTGTTTAAAAGTATTCACCCCTTTTTTTTTACCCCCCCCCCATTTGGATTTTTGGAAAATGGTAAAACATGTGTTTCTTTATTTTCAAAAGATTGTAATTAACAAACTTCACACCTGTAACATCTTGGTTTTTGAACTATAGATATACTCATAAAAGTATTCAGACCCCTTTCCCTCGACCCCCCCCCCTATTTGGATTTGTGGAAAATGGCAAAAATATTCAACCCCCTTTTTCACCCCCTTAGGGGCGGAGTTTCCAAAAATCTTTGCTTAGTGGCTGCCCACATCATAAAAACAGTGCACCTTCAAAATTTCACATTCCTAGGTTAAACGGTTTCAGCTGGGCGTTGAGTCAGTCAGTCAGGACTTTCGCGTTTATGATAAAAGTATTCAACCCCCCTTTTTGCCCCCCCAAGGAATTTTCAGAAAATGGTAAAATACATGTTTTTTTATTTGTCAAGATGAATCTAAATACCAATTTTCACGTCTGTACCATCTTCTGTTTTGGAGATATAGGTATCCTGTTTAAAATATTTAAAATATTCAACCCCCTTTTTTTGCCCCCCCAGTTGAATTTTTGAAAAACTGTAAAATACGTTTTTTTTTTATTTGTCAAGATGAATCTAAATACCGATTTTCACATCTGTAACATCTTCTGTTTTTGAGCTATAGGTATCCTGTTCAAAATATTCAACCCCCTTTTTCACCCCCTTAGGGGCGGAGTTTCCAAAAATCCTTCCTTAGTGGGCGCCTACATCATAAAAACAGTGCATCTTCAAAATTTCACGCTCCTAGGTTAAACGGATTCAGCTGGGCGTTGATGAGTCAGTCAGTCAGTCAGGATGTTCACATTGATATATATACTAGCTTTTTCCCGCGGCTTCGCTCGCGTGGATTTTAGGATATGTTAAAATTGTTTTTTAAAAGAAACTTGAGGTTTTTTGGTAGAACCCCCCTTTCCCCCCCCCCTTGGGATTTTTGGAAAATTGTAAAACACGTGTTTTTTTATTTTTCAAGAAGAATGTAAGTGCCAAATTTCACACCTGTAACATCTTTGGTTTTTGAAATATAGATATACTGATAAAAGTATTCACATCCCTTTCCCCCAGCCCCCTTAACTGGATTTTCGGAAAATGGTAAAACATGGGGTTTTTTTGCACAAAGATTGTAAATATCGAATTTCACACCTGTAACATCATTGGTTTTTGAAATATAGGTATAGTGATAAAGGTATTCATCCCCCTTTTTGCCCCCCCACTGGATTTTTGGAAAATGGTAAAATACATGTTGTTTTATTTTCAAGACGAATCTAAATACCAATTTTCATGTCTGTAACATCTTCTGTTTTTGAGATATACTGTAGGTATCCTGTTGAAAATTATTCACTCCCCCTTTTTCCACCCACCACTTGGGATTCTTTGAAAATGGTAAAACATGTGTTTTTTTATTTTTCAAGAAGATTGTAAGTGCCAGATTTCACATCTGTAACATCTTTGGTTTTTGGAAATATAGGTATACTGATAAAAGTATTCAACCCCCCTTTTTTCCCCCTCCCACTGGATTTTTGGAAAATGGTAAAATATTTTTTTTTGTTTCTCAAGACAAATCTAAATACCAATTTTCACGTCTGTAACAGCTTCTGTTTTTGAGATGTAGGTATCCTGTTTAAAAGTATTCACCCCCCTTTTCTTTTACACCCCTCACTTGGATTTTTGGAAAATGGTAAAGCACGTGTTTCTTTATTTTTCTGTAATTACCAAACGTCACACCTGTAACATCTTTGTTTTTGAACTATAGATAAACTGATAAAAGTATTTAGACCCCTTTCCCTCGACCCCCCCCTTATTTGGATTTGTGGAAAATGGCAAAACACATGTTTGTTTTTTTTCACGAAGATTGTAAATACCAATTTTCACACCCGTAACATCTTTGGTTTTTGAAATATAGGTATACTGATAAAAGTATTCAACCACCTTTTGCCCCCCCCAAGGAATTTTCAGAACATGGTAAAATACGTGTTTTTTTATTTTTCAAGACAAATCTAAATACCAATTTTCAGGATTGTAACATCGTCTGTTTTGGAGATACAGGTATCCTGTTTAAAATATTTAAAATATTCAACCCCCTTTTTTTGCCCCCCCACTTGGATTTTTGAAAAACGGTAAAATACGTGTTTTTTTATTTTTCAAGATGAATCTAAATACCGATTTTCACATGTTTAGCATCTTCTATTTTCGAGATATAGGTATCCTGTTTAAAATATTCAACCCCCTTTTTCACCCCCTTAGGGGCGGAGTTTCCAAAAATCCTTCCTTAGTGGGTGCCCACATCATAAAAACAGTGCACCTTCAAAATTTCACGTTCCTAGGTTAAACGGTTTCAGCTGGGCGTGGATGAGTCAGTCAGTCAGGACTTTCGCGTTTATGATAAAAGTATTCAACCCCCCATTTTACCCCCAGTCTAATTTTTGAAAAACGGTAAAATACATGTTTTTTTATTTGTCAAGACGAATCTAAATACCGATTTTCACGTCTGTAACATCTTCTGTTTTTGAGGTATAGATATCCTGTTTAAAATATTTAAAATATTCAACCCCCTTTATTGCCCCCCAGTTGAATTTTTGAAAAACGGTAAAATACGTGTTTTTTTATTTTTCAAGATGAATCTAAATACCGATTTTCCCATTTGTAACATCTTCTGTTTTTGAGCGGTTTCAGCTGGGCGTTGATGAGTCAGTCAGGACTTTCGCCTTTATATACTGTATATACAGTATACTGTAGATAGATACAACCCAAAACAGAAAAATAGGCAAAATAAAAAAAATATAAACCCGCTACAGTCCTGACTCCAGCCATGGCCCCCAGGTTTTATTATACGAAGGTAATGTAAAGTGGACCAATGCAGTCAGCTCGTCCATAACCCGGGTATCTCTAATTTTAGCATAGACTTTAGCCATCTTTGGTACTTGTGGCTGTCGTCAAACTTCTGCCACCGCTCGTCCAGCAGCCAATGTGATTTTGGCCATTAACCTATTCTCATGAAACGTAAACCCTGTGACCAGTCTGGAGAGCAGGAATGCCCATTGGAACAGATTTATTCAATATTGACTGCAGCAAATCCCGTATTTCCCTCCAATATGATACCATAAACGGACAGGTCCACCAAATATGAAAATAAGAACCACGCATATCACATAACCTCCAACAGACATCTGGGATATTTGGTTTCATATGCGCTATTTTATCCGGGGTAACATACCATCTCATAATAGTCTTAATCGACTGTTCTTATAAGGAGGCACATACAGATACCGAGCATGACCTGTCCCATATATCCAGTCTTCTGGGTCCAATGTTTCGCCTATATCTTTTTCCCATGCACGAATGATAATATTTCGCCTATATCTTTTTCCCATGCACGAATATCATAATTCTCTACAGTCCAACAACAATGTCAATTCTCTATATATAATAGATATAAGTCCCTTCGGGTATGTGCGATTCTTACAAAGGCGATCATAAAATGTTGGATTAGACACAGCTGCTCCTTGGACATGACGTGGCAAAAGATTGTAATTGCTGCAGATGCAAGAATGATAGCCCTCTCACTTCTGATCTAGTAGCCATTTCGTCTATAGAGATTAGTGACCCATTGGGGTAAAGTTGGTATAGCCTGTACACACCTAAGTCCAGAAAGTGCCGAAGCGGTCCTATAGTAAGACCTGACACAAATTCCTTATTACCAAAAATTGGGGTTAATGGGGAAGGAGGTTAAATTGCATTTCTCCGCTAACTTATACCAGATGCGAAGGGGATTCTTAATCGCAGGACAGGTTGTACATAACAACGGGCGGTGTTCCCGACCTTTCCATAACCATTGATCGAGAGCATTGGGCCTCATAAGGCCCGACTTCAAGTCCACCCATCTTCGAGAGCCTTTCGGTGAATGCCATGCTACAATTTGGGCCAGTTGGGTGGCAAAATAATGTGAAAGGAGTGAGGGCAACCCTAGCCCGCCCAATGCTCTCGAGCGATAGAGTGTATGTCTCGCCACCCGACGGCGCCTCCCTGCCCATACAAACTGGTCTATTGCACGCTGTAACATATCGAATTCAGTAATAACAAGAGGGATAGGTAAAGTCTGGAAAAAATATAACCGAGGAAGCACATTCATTTTGATGCAATTAACCCTCCCTCCAGGGGCGGATCCAGAGACTAGTCTCGGGAGGGGCACTTACAGAAAATAAGGTGTTTTAGCAGAGAGCCCGACTCACGAGAATTTACAGAGGGGCCGGCTCACAGGAGCTTACAATCTAGAGGAGCAGAGGGCCCGGCTCACAGGAGCTTACAATCTAGAGGAGCAGAGGGCACCCAGGAGCTTACAATCTAGAGGAGCAGAGGGCACCCAGGAGCTTACAATCTAGAGGAGCAGAGGACACCCAGGAGCTTACAATCTAGAGGAGCAGAGGGCACCCCGGATTTTACAATCTAGAGAAGCAGAGGGCACCCCGGATTTTACAATCTAGAGAAGCAGAGGGCACCCCGGATTTTACAATCTAGAGGAGCAGAGAGCCCCCAGCTCACACATGAATTTGCCCCCAGCTCAAGGATTTGCCCAGCTCATGGATTTGCCCCCAGGTCATGGATTTGCCCAGCTCATGGATTTGCCCCCAGGTCATGGATTTGCCCCCAGCTCATGGATTTGCCCCCAGGTCATGGATTTGCCCAGCACATGGATTTGCCCCCAGCTCATGGATTTGCCCCCAGGTCATGGATTTGCCCCCAGGTCATGGATTTGCCCAGCACATGGATTTGCCCAGCTCATGGATTTGCCCCCAGGTCATGGATTTGCCCAGCTCATGTATTTGCCCAGCTCATGTATTTGCCCCCAGGTCATGGATTTGCCCAGCACATGGATTTGCCCAGCTCATGGATTTGCCCCCAGGTCATGGATTTGCCCAGCACATGGATTTTCCCCCAGCTCATGGATTTGCCCCCAGGTCATGGATTTGCCCCCAGGTCATGGATTTGCCCAGCACATGGATTTGCCCAGCTCATGGATTTGCCCCCAGGTCATGGATTTGCCCAGCTCATGTATTTGCCCCCAGGTCATGGATTTGCCCCAGCTCATGGATTTGCCCCAGCTCATGGATTTGCCCCCAGGTCATGGATTTGCCCAGCTCATGGATTTGCCCCCAGGTCATGGATTTGCCCAGCACATGGATTTGCCCAGCTCATGGATTTGCCCCCAGGTCATGGATTTGCCCAGCTCATGTATTTGCCCAGCTCATGTATTTGCCCCCAGGTCATGGATTTGCCCCCAGCTCATGGATTTGCCCCCAGCTCATGGATTTGCCCCAGCTCATGGATTTGCCCCCAGCTCATGGATTTGCCCCCAGCTCATGGATTTGCCCAGCTCATGGATTTGCCCCCAGCTCATGGATTTGCCCAGCACATGGATTTGCCCCAGCTCATGGATTTGCCCCCAGCTCATGGATTTGCCCCCAGGTCACACATGGATTTGCCCCCAGGTCACACATGGATTTGCCCCCAGCTCATGGATTTGCCCCCAGGTCACACATGGATTTGCCCCCAGGTCACACATGGATTTGCCCCCAGGTCACACATGGATTTGCCCCAGCTCATGGATTTGCCCCCAGGTCACACATGGATTTGCCCCCAGGTCATGGATTTGCCCCCAGGTCATGGATTTGCCCCCAGGTCATGGATTTGCCCCCAGCTCTCACCTGGATTGTTGCCCCAGCTCCGGCAGGGGGTTGAGGGACCCAGATGCCGGCAGCGCGGGAGCGCCTGCCCGATCTTGAACAGTCCGTCCTGTGAAGTGGATGCGGCTGTGTGCGTGCGCAGCCGGTCACGCGGTCCGGCCAGTCAGGTGGTACTGAGACTCAGTACCACCTGATTAGCCGGACCACGTGACCGGCTGCGCACGCACACAGCCGCATCCACTTCACAGGACGGACTGTTCAAGACCGGGCAGGCGCTCTCGCGCTGCCCGGCATCTGGGTCCCTCAACCCCCGGGCCAAATCTCGGGGGGGGGGCAATTGCCCCGTTGCCCCCCCCTGGATCCGCCCCTGCCTCCCTCTCCACGAAATATTATGTTTATCCCAGGACTCAAGGTCCTTTTTATATTCTTTATTAATCTGGGGTAATTTGCATCATACAGTTTAGTTGGGCATATTGGTAAACATATTCCAAAGTATTTAATTTCTGACTCAGCCATTTGTATCAGAATAGAGGCAGTGATATCAGACAATACGGACGCGGGGAGCGCAACTGGTATAGCTTTCGACTTCCCCATATTGATTCTATATCCGGATATCTCAGAGAACTCCTGCAATCTTTCCATTACCCTTGGAACAGACTTCTGGGGGTTCGTCAGAGATATAAGAACATCATCTGCATATGCTGACAGTTTAAATTGTATCTCTCCTACCCCGAACCCCGTTATGCCCGAATCATCCCTAATAGTCTGTAAAAGAGGTTCTAGAAAAAGAACGAATAGAGCCGGGGACTAGTGATGAGCCGAACACCCCCGTGTTCGGTTCGCATTCGATTTCGAACAATATCAAAAGTTTGAGTTTGAGTTTGAACTCGAACACGAACCGAACTCAATGCAAGTCAATGGGACTCGAAAGTTCGAATTTTAGAGTGCCCTCCAAGAGGGCATGTATGCAAGATATTTGCCATAAAAGGTGTATGGGGGTCCGGATAGTGCCCTGGGAGACAGAAAACAAGGGAAAAAAAAGTTTTAAAAAAAACCTTTTTAAAGGAGTGAGTTTTCCATGAAAGCTGGAGTTTTCCATGAAAGAATAGTGAGTTTTCGATGAAATAAAGGTTAAGAATAAAAACAAAAAATTCCTTCAAATATCATGCCTAGGAGGTCCCCATAACCTGCCCGTGAAGTGGCGGATTTGTAGGATCTATAGAAACATTTAAAAACAAAAAAATGACATTTCAAATGATGGTAAATGGTTTTCCTTTAATCTATTCATAAACAACTGCTTGGGGCAGCAGCCTGTATGAAAAGAATAGACATTTTAGGACATGCAGAACAAGTATAGTGATTTTTTGGCTAAATTATGATGAAACTTATGCAGGCTTTGAATGAAAGTAACAATAGGTGCTTTAAAATTGGGCCTTTAGTGTCGGCAAAAGTGCCGTCACACCGTAACCCCTCTGTGATATTGTGGAAGAGTGCAGGGTTGGACCCTGCGGTCCAATATTAAAATTCTATGAATCTGGTAATATAGGCGTCAGTGGCAGTGCACCCAAATATTGTGCCTTTGGTGGCCTTCACCAAGTGCCTTCACATCGTAAATAACCCCTCTGTGGTATTGTGGAAGAGTGCAGTGATGGAGGTTTTGGGAATGCAGAAGAGATCCCCGATCTATTCAGTTACGTTAGCATCAGGGGATTGATAACTGCTGATCCGGGACTGATTAATTTTTATAAAGGTCAGCTGGTCTACAGAGTCGGTGGACAGATGCATTCTTTTGTCTGTAACAAAACCTCCAGCGGCACCTAACGTCCTTTCAGAAAGCATGCTGGATGAAGGGCAACCTAGTAGCTGCATAGCATATTGGCTAAATTCTGGCCAGTGATCCAATCTCAACACCCAGTAAGCCAGTGGATCATCTGCTGTTAAGGTATCCAGGTCTGCCCTTGCCCCTAGGTAGTCCTGCACCATATGGTGAAGACGCTGGCAATGGGTGCCTACATTTGACGTCCCTGGGCGTCGTGGACTAAAATAATTTAAAAGGGCATCAGTCAAGCGGCCCCGGCCTTCACCGTTCTTCCTCTGATCATCCGCAGCCTCAGAAGCACGTGTGTCATCATTTGGTAACCTACCAGTGCCTGGAAAGGTGTTACACAATTGTCGCTTTAGAGCGTCCTCAAGTTTTTTCATCCTGTGCTCCCTCTGTGCGGGCAGGATGAGCTCTGCAACTTTACCCTTGTATCGTGGATCAAGTAGGCTTGACAACCAGTAATGATCCCTCGCCTTGATAGCACGAATCCTGGGGTCCTTTACCAGGCCTTGCAGGATAAGGGAGCCCATGTAGCATACGTTGGAGGTGGCATTAGCTTCCGAGACTTCCTGGTCAATGAGGATGACCCCATCGTGCACTTCCTCCTCCCAGCCACGTACTAGTCCTTGGGTTTCTGGGCACACAAAACCTTCCCTTGAGGAATCCCCACCTTCAATGCCCCCACTACTTAAATATTCCTCCTCCTCCTCCTGTCTGATCTGAGGACCCGCAGGAATGCTGTCTGCGAAAAGACTGGCCTTGAGAGTTAGGGAAGGCCTCCTCTTCCTCCTGCTGCTCTGCCTCTAGTGCCACATCTATAATTCCCCGCAGAGTGTGCTCCAGCAGGAACACTAAAGGAATTGTGTCACTGATGCATGCACTGTATCTGCTCACCATCCTCGTTGCCTCCTCAAATGGTGACAGTACAGTGCATGCATCCTTGATCATCAGCCACTGCGGGAGGGAAAAAACAAGTTGACCTGAACCTGTCCTTGTGCCATAGTCACACAGGTACACATTGATGGCCCTCTGCTGCTTGTGCAGATGCTGCAGCATTGCTAATGTCGAGTTCCACCTGGTGGCCATGTCACAGATCAGACGGTTTGTGGGAAGGTGGAATTCTCTCTGAATTTCTACCAGACGAACACTTGCTGGGAATGACCGTCTGAAGTGAATGCAGACTTTTCTGGCATGGCTGAGAAGCTCTGCCAGCCTTGGGTACCTGGTTAGGACACGCTGTACCACCAGATTTAGGACGTGTGCTAGGCATGGTAAATGCGTCAACTTACCCTGGCGTAGGGCGGAGAGAAGGTTGCTGCCATTATCACAGACGACCATTCCCAGCTCAAGCTGGCGTGGTGTTAACCATCTCTGCACCTGCCCCTGCAGAGCTGACAGAATATCTGGCCCGGTGTGGCTCCTGTCCTCTAAACAAACCAGCTCAAGCACAGTGTGGCATCTTTTTGCTTGAGCCATTGCATAGCCCCTGCCACGCTTCGGTTTAACTGCCACTTCGCCAGAGACAGAGAAGGAGGAGGAGGAAGAGGTGGTGGAGCAGACAGACCTCATACAAGCAGCTTTCTGGAGGTGTGGTGGATGAACAAGCTCCAGCACAGAGCCCCGTCTTGGATCTCTCCCAGCTGCAATCAAAGTTACCCAGTGTGCCGTGAAGGAAATGTAACGGCCCTGTCCATGCTTGCTGGACCACGTGTCTAAAGTCACGTGCACCTTGCTGCTGACTGCCTTTCCCAATGACTCCATAACATTGTGTTCCACGTGCTGGTATAGTGCTGGAATGGCCTTCCGTGAAACAAAATGGCATTTTGGAACCTGCCACTGTGGTACAGCACATTCAGCAAATTCACGGAAGGAAGCAGAGTCCACCAGCTGGAAAGGCAGCAGCTGTAATGCGAGTAATTTTGCTAAGCTGGCATTTAGACGCTGTGCTTGGGGATGGTTGGGACTATATTTTTTCTTACGCTGCAGCAGCTGGGGCAACATAATCTGACTGCATAAATCTTCAGCTGATGGGATGCTGTCACATTCTGAGGAAGGACCTGGTACACCCATTACTGTAGCATCATCCCTGTCAGTGGAGGTTGTAGGCAATGACATGGCAGGACATATAGTGGAGGTAGAGACAGATGAGGATGACCTATGCAAAGTGCAAAGTGGTCATATGTCGCCTCAAGCACGTGGTACCCAAGCGTGGGATGTCTTTCCCACGCTTGATCCTCATCTGACATAGATTACAAATAGCAACGGTGCTGTCTGCTGCACATTTCTTAAAGTACTCCTAGACAGCAGAGTTCCTGGATGTGTGCTTTCAGACAACAGCGCTCTGCACCTAAGCAGCTGTGACTTCTGATGCCTTGGACTGGCTACGGATGGTCATAGAGGACGTTGTGCCTCGTGTTTGTTGTGGCTCCTCCTCTTCCTCACTTGACTCCTCTGTTCGATCAGGCACCCAGGTGGAGTCAGTGACCTCATCATTATTGTCATCACCCCCTATCTCCACGTCACTGGAGCCAACTTGGCAGTATGCTGCAGCTGCTGGGGCAACATGAGTGCCAGTTATTTGCGTGTCACTGGCACCCCCTTCCTCTAGGTTGATTATACTCCCTTCCTCAACCTCAGAGATTGAATCAGAGCACTGTAGTTGCTGCACATCCTCAAGCAGCAGGTCACTGGCATTGTAGTCAAACAATTCAGCTGACTCTTCTGTGTATGCTGGTGAGGCTACGGCAGGAGTAGCTGTGGACATGGGGGCTGAATTAGATGTTTTGGCAGCTGAGGTGGACTGTAAACCACTACAAGCCTGGCTGGCAGAGGACTCGGAGGATGAGGATGGCCTGGTTAGCCAATCCTGCAAATCCTCTGTATGTTGCTGCTGCTTAAGACGGCCAGCACCAGTTAGAAAGGACAATCGTGCCCCTGCAGAGGATGCACCACATCCACGACGACCAGAGGCACAGCCTCCCGACACAGAGGCTGCTTGCCCTCTTATCTGTGTCTGGGAGCGTCTGCCTGTCGTTTTTGGTCTTTCTGACACGATGAGTGATATATAGATTAAAGATATACAGAACTCGGATTCAACTCTGTTATAAAAAATTGGAGATATGCAGAACTCTGATTCAACAGTGTTTTATCTAGATTAAAGATTTCCAGAACTCTGGTATAACTCAGTGAGACCACCCTGATAGCTGGCAGCCAGTGACAAGACACAGATTAAAATTCCCAGAAACCACCTATACGTCAGTGAGACCCCCTGATGGGTGGCAGTGATGACACAGGTTATAATTCCCAGATATCTGCTACAAATCAGTGAGACCCCCTGATGGGTGGCAGTGACAAGACACAGATTACAATTCCCAGAAATCTGCTAGAAGTATGTGGAACCCTGATAGCTGGCAGTGAGAAGACACAGATTACAATTCCCAGGAACCTCCTATAAATCAGTGAGATCCCCTGATGGGTGGCAGTGACAAGACACAGATTACAATTCCCAGGAACCTCCTATAAATCAGTGAGACCCCCTGATGGGTGGCAGTAACAAGACACAGATTACAATTCCCAGATATCTGATAGAAGTGAGACCCCCACAATAGCTGCTGGCAGTGAGAACACACAGATTACAACAATTCCCAGATATCTTGTAGAAGTGAGACTCCCACAATAGCTGCTGGCAGTGAGAACACACAGATTACAACAATTCCCAGATATCTTGTAGAAGTGAGACCCCCACAATAGCTGCTGGCAGTGAGAACACACAGATTACAACAATTCCCAGATATCTTGTAGAAGTGAGACCCCCACAATAGCTGCTGGCAGTGAGAACACACAGATTACAACAATTCCCAGATATCTTGTAGAAGTGAGACCCCCACAATAGCTGCTGGCAGGGAGAACACACACTAACCGAACAATCTCCTCTCAAAGAAACACGTGCTGGGGGCTGTGTGAAACTCCGCCTCTGTCCGGCACAAGCCCTGCCCCTCCATGTGACAGCCATGGGTCTGGGAGAGGAGGGGGAGCAGCCCTCCCACCATCATGGCTGCCCATTCCTTCCCCTGGTTCTGGAGTCTGGGGAGATTACTGCACACTGCCTGCCCTGCCTCTTCCTCATACAGCACTACCACAAGCACATGCCTGGGGATGGGAGAAGGAGAGAAGCCAGGTTGAGGAGCTGCCCTGACACCCTGCACATGCACATGGATCTGGACAGAGGCAGGTAACAGGGGCAGCACTGGGAAGGGTAGAAGAGGGGGCTAGAGAGGTGACAGACTGTACACTGTGGGCTGGGGGTGATAGAGAGAACACAGGGGGCTGGGGAGGTTGACAGAGGACACCTTGCCTGGCAATCCATCCATCCTTATCTGTCTACCCATACATCCCACTGTCTATCTGTCCATCCGTCCATCCATCCCTCTATCCCTGTCTGTCTATATATCCATCAATACCAGTCCGTCCATCCCACTGTCTATCCATCCATCCCTCTATCCATTCATCCAGAGACTCACTGCTTTTACCTTTAGATATCTATTGATGTGGATTCTGTGTACGTTCATACTCACTGCCTTTACTGTTGGAGGTCTGTTGCTGTGGATCCTTTTTACGTTCATACTCACGGCCTTTACTATTGGAGGTCTATTGCTGTGGATCCTGTGTACGTTCATACTTACTGCTTTTACCGTGAGTGTTCTATTGCTGTGGTGCTCTGATATGCTCATACGCACTGCACATTACTGTGAGTTTTATTGCAGTGGTGCTCTCTGTGATATGCTTATCCAGCAGAATTATCTAATTATACTTTTATGCTACATTGTTAACCCTTTCGCTGCTGAGGCGTTTCACGCCTCTGTGCTGAGGTCATATTTACCGGTTTTGCTCATCATGTTTAAATGCGTTTTGAAGGCTTATTTTAGTATATGACCCAAACATATTATATATCGTTCTTTCCGTCAGACTCGGCAGATTAATAATATGTCATTATTATATGTATACGTCATGACCTGTCTGTATATTATAACAAAAAATACAATAAAATATGAATTTTCAATAATTTACAACGTGTAAAGTGTATTTTTTTCACATTTTAACATGCGAGCAATTGCGGTTATATTTTGTATGGGGTGCGCTTGTTAAAAAAATTAGAGATGGGGTCTCGTTCCATTTTTTTTTGGGGGAAATTACGCGATTTTTAACAAACGCACCGCATACAAAAATCGTTAGTGCAGCATCATTGTTCACATTATAATTGAAATGGGAACAATATTGCTGCATTAACAAACCAAAAAAAAAAAAAAACTTGTTTATTTTTTTTTTATAATTTTATTTTTAAATATTTTTTTAATTATTTTTTAATTTATTTTTTTTTAAACTTTTTTCACAGTCGTGTTTGGTATCGTTGGAACGGCCATGCTCTGGCCGATCCAACAATACCAAACTTTAACCCCTAGCTGCCACGGATTGGGAGATAGGGGGTTCATTGGAACCCCCCTCCCTTTCAGGCGCCTCCTCCGCACATGCGGGGGGGCGCCTGAATTAGATGTCATCTGCAAACTGCTGTAAGTCCTACACCGTTCACCTGAGTTGGATGTAAATACCCTCAAATTAAAGCTGACAGTCTGCATTTAAAGCACATTGTGTTTGTTTCATTCCAATTCCATTGTGGTGGTGTGTAGAGCCAAAGATGTTAGAATTGTGTCGATGTCCCAATATTTCTGGACCTGACTGTATCTAGACACATTTCTAAAACCTCTGGTTCAGAGGCTTCAATCTTACTTGCGTGATACGAAAGACACATTATGCGTCCTTTCTGATTTGAGTATACCAGAGGGTTCTTTTCTTTGCAGTCTTGATGTAGAGAGCCTTTATAGCTCTATTCCTCATGCCAAAGGGATCCAACATGTCAGGTATTTTCTATAAACCTGGTCAAATCTGGCATCTGAACACATTGATTTCTTACTGGAGATTCTTGAGTTTATATTGACTAGGATTTTTTTTTCTTTTCAATGGGTTATACCATCTCCAATCCCTTGGGACTAACATGGGCACGGCAAGTGCCCCATCGTACGCTAATCTGTATCTAGGTCACTGGGAAAAAGAATATGTCATTAATGAATCAACTGTTCCCTTTACTTCAAAGATTCATCTCTGGCAACGTTATATCGATGACATCCTAGCTAGTGATATGGAATGGCAGCTCCAGTGATTTTCTTTGTTTTGTGCAAACCTCAATAACAATGATCTTAATTTGAGGTTCACATCTGAAATTCCAAATTCCAGTCTTAATTTCCTTGATCTCACCATCTCTACCAAGGGGGACCATATTGAGACCACAGTGTTTAGGAAGCCAACGGACCTCTAATAGCCTTCTTCACTGGAGCAGCTACCATCCCAAGCTGCTTAAGTCCAGTATTCCGATAGGACAATACGTGAGACTAAGACGGAACTGCTCCAATGTACATGATTTTATTACTCAAGCGGCTGATCTTAGAAAGCGCTTCTGAAGACAGGTTTACCCCAATAGGGAACTTAAACGTGCCTATCATAGGGCCCTTGGCATTGACAGGAAAATTCTCCTGGAAGAAAAATTCTCCACAAATTCTCCTTGGAAGAAAAAAAAACAGATAATGATTACCTTACCTATAGAAGAGGCCCAAGTTTGAAGAAGAAACTTTGCCATAGTTAACTTACTCCAGTTAAAGCGAGTTCAGCCATGACTTGGTTTCCCAAATTGTGATTTACTGCACCAATATATGTATTTTGCTTCCTTTTATATATCCATGTGGACGAGGTTACTTATGGGAGCCTTCTGAGTCCTGAGAGCGAGTTCTATCGCGCTAACCAGATATGTACACATTTCCTGCGTTTAATCCTTACTTGAAGCTGGAGTCCTGTGCCACTGTCCCGTGTAGACTGCGATTGAGGCAGCAGGTGGGGTTGTGAGCCCAAGATGCAGTGAAAGGCAGGTTTGCAAGGTAACAAAAAGGGTTTATTTTAGAATAACACAAGAACATAAATGACATGAACTAAACAACAGATCAGAACTAGACACTGGAGGAGACTGGGCACAAAAGGTAATAGCTTAGAGAAGGAGAGGAGATGCAAGAAAAGGAGGTAGAAGCAATAGAGGGTTGGCTGAGAGTTGTGGGAAGGGAGTTTAAGGTGAACTGAATATTGAAGCGGTTAGGAAAGCAGGAGAAATGAGGGATAGCAAGAGGAGAATAAGAGACTAGAGAAGAGAGAATAGAAATAGACACAAAGGGAACTTAACAGCACATGGGGAAGACTCTGAATAAACAATATTACAGATATAAACAGAACACAGATCTTAGAATCACGGTCTCAGGCAAGCGGCAGGCAATAGAATGGTCGAGGCTAAGCAATGGGTCTGGTGCACGGGGATCCTAGATGGGGGGCAGAAGGGAGCAGGATGGGGGGTACCGGTAGAATGGTGAAATGTCCAGATATGGCAACGGAAGGAATTCTCAGATCTTTGGCAAAGCAGGTAGAGTCCAGGAAAACAGCTCTGTACAAACACAGTCTGCGACTTCAATGTGGAAGTGGGCTGCGGAGGGCATAGCTTCCTTAAATGCTGAGCTGATTAAGGAAAGATGAGCTCAGGTCTGGCTCCAGGGCTAGGATGCAGTTCTGCCAGATAAGTCCAGAAACTTGTATAGGACAAAAATAGCAGGGTCTAACGGGGGTGCCAGAGCGTAGTGACCCTGACAGCCACCACCCCACCCTCCCTGCCACACCCTCTTTGGTTGGGAACTGCAATTCCCTCCCTTTGGTCTGGTCCTTTTCCCCCCAACTCACTCCCACACTCAGAGATGGTCTTTTTGTCCATACCCACTCCCTCTCACACTCAGGTCAAGTCACTCCCTTCAGCCTACAGTCCCTCCTCCCACTGTTCACGAAATTATTTAAACGGGACACTCTACGCACCCTGACCACTTTAGCTTATTAACCCAGATTTCATGCTGACATCATCATCTATGACCAAGTGCTTGTAGCCACGTTCATTTGAGAAAGCAAATATGGGCTTAAGCTGCGCATGCAGCATCAACCCATCCCTCTGACCAAGCACTCGCATACTTTGTGTGAAAAGTATGCAAGAAACGCAATTTGCGTATGTACGTACGAAAGTTACGTACACTTCGCAAATTGATTTGGAAAAAAGGGGGAGGGGGTTGTGGTTATTTATTTTACATAAAAGTCCTTTTAAGTAAACAAATTTTTTTTATCCGATGAATCGATTAATTGAAATAATAATCGGCCAACTATTCGATTATGAGAATAATCGTTAGTTGCAGCCCTAGCGCCGCTATCCCAAAGAGACTCCGGTCTCAAGACATTTGAAACTGTACCATGCCAATAGCCCAGAGGAGATTAAGTTCAGGGTCATAGAGAAGGTCATTTTGGGGGACAGAGGGGGCGACCTGGGTAGGCACCTCCTCCAACGTGAAACCTTCTGGATTTATAAACTCCAGATCCTCTACCCTCTGGGTCTAAACGAGGGTTTTACATTCACATTGTTCCAATGATGTATCTTTCCTTTTGAGCATGGCTATACTGGTATTTCTAATATTGATCTTGTGAGTTTAGGCAGGGACTTTTTGTATTTATCTATCACATAGGTTCCCACTAGCTTTGTTATGTGAAGCACCATTCCTATTGTATTACTATGTCTCTGACTCATGATACATTTATTTAGGCTGGTCTTCCCCTCTCCCTCCCCCCTCTATGCTTTTCCCTGCCTCCCCCTCCCCCCTCTGCCCTAATTATACAGGAGTAGGCCTCTAAGTGTTCAGTGTTTCAGTGTATAGCACTAAACATGGCACATAATGAGCCAATGTGCAGCCTCGTGCAAGATGTGAACCAGTTTTAAGCTGGTATATCTAACGGGCGCAGTAGCGCTCACCAAGGAGTAGCAAGGTTGAGATCTTTAAGGACTGAAATATCTGCTTGTCGTTTACACACTGCTTGGTATACACAGATTCATACACGAAAGTCAGAGAATGAGAGAACAACTGAGTTGCTACTAAGCACTAAAGGTTTCAAGACCGATAGACAACTTAGAGCACATTCAGAAACACAAAGATACTTCAGACAGTAGGTGAATTGTACGGACTGCAGGGCAGTCAGGAAATGTGCAAAGTTAAAGTTTTCCCATTAACGGGAGCAGGTCAACAGTACCTTATGATACTCAGAGGTAACTGACACACATAGGGGTCTATCGTTGGTACAGTATCGAGTATACTTAGCGGTTTGAGCACACAGAACATAGGCTGCATATAAACAGTATTTTTTTGATCGCGGTTTTCACATATGTTTTTTGGCAAACCCAACCATGGGTTGGGTATAGGAACCTAATGCGGCCACAGACAATACCCTAAAACGAGAAGGGACAAAACCCCCGTATCGAGTGAAAACCCCAACGGCAAACATGGGGTTAAACCACCAAAGCACAACACTGGCGATCGTAAATTGAGCAGCAATAGAATGGTCAAAAACAAGCCGGGTCAAAAATCAGGAGCAGGGATCGTATCCAGAAATGGGTTGGCAATAGAATAAACAATTGGAAGCAGTTAGCAATGCGGGAACAGAACTCCCCGACAGGGAAACGAGGCAACTTCTCGCGCCCTGTTTTAAACACGGCGGCTCCTCGTGACCACACCAGGTCCCGCCCCCTCAGACACCGCTCGGCCATTACCGGGTGTTGGCACTCAGCCAGCTCTTGGCCCAGATCCCCCAGGCAGTGCAGCAAGGGCTGAGGATATAACAGAACCCCCTGATGGTCGGACTCAAATGACCTCCAGGCGCAGAAGGATGGGCCGTATGGAATTAGCGAACCAGACGAAGTGCATGGATTTCGCTGGCTGGTAGTCAGTAGGGTTGCACCGATACCGATACTAGCATCGATATCGGTGCCGATACCGGGTACTGCAGGAGTACTTGGTACTCTTGCAGTACCCCCGATATTTTTTTTTCCGATACCGGAAGCCGGCATTGAGCCGGCTTGCCGGCATCCGAGGGGCTGGGGCGGCTGTCCGAATGCTCTATCAGCATTCGGACAGGCCCCTGCAGCTGCTCTCCTCACTGTGTTTATACTTACCTTCCTGAGCGACGCCGGGAAAGTCTCCGTGCGTGCGCTCGTTGGAAGGTCCCCAGCCGCAATCACGTGGGACCACATGGTCACGGCTGGGGGCCTTCCAACGAGCGCACGCGTGGAAACTTTCCCGGCGTCGCTCAGGAAGGTAAGTATAAACACAGTGAGGAGAGCAGCTGCAGGGGCCTGTCCGAATGCCAATAGAGCATTCGGCCGGGCACCTGTCACTCTCCGCTCATACTTACCTTCCTGATCGACACCGGTAAAGTTTCCACGCGTGCGCTCGTTGGAAGGCCCCCAGCCGCGATCACATGGTCCCACGTGATCGCGGCTGGGGACCTTCCAAGGAGCACGTGCGAAGACTTTCCCGGCATCGCTCAGGAAGGTAAGTATGAGCTGGGAGGCAAATCCATGAGCTGGGGGCATATCCATGAGCTGGGGGGCATATCCATGAGCTGGGGCATATCCATGCGCTGGGGGGCATTATCCATGAGCTGGGGGGCATTATCCATGAGCTGGGTGGCATTATCCATGAGCTGGGTGGCATTATCCATGAGCTGGGTGGCAAATCCATGAGCTGGGTGGCATTATCCATGAGCTGGGTGGCATTATCCATGAGCTGGGGGCAGATCCATGAGCTGGGGGGCATATCCATGAGCTGGGTGGCATTATCCATGAGCTGGGTGGCATTATCCATCAGCTGGGTGAGTTGTTCGTTGCAACCTCAGCCCAGGGTAACAGGTCTGCCCATTCACTTTGCTTTTCGGACACAAAACACCGCAAGTATTGTTCGACACTCTGGTTGGCTCTCTCTGCGGCCCCATTAGTCTGTGGGTGATAAACCGGATGAGAAACTCAACGTGATACCGAAGTTGTCACAAAACCCTCGCCAGAAAAGAGAAACAAACTGGGTTCCTCTGTTGGATACTATTCCCAGGGGAACCCCATGAAGTCTCACAATATTTTGCACAAATACTAGCACCAGCTCAACAGCTGAAGGGAGCTTGACCAGGGGCACGAAGTGCACCATCTTAGAGAATCTGTCTACCACCGTAAGGATCACCGTATGACCCTGGGACACAGGTAGATCGGTAATGAAGTCCATAGAGAGATGGGACCAAGGTCTCTCAGGCACCGGCAACGGCTGCAATAGACCTATAGGTAAGGACCGGGGATTTTTGCTTCTACAGCACACTTTGCATGTCGCTATGTAGTCCTTGATATCCCTTCGCATACATGCCCACCAGAACGGTTTTTCAATAGAGGCTAGAGTCTTAGTTATCCCCATATGCCCATAAGGCTTGGAGCCATGATATATCATCATCATCATATGTGTTCTCTCCTCCTTAGGTACAAAGACCTTACCGGGAGGTTTTTCAAGAGGAGCAACACCTTGGACAGCTTGAATCCTCTCCAGCAACGGAGAAGACTCAGTCAGAACAGTTGTACCCAATATCCTTTCATGAGGAATGATTGGACTGTGATCGAACAGATCCATTTCTCCATCTGTACCAAGTTCACTATTTCAATATTATTAAGAAGAGTAGGGTCTAAACGCCATCTGGCAAATGGGTGTCTGGAGGGTAAAGCTAGCACAAGTTTGAGGTTAGCATGGACAGACCAAGAGATAGATCCTATACTTGTCTCAATTACTGCTGAGGTACACGTGGGTGATAGCAAAAAATAGTCAAGGCGGGAGTAAGATGAATGCGGATGTGAGTAGAAGGTATAATCTCTACTCACTGGGTTGAGCACCCGCCATATATCAACAAGACCCATTCGCTTAATAAAATTTGCAAAGATTTTATCTGGTTCTATAAGAGAAGAGCCGTTAGATCCTGATCTATCTAATGTGAGGAAAGATGTGGCATTAAAGTCGCCTACTAACACCAGTTCCCCCTTAACATGCGTCTGGAGAAAATCATATAGACCTATCTTGAGTATTGGGGGCATAAATGGATGCTATTGAATAACATTTGGAGGCTAACTAGCCAACCATTAAAATATAGCGACCTTCATCATCTGAATGAGTAGATTCAACCCGAAAAGGGCATGATTTTCTAAGCAATATTGCCACCCCAGCCTGTTTGCGCAGGGCACATGCAGTATATACTCGACTGTATTGAGAATTTTGGAGGTAGATTGAAGCGGATCTAACCAGTTTAGTCTCCTGTATGCAAGCAATATCAATCTTCCACCTACTTAAATCTCTAAAAAAGAGACAGCGCTTATTTGCAATGCGTCCCACAGTGGAGTGCACGTCTATACTTGTAGTTTTATGGTCCTCTTCCCTCTATTTCCAGTACAAGAGGGAAGAGGTACAAAAGGGAAGAGGACCATAAAACTACAAGTATGGACGTGCGCTCCACCGTGGGACGCATTGCAATCTACCAATTGGGACTCGTGGACAATTAATTATGTGTCAGCTGTATCTTTTTTCTCTTTTTATAATTGTGTGGCTATATAACTGCGTTATTCTGAATGAACACCTTATCCCTGATGAAGTCTTGCATGTAGCAGAGACGAAACGCGTTGGATGGTGTTCCAACTTTTATTTTAATGATGTTATTTTAATTAAAACCAGTTTTTTTATTGGAGCCACTGCTGGTTTGATTTTCTTTCAAATAAGCCTGATTCCTGTTCCACTGACTGATTAAACAAGCCTGAAGGAGTTCCTTGGCGATATTCGGAAGGTCTGGAGTTCAGGAGGCAACACAACTTATCAGGAGAGGGTAACCAAGTACCTGCTATGTGCCTGATTAATTATTTTATCTTGTGAGTGCCAATCCAGTGGGGGCATAATATATTAAATGATGTATCTGCGATCTGCACTATGTGTGTATTGATTTGTTTTGCAGATTATGCTTCGCAATTCCCTTTTTACATATCCTGTCGGCATTGAGGCGGCAGTGCTGTTATACGAAGCCAGAAGATACGTATAGTTTTATTGTAATTATTGGGAGTGGTCACTAAATTTCTTTGTTCATATTATAACTGAAGCAATGATTACTGGACAGAGTAGAAGCTAAACAATGTTCTTGTGGGCCATAAAGAATAAAGGGAGAGAAAAGGGAGAGAAAAAAAAAAAACCACAGGCCGGGCATCGTCCCGGTGCATAGTCATGCATGCACACAACAAACAAAGACAAAACAGGACCCAGTCGAATGGGGATACCAGAGGACCGGGAAAAGGGGATGTAAGACATGGAAATTACCCCAGACAAGAAAAGCCTGGCGTATCATGGCTACCACTCTCCACAAGTGCTACATCTGAAATACTATATTATTGTCCCGACCCCACCCCACCCCCCCTCCCCTGCCGTCGGGGAAAAAAACGCAATTCAGTGATCATTACAAAACCTTAATATGTTGCATTGCGATAGAAAATACATACCCTTACGAATTATTTCATTGTATTACGTTATGTTACGTCACGCTGTGATACAATTTAATACAAATTTAATGCAAATTAACCATACTTAAATCACCTTGATCCAGACAATAGGGATGGTAATTTCAATTGATGGGCAGCCTTAATTTTAAAGATCAAAGTAGGCTTATGGGACTCAAGATACTTGTAACCCTATAGCGCTTGCAACACTTGTAGGTATGGCAGGCGTTACAAGTATTACATCAGTTGCAACACCTGTAACACCCATAGCACCCGCAACCCTTATAACACCTTAAACATCTTTTAACACTTTAAACAACTACAGCATTTGCAACCTAAGGCACCAAAAAAGGCTAAGGCACAACAAAAAAAAAAATGTGAAAAAACCCAACCCGGAAAAAAGTGACCAGGTCAGATACGAAATTGTTAACGAACAATCCATCCTTAGCCTGGAAGGGTATGCCAGTCCCGGGAAAGCAAAGGCAAAGCAGGTCCAGCCTTAGGTAGTGGGGCATCATCAGGTAGAAGTCGAAATAGGCCAAAAATTTTGGTGCTTCCGCTAGATGAGAGCAAGTGCGGGTAACCTCATAACGAATCACAATTATTTTGAAAGGAAAGCCTCTAGAGTATTTTATATTCTTGGAGAGCAGTAAAGTTGTTACCGGCTTCCAGTCCTTACGTTTTGCCAAAGTTGCAGGCGCTAGGTCTTGGAAGATCTGCAACTTATTGCCCTCAAATACAACTTGCTGATCCCTTGCTGCCTTCATAATGGCCTCCTTAGATTTAAAATAATGCAACCTAGCAATTACATTGCGGGGAGTTGTTAGCTGAGAATTCCGCGGACGCGGAATGAGATGAATACCATCCAAAATAAGTTGCTCAGATGTAAGATTGGGGACCAGACTAGCGAAAATGCCCTCCTCTTTGAGACCACGGATCCGAATGTTGTTCCTCCTGGACCTGTTAGACATGTCCTCTTGATTTATCTCCAGGCGCGTAACACGATCCGTCAGCTCTGATATCCGTGTGGTAGCCGCATTATAACAAACTGCTGCCTCTTCCCCTCGGACCTCTACGGTAGCAATGCGACCACCCAGAGACTGCATCTCAGTCATAATGGCCCGGGAATTGCTAGCGTTCTCAGCTGCAAGAAAGACTTTCACCTCTTTAACCTCGACCGAGAGAAAAGTTTTTACTTCTGCCAGCATAGTCACCAGGGAGGCCACATCCGTTCTGGAAGCCAGCTCCCCAGTAATAGCTGCCTCACGCTCCAACAGCTCCTGTCCGTCCTGATCGTCCCGGCCACCATCTTGGCTCGTAAGCCTGCATCTCGCAGCGAAGAGTGGGGCCGCTCGGACCTCGGCCCCATTCATCCTTTTCTTGGGGGGTCTTCATTGTGCAAAGCCAGGGGCACCAGAGAGGCGGAGAGAGGAGAGAAAAACCAAAAACAAAATGAAGTGCTAAAGGCAGAAGGCTGGTCTAGAGAAGGCTGAAAGCTGATCTAGTCTGACAATAGGGCCGCGGTGTGGGCAGTGTAGATAAACAATAAGGGGGGGTGGTCCGGGAGCCTAATGAATTAGTGGGAGTAGCAGGAGCAACATCCACCGGCGACCGATCACATGCTCGGCCAGGCCACACTGCCAAATGCTGCACAATTGTGTTTCCCATGTCTGGCTTAAATTCCCCTCTCCAGGGATCATCTGAGAAAGACAGATTTTCCAGCATCTCCTGAACATCTACTTAAAATATTGTTTACATCCGTTTTATATTCTGTAAAAGTTACATGCAGAGTGCATCATAAATCTTGTCACATATGTGCCTAAGGGATTCCTTTTTATATTGTATTCCTTCCTATGTCTGTTGGGTGTCAGACGAATCCCTAATGGCTTGCAGTCCACACTTTCTCCACTTTACACACCCTCATATACCGTCCTAAGAGCCTTTGAGCATTACTTATCCTACTATATCCTCCAAGGTGTTATATTTGCACTCAGTAAGGTTCATCTGGCTAGCTTTTCTTCTTTTCTGATGTAAGTGAAACTTACCAGCTTTCTAGCAAATAAATTTATATCTTTCGACTACTCAAACTTGTTGTGTAGAGGGGTAGAACAAAGGACAAACCTTTACAGAGGAGGGACTTATGGTAGTCAGACAAGAGGAAAGAGGATAGATTCACAATCTTAGTGTCTATGCCAGTGGTGTTGATCTTCCTCTCCTCCCTCTCCGGTAAGGGCGCATACTGCCTCTCATTCGAGAGGTCTCTGTGGGAGGGGGCCCCCTGATCTAAAAAAGAGACCTCTCTTCTTTTCAGAATGCCCCTTGTTTGAGGTGGGGAAGAATGGTCGTGTTCAGAATCTGACGTATCATATTCAGATGTGAGTGTCTGGTCAGAGTTTCTCCACATGCTTTTATTGAATTTACGATACACCATACCGTTTTTATAATCCCTGAGGTCCCTCAAAAATGTCCTATGCTTCCTAGTTTTGATTGTATTTTTAGATTTCTCCAGGTTCTGTTCTAACTTGGCTTCAGCTGCATTAAAAGTAGATTCATTCCTGAATTTTTCTAGATCTTTCAATTCTATCCCCAATTTGGAGTCTACTTTCTCTAGCTGTTGTTGATTGTGTTTGATAATGATATTCATGAATCGTTTATAACTGTCATTGGCAGCTTGACCCTCAGAATAGGGCCCCCCCATGATCCCCCTCTTTCCATAGGAATTCAATTTTTTTTTTTGTATATAAAATTTTTATTGAGGTTCACACAGAAGAAACAGATGCCAGAAATCACCAAGATTGGGATAATGAAAAAGGGGGATCACGCAGGATCCTGCAGTTATCAATTCTAGCAATAACATAAGATTTGCAATACAAGCAATCTGTGGAACCAAACTTTCCCAAGTTAAACTAAAACACAATAAAATTTATAACACTTTAAAACATAACCGAACACACAAATCATAAGAGTACACAAAATTACGGGGAGAAGAAAAAAAAAGAAAAAGAAAAATCAGAAATAAAATCCTTATGCATATGCTTAGTGAGGTCCACAGACGGCAATATTTATGCTGTATCCTCAAATATCTCCTTTATATCATTTATAAAAATTAAAAAAAAAATTTAGATCAGGTTTCCAGACTCTACAAAAAGTTCCCATCCTTCCCATATGTCTTGAAACATGCTGAAAGAGTTTACAGCCCTGTGGTACATGTCTTCGTACAGATAAACATTCTCCAATGATAACATGACTTCTCTCATTGAGGGACTATCTTGAGAAAGCCAATGACGTGCTATAGTAGATTTAGCTACGCTAAGTATAATCGATATGATGCCTCTATGTCACTGTTGGATAGTAATTGGAAGCATATGTAAGAGGTATTGTTTAGGGCATAGGGGCATAGATATTCCGGTACAGTGAGATATCAGTCTACAAACTTTCCCCCAGAAGGTAGCTAGCAGCGGACATTGCCAAAAGATGTGAAGGATAGAACCGACACTGGTGCCACAGCGCCAGCATACACTGGAATGCCCGGATATATGAGCCACACGATTCGGGGTCAAGTACCATCTATATAAGAGTTTAAGATGTGCCTCCCGCAGATTAGTGCTCCTGGTATATTTATAGACCGTTTCCGTGGCGTAGAACCAGTCTTCCTTAGAAGACTCGAACGACAGATCTTTTTCCCATCTAATCATATAAGGTAGTTTCTTATTGGGGTTCGCAGACAACAAACTATCATAACATAAAGACAAAGGCTTTTTCGTAACTTTTTTACCTAAGCACAATCTGTGGAAGGCCGTAGTCTCCGTCGTAGGTTGAAAAGTCCCGTAAGGGTTGGTATTAGAATGTCTGCGAAGGTTTGATAATATAAATTAGAAAAACCGTCCGGCCCAGGGGCTTTATTCTTTGGAAGAGCTTTAATGGCCTTACGCACCTCTTCCTCTGTGAACGGAACCAGCAACTCTGCCGCTTGTGAACGAGATAGGGAGGGGAGTTCTGCTTCCTGGAGGAATTGAGTTATCTCATCTGGGTTCGGGTCGTGAGTCGCAGGATCTGATTTTAGGTTATATAAAGAGGCGTAGAAGTTGGCAAATTCCTCTGAGATTTTTAACGGGTTGTAAATCCTATCCCCTCCATTATCTAATAGGTAAGGAATTTTGGTTTGTAGTCTTTTAGATTTCAATTTAGATGCCAGTAACCGGCCAGCTTTGTTGCCCTGGGTATATTGGGTGAGATTTAAGCGTCGTATGGCCCGTTCAGAGGACTGCAACGTCATCTGGATCAGATCCCGTCGAAGGGTCGTCAGTCGGGACAAGAGGTCAGGTGTGGGGTTAGATTTATGTTGGGATTCCAAGTCAGATATTTGCCGCTGTACTGAAGTCATTTGGGTATTGAACGCCTTTTTCCGTGTAGCCCCTCTCTGAATCAAATGGCCCCTCACCACTGCTTTATGCGCCAACCAGGCCGATGATATGGTGACGTCTTCCGTCACATTTAATGTAAAGTATTCCTGTAACACCGCCGATGTATCAGACACATCGGCGCCACTAACTATAATCGAGTCGTTTAGACGCCAGTTCCCCATTCCCCTAGCAGGGTAGTCAGCCTCAAAGTCCATCGTTATAGGAGCATGATCAGACCATGTTATAGAGCCGATACGAGCTGCCAGGAGACGAGGGACTGTAGAGCCTTGTATCAGACATAGGTCAATGCGGCTATAAGATGAGTGAACTGGCGAGAAAAAGTGAAGTCCCTAGTTGAGGGGTTGCTAATTCTCCATGCGTCATATAAGTCAGAGGATCGTAAAAAGTCAGTTAGGTGACGGCTAGAGGGGAGCTGTTTACAAGGCTGAGCACGGTTCTGGCCTGGGCGTGTATCCAAAGACGTGTCCGGTACACAATTAAAATCTCCACACATGAAAAGAGTCCCCTCCATCAACTTCTTAATCTTACTATAAGCTTTTTTAAGAAAACATACCGGGTTGACATTAGGCAAGTACAGATTTGCAACCGTAATTGGAAGTTCATTCATAGTGCCCACCAAGATCAAAAGGCGGCCCAGTGGGTCTGTATATTGGTTTGTGCATCTAAAGACCCAGTCCTTGTGAAAGAGAACCGAGACACCCCTAGACTTCGTCTGGGCAGTAGAATGAAAGGAAACAGGGTACATAGTGGATCGCAAATGGGGTGTGCGCACTGTACTGAAATGCGTCTCCTGCACGCAGACTATCGCTGGCTTAGATTTATGTAAATCCCGAAACAGAGCATGTCTTTTAAACGGAACATTCAGCCCCCTAACATTCATTGAAAAAATACTGAACTGAGGTTTACTCATGGATAAATAACCACAACGTTATACTATGCATAGTCGGATTAAAAGTACTATCGAGGAGACATGAGGAATATGAAGGCCAGGGCCTTAAGAGCATATCAACAGACAGATAATTAAAGAAAAATAAAAAAGGGAAAAAAAACGAAAAAGAAAGGGAAAAAAAACTGAAAAAGGCAAAAACATAAGACAAACAAACCAAACGCTGCTGTATCCCAGAGATACAGCAAGAATGAGTCATTCCTAGTGGCAGTAAGAAGCAAAAAATATCAGCTAAGGAGACTCAACCGGGGGACGAGGGGACGTCCGCTGCACAGAGCTCAACGCAAGAACTCAGCGCTGAATCAAAAAAAAACAGAGTCCCGAGGCGATCGTGAAGAGAAACCACGTCCTCCACGCGGTACAGGAAGGGAGACACCCATCATTTAGGTCGGACTCTATGCCATTCCGGTGAGACCTTAATCGGTGATGAGGAAGGTTCACGCGGAGGCGAGAAATCAGCCAGAATGTTCCAGTCTTTCAAGAATTGTAATCCAGTGGCGACATCAGGAACAACATTTAGTATACCATCCTTCCATATCAAGAGCTTCGTTGGGAACCCCCATCTGTACGCCAACTTATGATTGCGAAGAAGCTTGGTGAGGGATGAAAACTCTCGTCGTTTAGACATGGTCAAAGCCGATAGGTCAGCGAAAAAAGAGATAGCAGCATAAGGGACAGCTAAAAGCATGGACTTCCGTGACGCTGACATCAGAGCTTCCTTGATGTGGAAAAAATGTACCCGGATAATGACATCACGAGCCACCGACGTTGGTAGGTTTTTTGCTCTCGGTAAGCGATGCGCTCGATCCAGAAGTAGGTCGTGTGGTGTAGCCTCCGGCAGCATAACTTGAAACAACTCCAGGAGATATGGATGTAAGTCCGCTAGAGTGACTGCTTCTGCGATACCTCTGATTCTTATATTATTACGCCGGGAGCGGTCTTCTATGTCAGCCACTTTAAGTGCCAGAGATTCATGGGCCGCTTGCAAGGCCAGATGTCGGTCTACCAGATCATTGTGGGCTAAGCATAAGTCATCCGCCTTGGTTTCCAACGAATCAGTGCGTTCTCCCAAGTCCTGAACGTCACGGCTCAACTCCTGCAGCGCTCCCCTGATGTCCGCCTGTATGGTTGAGCGCAAGTCTTGCAGCATGGCGTGCAATCTGCTCTCTGAGGGTGGTAGCGAGTCAGAGAGGTCCGGTGGCGCCGCGGGTGACCCGTCCGGGTCATGGGCCAGCGCCTGCCGCGGGGATCCACTATCCTGCGTCTCCTTATTACGTTCCTTCCGAGCCGACTTCGGGGGATCCAACACTCGCTGTGCCTTGGGGGGTGCCATTTTAGAGCCGCAGAAAATATGCCTCGGTTATCCTTTAGTAGCCATTGGATTGAGAAGAGTTCAGCGCTGGCCGCATGAGCTACATATCCATGCGGTCGCTCGTTAGAGTGTACTGGCTAAACTGATAGAGACGGCTCCAGCACCAATCAGCCCTCCAGGATGTCACAGTGAATTACGTTTCTTGTACCTATATATTTTTTTTTTTTATTGTTTTTATATTCCCTTTTTTTTTTTTAATTGATTTTTTTTTTTGTCTCTTTTTTTTTTTTTTTTTTTTCCCCAACGTTTTAAGGGCATACAGGTACTGCTGAGAGAGGATGGGGACCACTGTCAGATTCAGAGTGGGGTGCCAAATGGGCCAGCTCCGGAGACCCTCTATTCAAGGGAAGGTCGGGTGGGATCGACTCTGCCCTCGAGCCTCACAGCGGCTCTGATCGCCGACTTCACTCCTCGTGGGGGGGGTGCCTGTGGGCTGCGTCCCACTTCCCCAGATGTTCCGGGGGCCGCAAGTGCAGGCCGCCGTGCCGTGAGCCGGAATGTGATGGGACCAGGTTGTAAAGGCAGCTCGCCACGTGCAGCAGGGGGGGAGGGGGATGTAGTAACCCCCCGTCCGTCAGCTTACCCCCAGAGGCCAGCGATGCTGTACCCCAAGCGGCCCGGTCCGAAGGAGTCCTCCGCTCGATACCGGAAGTGCTGGTCCCCGCAGCACCGGCACCTCCACTCAGGCTCCGCTCACCCAGCAGGCCCAGGGGGATCCAGCGGCACCTCCACAACACCCGAACGCTGCAGGCACACACCCCGCCTCCTCCGCATTCCGGGTCCGTTCAGGTGGGTAAGCAGGCGCTCGGTCTCACCCCAGAAAGCATAAAAATTAACTTTAAGGTGAAAAACTGCAGGAGCTCCTCCACCTCACGTCCGTCCTGCTCGACGTCCAGCCACGCCCCCCGGAATTCAATTTTTAATGTGAATCGTGGCCACATTACATTGTAGTCCCAATATCTTAATCACACATATTGCTTGCACAACAGCACATTTAGCATAAAGTATTGTAACCGGAATCAGACGGGTTCACTCGGGACGAGGCCGGACCGGACACGAGCAAGGATTGTCTGAACACGAGTCTCTTCAGGAAAGGCAAACTTTATTGTGATATCACAACAGATGCTCAAACAGGATTTAATTGCAAAGAATGAGCCCCGAGTCCCTCGTGACATCCAATCTTATACCCCAAATACACAACTAGGTACAGCCCACCTCCCGATGACACTCTCCCACCCCACGTGGGTTAATACCTCCCTTTGGCTAATACAAAAGACATTTCATTAATTGGCCGTAAATTGGCAAACTTTGTGTTAGTTTCAGTAAATCATGATTAGTTGCTCTTTTTGTTCCGGGCTGCGTCCCTTTCCCTAGTGTCTCCAATTATTTGTTACAGATGGCACCTGGTCTGATCTCTATACTCCTTTGTATTTCTGCGGGCCCCAACGACCTTGGAGTATCTACTTCGCTTCTCTCCTCCGTGCCAGGAACAGCAGAGATCTTTCTCAGGGCTTTAATTGCTTTTTCTGCTACTCTAGCACATTCCTAAGTTTCTACGTATATTTCATCCTAGTTTCAGCTACAAACTTGCCTAGTTATTTTCAAGTGAACCAATATTTTGAACAAGATGGTCGCCTGGCTTATAATGGCGGCCATCTTCCAGCCTATTTCCACTTCATTCCCCCCTTGGCTCAAGCCTCAGGCTCTTCTCCTGAGACTTGTAGCCATTACACCTCACTAGTTTTATTCTCGAGTTCCTCATACTTTGGGGGGGCCTATTTTCGTTGGGAACATACCTTGTGGGATAATCAGTGGTATATTTTGTGTCTGTGTGGGTGTCAGTGCCTTCTTGCATAGTGGCCAAAGACAAAGCCCTATACGATACAGTAGTGCTCCTACGATCAAGATCACCACCACCATCAGAATAATAGATCCAATCTGCGAAATAAATCTCAGAATGGATCCAAACCAATCTCCGATTGCTCCGAACCCACGGAGTGGATTCCAGCCTTCAGCAGCGATCCTCCTTGCTGTGTTCTGCAATTGTGCTACCTTTTCTTGGTGATCTTGAATTACCTGATAATAGTCAGGGACATCATGTGTAGCATTCTTGATGAATGTGCAACATTCATAGTGCATCGTCATCTCACACAATCCATTCAAGGCTGCACTAATCTGTTCCAGTGCCATGTTGTGTATCATTTGCACCTTTCGTATCTCTCGTACTTCCAGATTCAGCAACTGAATATCCCAACTAGTCTTATTCAATTTCTCATCCATCAAACTGGCATAACTGTTCATCCTTTCCATCAACTCTCTACCCCATCCAGTCCATGCTGGAAGCCATGCCCATATTTGATCTGCTTTCTTGAATAGCTCTCTCTTCTGTCTTTCAAACACCAGTGGGTACCTAGGGTGAAGTGTTGTGTCTGAATTAGTGTCTCCCCCCCTTACCCTCTGGATTGGGATCAATTTAGCCAAATAACATTCCCGTTACTGTAGGTGGTACCCATATGTAACACACTCTTTCACAGCACACCTGGTACCCTCTGTCATGGAGCTGATGTAACGCTCCATGCTTCAAACCCCAAGAGACTTTATGTTCATTTTTATCGTGTGGTTTTAAATATATTTTACATCGTTTGGTTTTAGTTTAATTTAGTTTAGTGTAATGGCGTACCTTTGGTTTTAAAAATACTTATATTCCTGTAGGTAAATGTGTTTTTGTGTATACAGTAAACAAGCTTTACTGCTGTGTAATTTATGCACCAGGGCTTTTCCCATTATCTAGCTGCATGTTTAATTCAAGGGATCTCTGATAGAACAATGGATATACAAATGTTGTGTGAGCTGAAAGGCTAGAGAATGTAAAGAATGTTTATTGTAAATAACTGACCTAATGTAATTAGTATGGGTATGCAAATTATGACTGTTGGACTTCAGCATAAATGGTGGTTGTTCATTAAAAAGTCAGAACTCTCAGAGCTCAGAGAGAGAGGATCCTGTTTTAAAGCATACAGCCGCGCCTGGTGTCTTTATTACAAACTACGCTACACTCCACACTCACCCTCAGAAGGCAGAGAGCGGCCTTCTGGAGATTCCTAACGGCTCCAGGGCAGAGGAACAGAAGCAGGCAGGTCAAGCCGCCCGAGGCGCTGAGGACAGCGCTTCCAGTAGCTGGGGTGACCACAACGAAGGGGTGTCTGGAGAGAAAGGACAGACGGAAGGGAACGGTACCTTCACACCCTCCTTTCACTATAAATGGTGACAAATGTAGTGTTCCCTTTGATATTTCTATCATCAGTTGTCTCAGTCGTTTCATCATATCCAGTGCACTCTGCCTCCCATTCGTCACATTCGCAATCACCTCCTCCTGTTCGCTTGTGAGCTTTCTACATCGTATATATAGAAAATTTGACTGCTCCTTCAGTCCTGTTCTGAATATATAAATGTAGGATGTCCAGTTGAACTGGCTTGAGTTACATAACCCACCCTCGTTATTTATCTCCCTATCTGGGCCTAGTTGGAAACACCACTCTGGTTGGTACACTGGTCCTATTATGGGATGCCCGGGACTGAATGATTCTGGTTTCTCACTTGACCTATCAACTGCCTGTACTGTAACATTTTCTGATACAAACATACTCAAATTCATTGGGACAGAGGCGAATGATATATGAATTGTCTCTGGGTGCAATCTACTACACACCCAACACGTGGTTTGCCCAAACTTTTTAGCATAGTCATATTTAAATTGCACAAGTAGGTGTCCTTTTAGCTTAGTTCCAGATGACGCCTCTCGCTTTTGTCTCCACATGGTACGGTTCTCCATCACCGGGTGTGTACCATTCCCAATTTTGGTGGTGCTTGGGCACTTGGGGCATGTTTCACGTGACAGTCCATAAATCAAATTTGCAAAATACTAAATCAGTACCACAAATGCCCCAAATATCAAAATCCCTTGGGCAATTCTTTTCACAGTCACATAAACCCAATCCCTCCCCACCGGAATTTCAAAAACAAAAAAAAGAATTCCATTTCCGGCAATTTCTGCATTGATTTACCTAACAGTACAACCTGATCATTTAGTTTAGTTTTCCGCAATGCCCGAAGGTCCCCCCTTAGTCCATTAATCAGAGGGGTAGGCCGTCCAAACATAAGTTCGTACGGACTTAGCTTCAATTGGGGGGTTGGCCTCCACCTAATGTGCAATAGGACTATCGGCAGCACATCCAACCAGCCTAATGGCATCTCTTGGCACAGTTTGGACATCAAAGTCTTTGCAGTTCATTCTCTCGAATTTTCTGCTCGTTCAACTTCGGTTTCTTTTGTATCTTCTCCATACTCCCCCATTACTTTTACGCCGAAGAATTTCAGCAGCATTTTGTATACTCTGTGGAGTTTTTGCTGAACTTCTGAGTTGTTAATCATTAAGCGTGTCTCTTGAGGATTCAGAGGAGTAGAGTAAAAATTTCAACCTTGAAACTGGGTTGGAAAAAGCCATTGGATATAGTCATGATTTAGTTCTAACAGTTCATACTCATCTTGCCATTTGTGCAGTATACTTTCAATGAACTCGCCTTTGGGTTCAAACTTTCTTCAATTCATATAAAATTCATAATTTGGCACGAGAGGTCGAGGCTCTTGCTTGCAGAGCAGGACTTTGGCTTGATCAATTGTCAACAATGGTTTTGCAGCAGCCTTTGCGGCTTGGTCAGCACGCCTGTTGCCTTTGAGATTTTATCATGACCTTTCTGGTGGCCACGACAATGCATAATACTGACAGCACTTGGTTTCCATACAGCTTCTAGAAGGGCTGTGATTTCAGCTGCATACTTGATTTGTTGTCCTGAGGAAATAAATAGGCCTCTTTCTTTGTAGAGTGCACCATGTGCATGGACCGTCATGAAAGCGTACTTGGAGTCAGTGTAGATATTCACTCTTTTGCCTTCGGAGATTTGCAGAGCCCTTGTTAGAGCCGTTATCTCAGCAAGTTGTGCAGATGTATGGCCTGGTAGAGAATTTGCTTCAATAATCTCTTCTGCTGAGACTACTGCCTAGCCGGAGACTTTCTTCCCATCATCCATGTAACTACTACCATCAGTGAATAGCTGTAGATCGTATTTGTCTAGGGGTACGTCTTTCAGATCTAGCCTGCTACTGAACACTTCTTCCATGACTTGGAGGCATTCATGATCTGGATCCTCTTCGCAGTCAGGCAGTAAAATAGCAGGGTTCAAGGTAGCGATGAGGTCCAAATGAACCTGTGGATTCTCACACATCATAGCTTGGTACTTCGTCATCCGGCTGTTGCTGAACCATTAACTTCTTTTTCACATCCAGCAGGGCTTTGACAGCATGGGGCACCTTGACATGAAGAACTTGTCCAAGTGTCAACTTGTCTTTGGTTGGGGTATTCGGCATACCTGTACCTGTTAATTGAAAACCTAGATATTTCACAGTCTGTTTACATATGTGTGCTTTCTTTTTGGACACTCTGTAACCTGCATGGCACAGCAGATGTAGCAGGGCTTTTGTGGCAGAGAGACAGTCTTTTTCTATGGGAGAAGCCAGTAATTAATCATCAACATACTGTAATAGAATAACTTTGTGTGGCTGAGCGTTGAAGGACAAGAGGTCCTGGCTGAGCGTGCATCCATTGTAGATTCCTCACACTGAAAAATAAAAAAAGGCTGGCTTGCCGGAACCAGAAGGCTGGAAAAAAAAAAAAACGTCTTTTAAATCAAGCACTGTGTAATATTTTGTATCTCCGGGAATTTAATTCTAGCTCTGTGAACAAAACTAGAGTTTTTGGAATAATATCAACACAAAATATAAACATATATCTTGCACTCAACAGACTTCATACATTGTATTGTAGCACACATTAAAAATTAGCTAAACATAGTAATTTTTCTTCTTCATTTCTTTTTAATTTGAATTCGCTGCACAGACACACAAAGGGTTACCTTCTCTGTCTATCAGAGAGCAAAAAGCCGACTCCCCCCCCTTCCCCCTCACCGTGGAAACAGTGTGTCAGAAAGGAGGGGGGAGGAGACAAGTATGGAGAATTTCACTACCTCTCAGCCATTACACACTCTAAATTAATTACTTATCACACTTTACTTTTAATTGAACAGTTTGATAGATCAATTATAAACACAATCAGACAAAAACATTCTACCATATATCATTCGATACAGCACACACTATTTATTAATCAACATTCTCTGACTTCACACTCAGCAGAACAGCACAGATATCACATCCGAATAATCAGTCCGAATTACATACACAAGTTATACAGCACTGTATTTTTTTTTTTTTTAAAACCTTCTAGATTACCATCTGATCTATTGATCATCTAATTTTCTTCTGGCCCAGGGGGAAATGGGGGCTCAGAGACTCCTGAAAATCATTACATAATCCACACACAGAACTTGTAAATTATCTTTATTTTACTGGTATAGTAAAACACTAAATATATATATTAGGGATGCACTGATATCAATTTTTTAAGACCGAGTACAAGTACCGATACCTTTTAAAAAGTACTCACCGATACCAAGTACCGATACTTTTATTTAATGCCATGTGACCGCTTTTCAATAACAGACCTCCTATAAAGTGCACCCAGCTCTCATTGCCCCTGCTCATAGTGTCCCCAGCTCTGTGCCCCAGCTTCAGTGTGCCCCCAGGTCTCAGTGTGCCCCCTGCTCTCAGTGTGCCCCAGCTTTCAGTGCCCCAGCTCTCATTGCCCCTGCTCATAGTGCCCCCAGCTCTCATAGTGCCCCAACTTTCAGTGCCCCAGCTCTGTGCCCCAGCTCAGTGTGCCCCCAGCTCTCAGTGCCCTCCAGCTCTTAGTGTCCCTGTTCATAGTGTCCCCAGCTCAGTGTGCCCCCCAGCTCTCAGTGCCCCCCAGCTCTCAGTGCCGCCCAGTTCTCAGTGTGCCCCCCAGTTCTGTGTGCCCCCCAGCTCTGTGTGCACCCCCAGCTGTGTGCCCCCAGCTCTCAGTGCCCCCCAGCTCTGTGTGCACCCGCTCTGTGTGCTGCCCAGCTCTCATAGTGCCCCAGCTCTGTGTGCCCCCCAGCTCACCCTCCGGCGCTGCTTGGCTCCTCCAACATCCTATTGCTTCGAGCGTCAGGCAGAGGTTGTAGCCCGGCCGCTCACAGAGAACCACGTGACTGTGACTGTGCACGTGGTTCCCAACGAGCGGCCGGGCTACAACCTCTGCCAGCGGCCGCTCGAAGACCAGATACTCACCCAGCCAGGCTCCTCCGGCGCTGCTTGGCTCCTCCGGCGTCTTCTGTCTTCGAGCGGCCGCAGGCAGAGGTTGTAGCCCAGCCGCTCAATGGGAACCACATGCACAGCCGCAGTCACGTGAGATTGCCGCTGTGCACGTGGTTCTCAGCGAGCGGCCAGGCTACAAGCTCTGCCAGCAGCCGCTCGAAGACAGAAGACGCCGGAAGAGCCAAGCAGCGCGCCAACAAAACCGGCCGGCAAGCCAGCCCAGCGCTGGCTTCCGGTATCGGTTTGGGTATCGGGGGTCCCTGCACGAGTACCAAGTACTCATGTAGATCCCGGTACCAGCGCCGATACCGATACTAGTATCGGTATCGGTGCATCCCTAATATATATATATAGACTTATTTTCACACTCATCATTATCATCACTGTCCTCTTGGTCTACCAATTTATATATGCTCCCATCGGGCATTTCGAGCTTTCCTGGTGGGACCTTTCTGTCTCTTCCACCCACTGCCCCCTCATTTTCCTTCGCAATTCCGCCCGGCCCAGGGGGAGAAAGCCGGCGGAGCCGTAGCAGCCGCCCGCCTTCGCAACCGTGACACACAAAACTTCTCTAGCTGCCCCACAATATGATGGATAGGGCGGGGGCAGGGAATCAATCTCCTCCGGTTGTTCTACCAACACCGGTCTTTTCTTTTTATTATTTTCTCTATTGGAGGGGCACCTGCTTCTTGTTACGTCCCGCCAACATTATAAAATGACTTTTATCCTTTACACAATACTTCCATATATCTATATATGGGTACTGCTCAGGATGTCCGCACTTCCCGGTTACTTGGGAATGCACTTTCTGTATTAGCTCCGGGTCCATTGACCCCTGCTCTGGCCAGTCTGGAACTAGCAGTGGCCACACAATTGTACACATTCCTGTTGATTTCTCTTTAGTTAATTTTACACCATAATCATGTGTTGTATATAGTGCTTCAAAATTCCGCACCATATACCCTAGGGGCGTCTCACCCTTCTTTACCTTTCTTGGCTTGGATGACCCATTACCCATTGTTACTCTTGAAAACAGTAACCTTTTTACGATACAGATATTACTTTTTAGCAAGAACACTTAGAATTTACTGTCTGGTACTTCAGTCAACAATTCATATGTGAGAGAGAAGGAGGATTCGGTGGAGGCGCTCGTAACTAGATATATAATGTAGGTATGTATTGGTGCAGCCAACTAGAGGGTAGCACAGGCTCTCGAAGTGAATGTGCAAATAGAATCAGGAAAAGAATAGGGTATCTAGTGGCGCAGTAATTCAGCTAATTTCTTATGCGGTGCCTCAAGGGCTAATAGTATATGTTATACAGTTCAACAGCATATGGTACAAAGTGCAATTGTGAATCACAGTGATCTGTGTATTTAAACACAATTAAAGTGCAATTGTAACAGTTGGAACAAAGTGCAAATGCAACAGAAAAATAAAGTGCAAGTGCAACACTGATGGCGATACAATGAGGATCTGGCTATAGTGCCCAGTTTAGTTCTTATAAGAGTTTTCAATCGATATTCAAGAGAGTCTATGATGTTGATATTCCGGATCCTAAGTGGATGGGTGATGCATCAAAAGTGCTCAGGATTAATGTCAATATTACCCCTTCCACAAACGTAGCAGACTTGCTCTGTTCTTCTAGTGGTCTTGATGAAGCTCCACCGCAGAAGATGCGAATAGGGGAATAAAAAAGGGGGAAATAATAGTGCAGAGATCTTTCTATACGTATGTGTATAGGTTAAGTAAAAAATGCACACTTACAAATTCCAGAGCCTAATGGGATCCAGGCTCTGGAGTGAAACGCCTTGTGCCTAAATATAGGGTGGTCACTGCCCTTCTTTACAAAATCTTCTTACTCCACCTCAGTCGAGGGACACAGGGATAAAAAGAGACAACGCTCTCATAGCATAATACCAGTCTTGTAATGTTGTGTTAGAGGAGGGAGGGATTACACTCACCAATGCAGGAGCCTTGAGGGTCCAGGCTCAACTGTCGCGCATGCGGAGTTCCTTATCGGTGAACTCCTGAACCTCTTTGGCTGCTCACTCTGCACCAGATTGTAGTTTCGTTCGGTGTTTTCAAGTTGGCTTGGCCAGGTCCGCGAGCTGGTGAGTTGTGTTCAAAAACAGCTAAGAGACTCTTGGGGATGAATCAAGGGGTTTATTGTGCAGTTAACATTAACATTAATAGTTAAAGTGCATAAAGGGGTACATAAAATAGAAAAATAGTATAAATTGTATATCAGGGGAGGGGGGGCGGCGAGACGCGTTTCGGTGCAGCCAGCACCTTCTTCAGTCAGTGGGTGTATGGAAAAGGGGGGGATCTGAGACCTCTCCATGGCCCTTCTTTTATTCAGAGCGGGGACAGTGTCTGTGCGGCGTTTGGGGCGGACTTCCGGGTTCGCGCGGAGCCGCGACCACGTTACGCCTGACACGTCATCAGTCCGCGTCAGGTTGGTCTCTGGTATGCGTTCCACCTCGTCTCTGTGTTCCACTTCACATATCATAGCGCTGGGTGCGTGTATGAGGTGACCAGAAGTCCGCAACCGTTTTAAATGTCACAGAAACACCTCAATATATATCAAATGAGAAAATAGAAAAGAGGAAGGGGTCCCAATTAATTGATAGTGGATATATTCAACGTGATGCATTGGGGACCCATACAAAAATATTTCAGGCCTTCTGGATTCTGGGCATGTTTCAATTTAAAATGTAGTGGGACGCTGTGATTTTCTAGTCCATTTCTAATGTTTCTGATGTGTTCTTGTATGCGCACATTAAGTGGTCTGGTGGTCCTTCCAACATATTTAAGGCCACATGGGCAGGTCAATAAATATATCACGTTCTTTGTGAAACAGGTAATCGCGTCTTTAATCGTTATTGGTCCTGTGATGCCATCTAATGTTTTAATGATTTGTTTCTTACTGCGTGTATTTCTGCAGTTTAGGCAATTTCCGCATTGATGAAAACCTTTTTGAATGTTAAAGTGATTAGATCGTGTTGCGTTTTTCTGTGTATGTTTATGCATGAGTTTCATTTTTAAATTGTTCACGCCACGACAGATGATCCTTGGATTTTCTGGTAAGCAGTCCTTAAGTATTGGGTCCTTTCTCAAGATGGGCCAGTATTTTCTTATGGTCCTTCTAACTATTTTATTCTGAGCATTATAGGTTTAAAAATTTGTTTAAAAATTCCCGTTTAGAAGGCATCCGTTTGATTTTAGAAAACAACTATTTTTATTTTAGCGATGATTTTTATTTGCAACTCAATGGCACAGCAATGGGCACTCGTTTTGCCCCATCATACTCCAATCTTTTTATGGCCCACTGGGAGGAATCGTTTTTGCCCATGTATCATGAAAACCTAGTCTGCTACAAGAGATACATTGATGACATCTTTTTAATTTGGAAAGGAGGAGAAAGTATTTTACGGGAATTTTTAAACAAATTAGATCAGAACAACAGAGGAATTAAGCTTACAACCACATGGAGCAGCGAGAATATTAATTTTTTAGATTTGAACATCTATATCCAAGATAACATGATAAGGACCAAAACATTTTTTAAGTCAGTTGATGTAAACAGCTTCATTGAGAAAACAAGTTGCCATTTACCACAATGGCTAGACGGAGTGCCAAAAGGTCAGTTTTTACGCATCAGAAGAAACTGTACAGACC